>OY804605.1:46202118-46593604 GCA_963680895.1 Fragum sueziense | reverse complement strand
GGAACCATAATAGACACTTTTGAAAATACAAAAAGTATTGTTATATATTATTTCTATGATATAAGACGGAGGTAAAATGAAACTTAAAACAATTTTTACCGATATGTTGGAATTTTATATATTTTTTTAGTTTTTGACCCCCCTTTTACAAAAAAAGGCGGGAAAAGCGGGAGGCACCAACTCCGTAAATCTCATATTTTTTTCCCCAGAAGATGATAATATCTGACATTTTTCAGCTTGTATGCTACAACAGATATGTATGTAACATAAATAAGCTAAATACAAAACTATGAAAAACATAATTGAGGAAAAAAACACTTGATTATACATAAGGTTTATGATTTTGCGACTGAATTTTTTCCATGAGTAAGAAAAAATGAACATTTTTCTTTGATCTGTAATTTTTGTAATATTGACTGGCAGGGTATGAGACCTACACCAAAATTATCTCTAATTTATACTTGTGCCAATAAAACAATAATGGGGAAAAATTACCGTTAAATTTTGGGTTTTTATTAATTCAAACTTAGTAGGGGCGCATAAAGCAAGGACAAAATTATCCAAAATAGGTCATTCAATTCCATCAAATATTCATTGTAAGGTCAAATGTAACAACACATTATTTTTTATAGTAACTTATATAAAGAACTTATTTTTATCAAATATTCATTGCCAGATTTCCCTGTAGTTACTACATAAACTATTGTTAACAAAACAAGGGCATTATATACATCGGTGGGGAACCATGTGACACTAAATTTCAGAAAATCGTTAATAATTTTGTAAATACTTGACCAATTTGAAATCGGTTTGAAACAGAAAAAAAGTGTAAAACGCCCGATATCAGCTGGGTGGTAACTCTTTTACAAATCAAGTGATAAAAACGTTATTGACGACCAGATTAAGTTTTGGTTGGTCGTCAATAACTTTTATATCAGCTGTTTTTTCAAAGATTATCCTTGGCGTTCAGCAAAGTCACGGAGTGTTCCCACTGTCTCTGCTTAAATTCTTCTTTTCAAATCGGTCATCTTTTGACAGAATTGTTGGAAAATATCGAAAACATTATGTCAGGTGATTCCCCGCCGTGATATAAGATTCGTGGGGTGGAAGAGGGTTGAAATTGGTGTCATGTACTACTGTATAAGAACGCCTTTTTTAAATCAAATTGAGCTAATCTTACACGAACATGTATCTTTGACTACCTGGTCTTTACATACTTATAGTCCTTTAATCAACGATATTATGGCACATGTTTACAAAATTTACCCTTGCAAAAAACGCAATAGCAAAGTCATAACTACTGTAAATTTGCATGTGATGGTTCGAATCTTGCAGGTCCCTTACACCTTCAAGATTTGAACCAAGACATGCAACGTTGAACTGAAAATTAACAAGGATTACCTTTTGTTTATTACTGTAAAATTTGTAAACATGTGTCATTATATTGTGACTGGACTATAATCAAAAAAAAAAAAAAAATCAAGGCAGAAGACGCAATATTGATACTATATCAAATCCTGGTCTTAAGCATTTATTCGTATAGATTTTGAATCAATCAAGTGTATTGGTGCATACATAGTCCCCCCCCCCCCCAAAAAAAAAAAAAAAAAAAAAAAAAAAAAAAAAAAAAAAAAACAAAACTGTACCAGTCCAAAAGAACAGAAAACACTGAGGAAAAGGGACACATTGATGATAACGCATTGGTGATAATCAACAACCTCTTCTTTTCTCTCAATGTTTTCTCAAATTATTTCTACAAAGGACGTCAAAACTAGACTTGTTAAGAGAAGGATATATCAGTGCATTGCTCTTTATAACCAAATCAGTAAATTCATAACAATTGTAGGCCTATTGAAACAGTTATTTCTTCATTTCTCTTAGTGTTTTTCTGTTATTTCTACCAGTGATCTGGGCCCCGTTTTATCAACGAAATTATGCACATTATTTTCGTAGATTTGAACGGAAGTTCAATATTTTTTGCGTAAGTGCGTTTTACAAAACATGTTCGCAGCTAAGATTGGAATTTCCTAAGTTTTTTCCGTAACTTTACGATCAAAAATAGTTGACGTAATTCTGTTCGTCACCACTGTCGATGCCTAAATTTACCGTTTAAAGCCTTGATAACCCCAAAATTACTGAAAATATCAAAATATCTATGAAAGGAAATGTTGAAATTGAACAAACCACGGAAAATTCATGTGAATAGCAATGGATTTTGTGCTAACAATAGACTGGGTTTAAAGTTATGTTTTGATAAACCGTCAGTGTTGTCATAAAATATCGTAACTACGGCCTGATTTAAGCCGTAGCTACGAGGTTTCATAACAGCTCCAACGAATTACTATTGTATGTCCGAAATAACGTCACGATTAACTGGATAAAATCGTTCCCTATTTCGCTGTACTTTCACTTTCTTTTTTGTTGCTATTTATAGAATACATCATGAAAAAGTATTTACTATTCTTATGGAATGAATGTACGTTTAATATACGTTTGATCGCCAGAGTGTTCAGAACGATAACATTTAAGCATTTTTCATGCTACTAACAACGAGAAATCGAGAATTATCTCTATCTATGCAGAAAAATACACTTTAAATAGCTTACACGGCCGATATATATTGATATTTACGAGAAAGTAAACCGAGGTGAGAACAAAATCGAATCTTTCCGAAGTGCGTTTCACGAAAATAACCGAGTGCCGTAAATACCCGATCATCGGCGATAATAACCGAAATCCATTATGGTTCCAGATCGTTAAGCCGCTGTCCAGATCGCGCATCTGAGATTTTATTATCATGCTTCTTTTGACCAAGTGATCAAGATTGGCTAGTTTTAGTGGACGATAATACAGAGTGTAAACACCATACATTTGGCTACTAGTAATCAATTTTTAGAGTAAGATAAAATAAACGTTCTGCAAGGGCGGATCCGGGATTTTTTTCCGGGGGGGGGGGGGGGGGCAAGCCCAAGATTTTTTTCCAGGGGGGGATGTTCAAGCTCAAATTATACCTTAAAATGTAATAAATATGTAACGTAACACTAAATCTATATACTCAAAATTTATTTTTTGGCCAATGCTAGGAGGGGGGGGGGGCGGACCTCCCCCCGACCCCCATCTAGATTCGCATATGGTTCTAGATTGAGAAAAGTAGCTTAGGAGTACTGTAGACCTAAAAGGTTTCAGTCCTAGTAAGCATCAGCAGCCCTCGCAGACAGACTAGGACTGATACTTTTCACAGCTCATAAATGGCCCTTTTTAGCGTGATGAATCACACTTCAACCTTTTCCCAAAGAACACAATTCGATGCCAGTCATAATAGAAAGCTACAGACGGCAACATGTATGTAAATTAATGTCAAATTTGTTTACATTACACTAAAACACAGAAAATATTGTAGGAAAAGAATTACCTGTATTTTCTATTTTCCTTAAAAATTTTCTGGTCCTCTCTCCTACTGATCTAGACCTACATCTGTTCTTGTTTGATAAAGGATTAAGCGTTTATAGATACAAACTAAAGTCATTCGAAAAATATTCCCGTAGATATCGCGTGACGTCATAAATAAGCAATGAAACAGAATTTCGCTGCTTTTCAACAAAAAAACGCGTAACTGCACCTTGTTTTAAGCTGCATATACGGAGTTTTTGTTGAAAAGCGACGATTTCTTTATCACTGAAAGGTGTAGATCTACAAGAGAAAGTATTAGTGTGTGTTCGGCTCGGTTGTCTAGACTTCGTAACCCCGCCTCTTTTTCTATAAATAACTTAATTACCTATTCCACTTTTTGGCTTGAAATGTAAAATGTTCAATTGTCATTTGTTGAATTGTAATCTGTAGACTCTACACCTGAATAGAGTTGAGATTTAGACTGGTAACGCAACAAATGTTAACTGGGCATTTGTCGATTGTACACTTGTCACATTGTAATGTGCTATTATATTCGAAGATACATGGTGAGATGTAAATTTTATAAGTAAAACATTTCATTTTACAACTGTAATGTATAAAAGTTACATAGACATTATGTTGATTCTACATTTGTCAGGTTAAGATCTGACACGTTGAAATGTGACATTTACAATGTTAGCAATTGACAATTAAACATGTTTCAAAATTACATGTATATAATTTTGGCGTTGATTCTGCCCCATAGTCGTTGGGATTAAACTATGTTTTTACACTTACGACCTTCTTCTTCTAAGGCATCAATTTGACAAATTTGATTATATGTATATCTTTATCAAAACGCATTTTTGTTGTCTGCAGAAGCTTTTACATAGGACTATTTATTTCTTTTTTCCTCGGTATATCGGTCGGTATATCGGTCGGTATATCGGTCGGTATATCGGTCGGTATGTCGGTCGGTATGTCGGTCGGTATGTCGGTTGGTATGGCGGTCGGTATGGCGGTCGGTATGGCGGTCGGTATGGCGGTCGGTATGGCGGTCGGTATGTCGGTCGGTATGTCGGTCGGTATGGCGGTCGGTATGGTGGTCGGTATGGCGGTCGGTATGGCGGTCGGTATGGCGGTCGGTATGTCGGTCGGTATGTCGGTCGGTCGGTATTGCGGTCGGTATGGTGGTCGGTATGGCGGTCGGTATGGCGGTCGGTATGGCGGTCGGTATGTCGGTCGGTCGGTATGTCGGTCGGTATGTCGGTCGGTATGTCGGTCGGTATGTCTGTTGGTATGTCGGTCGGTATGGCGGTCGGTATGGCGGTCGGTATGGCGGTCGGTATGGCGGTCGGTATGGCGGTCGGTCGGTATGTCGGTCGGTATGGCGGTCGGTATGTCGGTCGGTATGTCGGTCGGTATGTCGGTCGGTATGTCTGTTGGTATGTCGGTCGGTATGGCGGTCGATATGGCGGTCGGTATGTCGGTCGGTATGGCGGTCGGTATGGCGGTCGGTCGGTCGGTCGGTCGGTCGGTATGTCGGTCGGTCGGTCGGTCGGTCGGTATGTCGGTATGGCGGTCGGTATGTCGGTCGGTATATCGGTCGGTATGTCGGTCGGTATGTCGGTCGGTATGTCGGTCGGTATGGCGGTCGGTATGGCGGTCGGTATGGCGGTCGGTATGGCGGTCGGTATGTCGGTCGGTCCGTATGTCGGTCGGTCCGTATGTTGGTCGGTATGTCGGTCGGTATGGCGGTCGTTATGTCGGTTGGTATGTCTGTCGGTATGTCGGTCGGTATGTCGGTCGGTATGTCGGTCGGTATGTCAGTCAGTATGGCGGTCGGTATGTCGGTCAGTATGGCGGTCGGTATGGCGGTCGGTATGTCGGTCATTATGTCGGTCGGTCGGTATGTCGGTCGGTATGTCGGTCGGTATGGCGGTCGGTATGGCGGTCGGTATGGCGGTCGGTATGGCGGTCGGTATGGCGGTCGGTATGTCGGTCGTTATGTCGGTCGGTATGTCGGTCGGTATGTTGGTCCGTATGTCGGTCGGTATGTCGGTCGGTATGTCGGTCGGTATGTCGGTCGGTCGGTTGGTCGGTATGGCGGTCGGTATGGCGGTCGGTATGTCGGTCTCTATGTCAGTCGGTATGTCGGTCGGTATGTCGGTCAGTATGTCGGTCGGTATATCTGTCGGTCGGTATATCGGTCGGTATGTCGGTCGGTATGTCGGTCGGTATGTCGGTCGGTATGTCGGTCGGTATGTCGGTCGGTATGTCGGTCGGTATGTCGATCGGTATGTCGGTCGGTATGGCGGTCGGTATGTCGGTCGGTATGTCGATCGGTCGTTCAGTCGGTATGTCGGTCGGTATGGCGGTCGGTATCTCGGTCGGTATGGCGGTTGGTATGTCGGTCGGTATGTCGGTCGGTATGTCGGTCGGTATGGTGGTCGGTATGTCGGTCGGTATGGCGGTCGTTATGTCGGTTGGTATGTCTGTCGGTATGTCGGTCAGTATGGCGGTCGGTATGTTGGTCGGTATGTCGGTCGGTATGGCGGTCGGTATGGCGGTCGGTATGTCGGTCGGTCGGTCGGTATGTCGTCGGTTGGTCGGTATGTCGGTCGGTATGTCGGTCGGTATGTCGGTCGGTATGTCGGTCGGTATGTCGGTCGGTATGTCGGTCGGTATGTCGGTTTGTCGGTCGGTATGGCGGTCGGTATGTCGGTCGGTATGGCGGTCGGTATGTCGGTCTGTATATCGGTCGGTCGGTATGTCGGTCGGTATGTCGGTCGGTCGGTCGGTATGTCGGTCGGTATGTCGGTCGGTATGTCGGTATAAATTGCTAATCATCAGCATTTTCTTCTTTTGCCACAATGTTTTCCCAAGGCCTATTCTATCAGGGACCTCAAAACAAGGCCTTGTTTGGGAAAAGTGTTAACCCTCCTTAGCACTTAATTACATACCGGAACATCGTCCTTACTCCTTCATCTTCCCTGGTGAGAAGGGTAGACTTCGATTGGCATTATGCATGCCCGTTGGAAGCAATTTCATATTGGGAGGGCTAAGACCCCAGTGTCTGAATATTGGTGGGGGGGGGGGGGGGCTAAATTGGATTTTCCCTAGCCCCTACCTAACCCCACTCTGTTCATCCGTTCATGTCCTACGGGCCAGTTATGGCTAGCGCAAATCGAACACTAATGGTGCCAGCTATTTAACGTCATTTCCGCAGCTATAGTCCGACCACCGGAAGAAGTGTGGTCGGACTATCGTAAACTGGTACATGTACCCCGTCGCCTCTCTGTGAGGCCCTAAATTGATCGATAGATCTAGGGGCAGTGACCCAGTCTAGGACTATCGCAATCTCCTTCGCAGTTATCTCCCCTGATTGGGATTGGGGAGATGTGATAATGTAAGGCATTGTCGCTTTGTGGAGTTTGGGACTATCGGAGCCGTTACGTCATTTGGAACCCTTCGGATAAACAGCGAACCAGCAAGTGTCCAGTTAACAAAGATTTTGATTGGCTGACACAAAACGGGAGTGAATCTGATAGGTTGAGCAGCGCTGGTTTCCAACGATAGCGCGAGCCATAATACCGATCGAAGTCGACCAAGATGTATCGGAAGATCTATAGGACTTTAACTCATCACCAAACAGCAACATTTTAGGCTGTTCTAAATTAAAAGACATTGAAGACGACAATTACATGTGATTGGAATTTTACATTTTTTTGGTCTTTTTGGGAAGAAAATATTGTGGGAAATGAAGAAATTGCTTGTCACATTTTTCTCAATGTTTCTTAAGCATTTTTGAGGAGCGTCAAAAAGCGTCACTGTATGGGAATGGATTACTGGGCTTCGCGACGTGGGGTCCCGTGACACAACAGTTTTAGTATTCAATAAGTCTTTTTATACGTGACCGATTTGAACAGGGTTCGAAGCAGAGAAGCTAGCAAAACGCCGGGGGCTAGCAAAACAGGATTGATCTTTTATAAATTAGCTGATAAAAAGTTATTGACGACCAAGTCATGGGCGGATCCAGGGGGGGGGTCCGGACCTCCCCCCCCCTGGAATTCGCCGGACCCCGTCTGAAAAGTATGGTGAAATTAAACTTTGCCTTATTAAAACTAAAGCGAATGAGTTTTGTTGCCATTTAGTAATGGGTTAACAGAGTTCTTGAAAGTGTCACGTGATTCCCCGCCGATGGCTAATTGTGCTATCTTGTATTTAAAAATTTTACTTGAATATTTGTTTTTATTTTGGTCGAATCTTAATGCTATGACATCTAATGAAGTCATTTCCATGTGCCTTTTCTACGAGCATTTGGATCAGCCCTCGTACATGTAGATTTTGCAGTGATTGTTCCATTTTCCGCATAACGACGCATTTTGACGCCCCGCGAAATAAAGTTTAAGGAAAATGAAGATATTGCTTGTCACTTGATTTGTTTTCTATCCTGAAAGACAAAAGGATGTAATATCTTGCGATCTATGGCGGTGTTGTAGGCTAATGAGTTGAAACGGAACAGAATTTATAGAATTGAAATATTTTCAAGCAGAAACAAACAACACGATTCTTTGAAAGTATCTATTTTGATTGTGGAATGGTGTCGTTGGGATTACTTTTTCATATCACAAATAAATACAAAAATATCATATAGGACTAAATACTGAATTATGATGTGAGACAAATGTGTTTCGGTACCTTACATTACATATTCACTTATCCATTGCCAAACGGTAAAAGGTTAAACTTGTCCAAATTCAAAAAAAAATGCAGACGACGATTTTGAGCGAATGGAATTTAAGTTTTTTGGTATTTCTGGGTAGAAAGCATTGTGAAAAATGATGGCAATTTCTTCATTTTTCATTATGCTTTCCAAAGCCATTGTAAGGAGTAGGGTAAGCAAGTAGGCTAATCTTTGAATTATGACCAGTGTTAAAAATTTCCGTTTTGGTAATGGTCGGTTCAATCCATTCCCACACATTTACGCTTTATGACACATTAAAAAAATGGTTGGAGAAAGCATTGTTGAAAATAAAGAATTTTGCTTGTCACAAGCAATTTCTTCATTTTACACAGTACTTTCTACCACAAAACATGTACAATTTTCGAATTTCAAAATGTCGTCTGCAACATCTTTCAATTTGGACCACCCGAAGTTTTTCCCGTCTTTTAATGGGTTAATCAGGTTCACATCATTCCTTTCCAATGTGGCGGGTAATAGTCCGATCTGTTCATTCGTTTGTCTTTCGGTGACCCTAACACAGGGAAACCCTCAAAATACACAACCTCCCCCTGCCCCAACCACGCCCCTAGCCATCCAAACGATCCACTAGTCACTATTGAATGATCACACTTTGACATTAAAGCCATGTCCAGCCCCGCAGAATTGTCTCCCTTGGTTGAACTAAATGGACTATAATGGACATTTGGCCCCTTAATATTGTCTTTGCACCATTTGATATCGTCACTCAAGATTATAAACACGAGTGACTGGTTCTTTAATCTGTTTGTGAAATAATCAATGGATTTCCGGAGATAGCCGAGATCTGCCGAAGAGAATCCGACAGCTCGATGATCAGGTCGAAGAAAATCTCCTCGTCGATTGTGAACACAAATTGTGGTTTTGTTAATGAATTCTTTGGTTTTATGTAAATATATGTCAATTTGTTTTGATATATCTTCTTTGAACGTTAGTTTAGATAGTATAACATCTTTATATCTGTCAAAATACCGCCAACTTTGAAAGTAACCATCCAAAGTCCAGTTGTTATGATCTAATCGTTGGACGCCAGGGGAATATATAGTACCACTATATTCTTCATTAAACGTCCTCCATTTTTCTGGAATTTCAGGAATTATTTGAATAAACGATAAATCAAACACGCTGTCCAAGTGTTGAGCGAATCGTTTATGTATAACTGGAATAGCACACCGATCCATTGCTACACCAAGTAACGACAAAAACTGAAACAAAACATTACCAAGTCGTCCCCTGGCTTCCTTAATAGTGATAAAATTTTCTGACCCGTTTGTTTTGTTACAATGTTTTAAGGACAGATTAACCGTCCAGTTGAGCTTCACGTTGGTCTGTTGAAGTGATCTAGATGAAACTTTGTTGTTGAATACGATGACTAAGGGTACATCTTGTAATATTAGAGAGATTGTCACCAATACTGTTAGGAATGTAATGCACGTGATGGTCACGAGGAAGCGCCGATCAAACATCATATGTTATAGATCTACCTGAAACATTTAAAGAAAAAGAAGAGTTTTACTTATTTTATCTTCATTTCTTTTTACATGTTTATTCCTTTCCAAAACATCAACAACAACATTTTAGACCATTCCAAATTTAAAGTATTTTCAGTCCACAAAACAAATTCATGAAATTCAAGGTTACATAATTAACATTTTTTTTGTATTTTTGTTAATGAAAATCATTGAGAGAAAAGAAGAAAATGCTGGCAGTCAGCATATTCTTCTTTTCTCTCAGTGATTTTAACGCCGTGTTTTACAAAGTAATGCCCCTACATCTTGTAATATTAGAGAGATTGTCACTAGCACTGTTAGGAATGTAATGCATGTGATGGTCACGAAGAACTGTCAATCAAACAAAAATTAACATCATATGTTATAGATCTACCTGAAACATTTAAGGAAAAAGAGCATTTTACTTATTTTATCTTCATTTCTTTTCATATGGTTATTCCTTTCCAAAACATCAACAACGACATTTTAGACCATTCCAAATTGAAAGTCTTTTCAGTCCACAAAACAAATTAATGAAATTCAAGGTTACATAATTACCAATTTTGCATTTTTGTTAATGAAAATCATTGAGAGAAAATAAGAATATGCTGTTAGTGAGTATTTTCTTCTTTTCTCTCAATGATTTTAACACCGTGTTTTACAAAATAGGGTCCCTACATCTTGTAATATTAGAGATATTGTCACCAATTCTGTTAGGAATTTAATGCAAGTTATCGTAACGAGGAAACGTCGATCAAACATCATAAAAATTATGTTATTGATCTACCCTCGAAACATACAAAGAATAAGGAGATTTTTACTTATTTTATCTTAGTTTATCTTCATTTCTTTTTACATGTTTATTCCTTTCCAAAACATCAACATTTTAGATCATTCCAAATTTAAAGTCTTTTCACTCCACAAAGCAAATTCATGAAATTCGAGGTTACTTAATTACCATTTTTTGTATTTCTTAATGAAAATCATTGAGAAAAAAGAATAAAATGCTGGCAGTCAGCATTTTCTTCTTTTCTCTCAATGACTTTAATACTGTGTCTTACAGAATAGGCCCCTACTTCTTGTACTATTAATTTTGAGAGATTGTAACATTTTTTCAGAGATTGTCACTAAAAATGCAGGAATGCAATGCACGTGTTGGTCACGAGGAAGCGTCGATCAAACATCAAAATGTCATATCTAAAAAAATATGGATAAAAAAATATCATTCTACATAGTTTTGCCCTTCTCTAAAACATCAACATTTTATGCCAGGCCAAAGGGGAAAGTCTTTGCAGAAGACAAATTCAAGGCTCGGACAAAGTTCCTCGTCCATAGGACACAAAAAAGACATGTCCTTTCTTGACATGATTTGGACGCGAAAATAAATGTGACCGGGCCTTTATAAATAATAAATGAACAAAATTCTCAGTTTACACATTGAAACCATAGGTAGAAACGACGAAACTGTTATTAGTCAGTATTTTCTTCTTTTCTCTCAATGATCCCAATAGAAAACGGGAATGTGGATGATCACCGGCAAATTTATTTTCTCACACTTCCCCATGAATTCGATGAGGAAATTCGGAACCTTTGAATGTCTGGCAAGGTAAAATTTGGAGAAAACACAACTTCCGGGTACAAGTGAATAATAATATCATGAATATGCCTACAACAATTCCAATACGTATCATAAAATAATTTCAAACTGATAAAAAAACACGCACAAAAAAACCGAATTAATGAATTAGCACTCACCACCTCTATTTTACGACGAAATTGTACATACTCCAATCACTTTAGAATTGAAATGCCCACTAAAAGTTAGTTAGGTAGCTTTATAAAGACAAAACTGAAGATTTTATCGACATCCTATGGAAGGCCGGTGCGCCATATGCTAATTGCTAAATGCTAATTGCTAATTGCTAATTGCTAAATGCTAATTGCTAATTGCTAAATGCTAATTGCTAAATGCTAATTGCTAATTGCTGTTACATTCTGGCTGTCTAATTCCCTGCATTGGGAAAGAAAATTGTGTCTACCCCTCCCCACCCCCACACACACACTCACATGTACACATACACGCGCGCGCGCACATACAAATGCCACCTGCGAGCTGGGAAGACGAAGACAGGGTGGTCACACTTTTTTCTAAAAGAATTCCAGCACCTACAAATCAACGTGCTAAAAGCATTGTATTTGGGCGATTCTGATCGATTGAACGGGATTGTAGCCTACATGATCGATATATATATTCAAATTCTTTTAAATTAGACGTTTGACGTCTAATTCTATAAGATCTGTTTCTGACATACAAAATGGGCTTTATTACCAAAAAACCCTCTTAGACTTCAAATTAATTTGATGGCCGTTTCAAGACAACTGATTTGTCTCTACGAATAATCATTATCTATTTGATTACCCAATTCAATTAAAGTATTTAGCAATTAGCATTTAGCAATTAGCATTTAGCAATTAGCATTTAGCATTTAGCAATTAGCATTTAGCATTTAGCAATTAGCATTTAGCAATTAGCATTTAGCAATTAGCATTTAGTAATTAGCATATGGCCCATCGGAGACAGAGCCAGCCGTCAGAGACAGAGCCAGCCTCCAAAAAGAAGTGTGACCACCCTATCTTCGTCTTCCCAGCTCGCAGGTGGCATTTGTATGTGCGCGCGCGTGTGAGTGTGTGTGTGTGTGTGTGGGGGGGGGGGGGGGGTAGACACAATTTTCTTTCCCAATGCAGGGAATTAGACAGCCAGAATGTAACAGCAATTAGCATTTAGCATTTAGCAATTAGAAATTAGCATTTAACATTTAGCATTTAGCATTTAGCATTAAGCATTTAGCATTTAGCATTTAGCAATTAGCATTTAGCATTTAGCAATTAGCATTTAGCATTTAGCAATTAGCATATGGCGCACCGGCCTTCCATAGACATCCTTTTCAAATTAGATAGCAAATTGGACAGTTTAGTGTCCCTCGCCCTTGAGGCAGTATCTGGTGAGAATGCGGCGCAGCAATTGTGATGCGGTGTATTGAATATCCATTGTTGAAATGGCCAGGGGTTGAATTGAGACCTCTTTGTCACCTATAAACCGTCTGGTCTAATGGCAAAGAATTTTTTGCTAAAAATAGACCGGGTTTACAGTTATGTTTTGATAACCGTCGGTGTTGTTATAAAATCTTGTAACTACGGCTTGATTCAAGCCGTAGTTACGAGATTTTATAACAACACCGACGAAATACTATAATTGTTTGTCCGAAATCACGTCACATTTAACTGGACAAAATCGTTCCCTATTAAAAATCTTATGAAAAACCGACGAGACAAAAACTATGGAAATGGTGGCAACAATCTCCTTTTGCCTATTTTTAAGCTATATTGTAACAAATTCTATCGTAAAGATCCATTTTGTTTTCTGAATCAACCTTAACAGTGATCAAGTCTATATTTACGGAAGTCAAAAGGTCAAATCGTAAAATTGTAGTCATTAAAATACCTTAAAGGCATGAATTTTTAAGTCACTTTTCCTTGGATATTCATAAATTCTGAAAGAAGATGAACGTTTCCCTATCAACACATTTTAGAAAAAAGTAAGGTAAACGAAGAAAATTCTGATTATGAAAATTTTCTCCTTTTGCTTCAAAATTTTCAGTGCTACATTTGACAAATTTGGTTATAAGCATATCTTTATCAAAACGCATTTTGTTGTCTGCAAAAGCTTTTACATACGACCACTTATTTCTTTTTTCCTTTTGAGAAAAGATTAATTTTCTCCCGAACAATGCAACTTGAAACTGCTTCAATTGAAAAGGAGTTATACGAGTAGATGATAAGATACAATTTAAGGCAAAAAGAAAAAATGCTAATTACGTATAAGCAATTTCTTCTTTTCTCTCAATATTTCCCATACAATTTCTACTGAGGACGTCAAGACTTATTTCGAAAAGAGTTGAGCGGTCTATTGCCGAGATGAGGATTGTAAGAGATAACAAGAGGACCATGATGGTCCTATATCGCTCACCTGAACCAAAATGATATAAGCAACACTTTTCTTCATTTCAAAAAATATTTATGACTTTAAGACTGAAAACGAACTTATGGTCAATAACATTGTGAAAATCGAACTCATCCAAGATTTCATCGTGCCCAACATTGTGTCCAAGATTTGTCTTGTTTGATAAATAATTGTAGATTCTGGAGTATAAACAAGGTCGAAAACAGCCGAAAACAGCAATTTTGTCAAATTCAAGGGCACATAACTCTCGACTTTCTAGTCAGATCAGGCTGAAAATCAAACTCATCCGAGATCTTATGATATCCAACATTGTGTCCAAGATTTGTCTTAATTGATAAATAATAGTAGATTATAGAGTGTAAACAATGTCAAAAACAGCCGAAATCGGCAATTTTATCAAATTCAAGGGCACATAACTCTCCACTTTTTGATCAGATTGGACTGAAAATCAAACTTATCCAAGATCTTATGGTTTCAAACATTGTGTTCAAGTTTTATCTTAATTGATAAATAATAGTAGATTATAGAGTGTAAACAATGTCAAAAACAGCCGAAATCGGCAATTTTATCAAATTCAAGGGCACATAACTCTCACCTTTCTGGTCCGATCAGACTGAAAATAAAACTTATATGAGATCTTATGGTCTACAACCTTGTGTCCAAAATTTGTCTTGATTGGTCAAAAATTGTAGATTCTAGAGTGTAAATAAGGTCAAAAACAGTCAAAAACGGCAATTTTGTCAAATTGAAGGGCTCATAACTCTCATCTTTCTGATCAGATAAGACTGAAAATCAAACTCATCCCAGATCTTATGATCCCCAATATTGTGTCCAAGTTTTGGATTGATTGATCAATAATTGTAGATTCTAGAGTGTAAACATCGTCGAAAACAGCCAAAAATGACAATTTTGTCAAATTCAAGGGCAAGTAACTCTCGACTTTCTAATCAGATCAGACTGAAAATCATACTCATCCGAGATCTCATGATCCCAAACATTGTGTCAAAGTTTTGTCTTGATTGATGAATAATTGTAGATTCTAGAGTGTAAACAAGGTCAAAAACAGCCGAAATAGCAATTTTGTCATATTCAAGGGCACATAACTCTTGTCTTTCTGGTCAGATCAGACTGAAAATCGAACTCATCTGAGATCTTATGGTCTGCAATGTTATGTCCAAGATTTGTCTTGATTGATCAATAATTGTAGATGCTAGAGTGTAAACAATGTCAAAACTAAGTATTTTTCGCATTCAAGGGCAGATAACTCCTGACTTTCTAGTTCGATCTGACCCATAATCGAACTCATCCGAGATCTTATGGCCATACATGTTTTGACCAAGTTTGGTCAAGATTGGCTTATATTTGTAGATGCTAGAGTGTAAACACGAAATTGTGGACGGACGGACGGACGGACAGACAGACGGACAGACAGACAGACAGACGGACGACGGACAAAAAGTGACCACAATAGCTCACCTTGAGCACTTCGTGCTCAGGTGAGCTAAAAATCAACTTTTCGTAAGTAACTGACGAAAACGTAGTAAGAACAGCCTATTCAATCTGAAGTTACTACATTTTAGAATGTAACATATGTTCTACAATTTTATGTCATTTTATGTCATCATCGTCAGCTTCCGATTATAGCGTTTGAATCTGTTGCTCAAATTTCGGTATCGTTTTAAGGTAGTTCACCCCCAATGACATTCGAACGACGTCAGACGTCTTTTAAAAACATCCTCAAAGTGTAAAATCTACGAGTATATGGAAACGTTACGAATTAAAAAACAACCAGTATTTTTCACCGTCTTTAGAATGTTTACGTCGTCGCCATAAAAATTCCGTCGTAGCGTGAATATCATTGGGAGCGGACTGCTTTTTTTCGAGATTTTTTTTCTCACTTTTCTATATTATTTCATAGGCGTAGGAAGAGGGGGGTCAGAGGGGCCTGACCCCCAATAATTCAGAAAACGGGGCCTGGCCGCCCAATAATTCAGAAAAGGGCCTGTCTCCCCCCCCCCCCTTGCCCCCATAATACACCCATATTTCCAGTTACTTTAACATTTGCCCCCCCCCCATATCATAAACCTTTCTACGCCACTGTATTTATCTGGTGGAAATTATCTTCGAAACGTTTGAACGTTATAAAATTATGAAATAATAACAAGTTTAGCGGTCTTTATTGCCAATAAAACCCGATGTGCGACGGACTACATGTGTAGGTAAAAACCGAGGCGCACAGCGCCGAGGTATTTGCCTTAACATGCAGTCCAGAGCACAGAGGTTTTTATTGCGCAATTAAGACCGCTAAACTTGTTATTATCTCCATTATAACACTCTAAATAAAAAACGCACATTAGAAATGTGTTATTTTGTGAAAATTCTGCCATGAATTAGTTTTCGGCGTAGGAAACGCATTGTCGTTTAAGTGACGTCATTTGACGTTACCTTGACGCCACGTGACGTTTTGGCGCATACACAAAGCATAATTACATAGGGTTTTTTATTGCAAATAAAACCCGATGTAGTTCTTCTTTCGCTATAATGGATTTTACGGAAAAGTGTTATAATGGTTTATAATTTTTGCTAAGACTAGTGTATTTAAGAAGATAGAACCTGATGCCCACGTCAACAGATAAGATATTCACTTCAACATATGACTCTTTAACCCCTACCAGACGGCACAATTGTATACTGTACTAAATTCAAAGTTGATGCAGACGACAGTTTTAATTGACTGAGTTTTTGTCTTTCTGTATAGAAAACACTGTTGGAAATGAAGAAATTGCTTGCCACATAAAATTTCTTCATTTTCCACTATGTTTTCCAAAGCCTTAGGCTATCTCGTAGTGTTGGCGAAAGTCGTAGGCCTATCTGGGTAATAATGTGTTAGTATTGGTAATTCGAATTTTCGAGGTCGAGAGAACGGTGTTAAACTTTATTGCCATTATACGAGGAGCGTTCAATTAAAAGTGGTACTAATGGTCAACCATACCTAACAGTTCTATAGAACTAGTGGTGCTTGTGACTATTTGACGGGAAAAATTATTGTCTATACTTGGTCAAAATTTGAGACAAATTCGTTGACTCTTTCAAAAGTTATTGAACTTTTAAGTTGGTTCAGTCATATACACTGGCTATTTCGCTGTGCGCAAAATGGAAAACGAACTGAAGTAGGATGTACGGGTCTATTGCATAGGCTTTGATATATCTGCATCACATGAATATAATGAACTATATCAGATTCGTGGACATTCGAACGTTGAATATGAGTCGTTTTTAAGAAGATAATGAAAAACAAATTTGGTAAAACTGGCCTGAATGATGCACCCCTCTCAGGCAACCCGGGTAGAGCTAGTACCAAAGCAAATGTTGCTGTAGATTCCGACATGACTGAACAAGAGGCATGGTTCAATGTGCAAGAAATAGCAGATAAAGTTGGTTTTTCATCGGGGACATGTTATTTGATATTGACGAAAGGGTTGAAACACAGAAAGGTTTATGCCCATTGGGTCCCCCACCTGCTGCCTATTGACAGAGAGCCACCCATGCAAAACATATTTTGAAATAATGCAATAAATGCAACAAATGTGGGCTTTCTGTGCTTTATACATACGATTGAACAATAATCTATTATTATGAGCACCAATGACGTGTCATTAGCAAGCAATGGCAGCGAAATGATCAGGTTAGGTCCGTTATAGCCAAAAACTTAAAGGCGCGGCAAAAGTTTTGTACGCGGTAATTTTTCAAATGTAACGGGTGTATTGTTCATATTACTGTTTCAAATAGTACAACTATCGCCGGTCATTCATACAAGAAATGTATGTCGGCCAAAGTAAAGAAATATCACGAAAAGAGCAGGTCTAGGACCGGCTTAAGAGGCATGTACCAAATCCGTGACAACGGAGCTGTCCACAGGTGTCATCTTGTCCATGACTTCGTGAAAGAGACACATGATGCACAGCGTCTCCATCCACCCTTATAGCCGGGCTTAAGCCCGTGTTACTTTTTTGTGTTCCCCATGATGACGAAAAAAGCCTCTGGTCGTCGGTATAGGCCTTCATATTCCATATACAGTGCAATTTTCCAGTATCTGCGAGGTGTTCCAAAAGAGGCCCACTTATTGGCATATAAGTAATGAATCTCAAAACTTCAGAAGTGTGTGGGTGTCAAAGAGGATTACTTCGAAGGATTGAAGAAACTTAAAATTGAATTGCGACATAACTATGACTTATAGAACCCCAGTTCCAAAATTAATTGAACGCCCCTCGTACTTTAGTACATTCGTCGAAGTAAGTGTTGAAAGGGATTAAAAAATCGAATTATTCACACAACGCAGGGCCTAATTATCTTTGTCGTTTTGTTGTTATTGAACTATTACGTCACTTGACATTTTAACAAAATTTATAACACTAGATTTTACAGATTAAATTAATTTCCACTTTGATAAAATTCCAGCATGTAGGCTTAGTTATAATCTACATTTATCGTCTGGAAACATAAGGCTGGGAATCACGTGACACATCATTTTCGATACTTTTTATTAATTGTGTTCACCCATTATCAAAAGGGAAATTTTTTAGACCTTTCCAAATTCAAAAATGTTGCAGACAACAATTTCAAGTGAATTGTTTTACATGTTTGGTCTTTTTGGATAGAAAACATTATGGGAGATACAATAATGGTTTGTCATACGCAATTTCTTCATTTTCCACAATGTTTTCCAAAGCCTTTATCTCGTTGTGCGTCAAAAAGTGTCAATGTGTGGAAATGTGTTAATGTATGACCGATTAAAAAAACAAATTTGAAAGAGAGAATATGGGGAAAAAATCAGCGATTTTGTGGAATATGTCTAACTCTTAAACAACACCTGATAAAAAAGTTATTGACAACCAACCAAAATTTTAATTAGTCACCAATATAATTTTATCAGATGTTTTAAAGGATATAATTTGTATTCAACATGTTGTTTTCTCAATCTATTTCTATTCGGAACGTCAACACCGTGTTTTGTTTGAGAAAGGGTAGGTTAAATAATTTTCGAAATTGCTGCTATTTCTGCTCCTAATTACGACGAAATCCATTTGCACTAGAATGTGCACGCATTAACCCATTACCAGACGAAAAAATGTTCGACTTGTCCTAATTCAAAGATGTTGACGACGACAATTTCAAGTAAATGAAATTCTAAATGTTTTGCTCTGTCGTTGTCGTCGTTGTTATTGTGGTTGTTGTTAAGCACATTGTGGGAAATGAACGAGATGCTTACCACAAACGTCTTTTAATGTTCACAGTGATTCCCCAATCCTTTATATCATGAGGAGCGGCATTAAATATGTACCGAATGCTTTGAAAAGGGAATAACAGATGGCAAAACCATTCTTAAATCAGTAAACAATCAATAAAAATTGAGGGAAAACACTGAGAAATTGCTGCTTATCATCGTTTTCCTTTATTCTACGTATAAGGTTCTATGTTGTTTGGGAAATGATAAATAATATTCCAAATTGCAACTAGATCTATTTACAGTGATAATTCTGTAAACGTCCAAAGTTCATTAAGTCATTAAAGTGGCATTTCACTTTTTATTTTTTAAAAGTATGTCTTGATGCAAAGATTGATTATTCTAATCCGTAGAAATGCTATCAATTTTTTGAATTTGTTATTTATAAGCGAAAAATACGCATTTCAAGTTGAGACAGAAATGACAAATTCAATATAAATTTGAACTGTTGTTCACAACAATTTATTTAATCTTGGCACAAAAATATATATTTCTCGTAAACGGTTTAATATTTTGGCATGAAATTTTCAGAATTTTCATAAGAAATCATGCTCTTTCAGATAGAATAAAAGTAAAATTTACGTAAAAATAATCGTGAAATGTCACTTTAAGTCAGACCTACCCGCCTTTTTCATTTCTAGTGTAGATTATGCCATGCGGGTTCTATAGCGGAGTTACAGATAAGAAGGAATGATAGCTTTTCAAAATATAATATTCCTTTATTTTTTCATAATACATTATGTTGTGAGTACCCGCAACATAGGGGGTTGATTTAAAATAACAAACCTTTGTCCACTCTTATTAATTTTGTTTGGCTACTCTGCGATAAAAAGTGGGAAAACCTTAGTACCCGTGCAGTGATTCCTTTCTTTTACATGTTTTACACGGTATATAATCACGTGACTTATAATTTCCGATAATCTTCAATAACTTTGTCAATACTTGACCAATTTGAATTCGATTTGAAGTAGAGAAGGTGGCAAATTGTCAGGAATTACATAGTCGTGGTAGAGTTTTAAAAAATCAACTGATAAAAAGTTATTGAAGATAAACCAAAATTTTGGTTTATCTTCAATAACTTTTTTATCAGTTGATTTTTCAAAAATCGACCACGTCCATTTAATGCGTGACGTCTGTCCACATTCTCTGCTTCAAACCGAATTCAAATCGGTCCCGTATTAACAAAGTTATTGAAGATATTCAGAAATTATTGCATCACGTGATTATCCACCGTGTTTTAGCTCAGGGTAATGTAATGCATCATTCATCTGCACACGCTGTGATTTCCCCCGCACTATTCTAGTGCCAAAATTATGTAACACAAAAAACGTAACAGACGTAATATAAAATGAAGTGGTTACCTCGTGTGTTTCCTATAGAGTTTCATGGGAAGATGGAATTCCACAGACAAGCGCCACAATACACGCTAAAATTCTGCGACACAGAACTCGACGAAAAGCATAATATCGATGCTTTTCAACAAAAACCTCGTAACTGCAGCTTGTTTTAAGCTGCAGTTACGGTGTTTTTCGTTGAAAAGCGACAATATTGGCTTCCAATCGATCGGAACAAGTTCCTTCATATGACTGTGTTATAAGGCTTTTAATTCCTTTTTCGATACAAATACATGTAGACATACTAGTACAGTCTTAATAAGAACTGCTTTAAACGCTCGTATTAGGGAGTAAGATTTTGAAAGCATTGAAAGAAAAGAAGAAAATGCTGATCATCAGCATTTTCTTCTTTTCCTTCAATGTTTTCAATGATGCAGCATACATAATAGTATTTCACACATTTGAGGAATTTTTGTTATGTTATCTGCAACGCATTTGAATTCTAGCCAACATATTTTTGGTTGTTACACAGTTACTGGAAAGTGGTTAATTGGCTTGCACATTTACGCCTAAAATCGACTAAAATGCAAAGGCTGATCAACTCTTTCCCCCAAACAACGAAATTTCACTTTTTTCAAAAAAAGAATTATTGCAGAAGACGAAACATACATACGGTACCTTATCATAAATGTATCTTTTTTTGTTTTATATCGAAGGAAACGTAAAAAATGTCATCATTCGTAGAGGGAAAAGGAGAAACTAATGATTATCAGAAAATTATCGGCGTTTTCTTCTTCTTCTTGTCATCGAACGTCTCCAATGCCTTCTCATTGAAGCTAGCCAAGAGCAGATTTTCGGGTGTTTTTTTTTCTTTTTAATGTAAACACTGATTTCTAAAAATATGGATGATCAGCAATCCTTCATTTTCTACCAAAGGTTTGCATAAAGCTCTATTGAAGCCCTTTTCTAAACGCTCGCATTGTCATTGTTCATAATTCACAGAATTTACAGATGACAAAAACGTGTTTTAATACACGGTACTGCTATGATTTAGCCTGGAAAATAAAGTAGCCTAGACATAACAGCAGAGAACACTAATCATAGGCGGTATCCTCTTTTTCTTCAATGTTTCACATCTCTCAATAGTGGCGTCGAAACAATGGATCCTTAAGGAAATGTTTAACCCATTACAAGACGGGAAAAGTTCAGTAGCGTCCAAATTCAATGATGTTGCAGACGACAATTTCAAGTAGGCCTAAACGAAATTATACAGTTTTTGTCTTTATGGACGAGGTAAAAAATTTTTGGAAAATGAAGAAATTGATTGTCCAAATTATTTTGTTGATTTTCTACTAAGTTTTTAAGTCTCTATCTTGAAGGGTGTCAAGAAGCGTCACTGATTGGGGACTGATTAATGTTAAAAGAAAAAAAAGGAGAGAAGAAATGTTGTTTTCTTACCGTTCATCTGCCTGATTTCTCAAGTAAAACTGTTACATGTGCACTGCTGGATACAACAAAAAGCTCCGAAATACATCCAAAGCACAAATTCAATTTTTGCATAACAAAATATTTATAGATTTCCGTTCCGATGCATAGAACTCAGTCGTGTTTTAGCAGGCGAATATTTCTAGTAGAAATAACGGACGCAGCATCTCACAATGCAGAAGGAAAACATTGATTCATTAACTCTTTCCCAAACATTGACGCATTTTGACACACAGAAGTTAAATCTTTTAGAAACTATTAAAGAAAAGGGAGAAAATGCTGATATAAATCAGCATTTTCTCCACTCCCTTTTCTTCAATATTCTCTATCCTTCCAAAAATAGTTTTAATTTCATTATGATAGTCAGATTAATAATGTCGTCTGCAACCCCTTTGAATTTAGACGGGATCAAATAGTGTCGTTTGGAAAAAAGATTGATTTTACCCTGTTCTCAGACGACACAACTTTAGACTTTTCTAAATTGAAGACCGATACCGACAACAAGAAGTTTTCAAAAATAAATAAATAAATAAATAAATAAAAATGCAAATTGTGTACGGCCTATATCATATAACAGAATTTCTGTGGCAAATGAAGAAAAGTGATTAATTATCAGTATTTTCATCTTTTGTCTAATTATTTTCTCTACCATTCCTCAATATATGGACGTCAAAACCAGGTCATGGTTTCCAAAACGATGCTGTTTTATGACTACACTAGTAAATAATTGAGTAGACCTATCTTTGAAATTTAACATCAACTGATACACAATGTGGGACGGCCATTATATTTTGTTGTGTGGGGAAGTGTTTAAGGCAGTCTACCCCTTATGAGATTCTGGTGACGCAGGAATTATTCGGGCGACGTCGAAAACATTCGGCGGTGGAACTTTCCACCGCCGAATATTTACGATCGCGCTTGGATAAGCTCGGATACGTACGTAACGACGACGCTCGAAAAAATCCGAAGATTTATGAAAATCAAAATGGCTACATTACGAATGTTCTGTCTTACTATCAAATGTAGGCCAATACATTGTAGGCCTACAACTTCCACAGTAAATTTGCTTTCCGGTATCCTTGATTGAATTCGTTTCGACAAATCCGGATTCATCTAAGGATTGTAACCCTTCATTTTAACGACAAAATATTTCGTGCATCTTCGGGCGTCATACATGTATGTATCTACGGAAATTGGCGAGCTTATCCCTTGTCAATTTCCGTTGCTACAGATGACACTCGAGAATTGACGAGGGTATCTGTCGTTAATTTCCGCTGCCATGGATGAGGCCCGAAGATGCACGAAATGGGAAGGCTATCTAATGATGGGCTGTAATCCTTAAGTTACATTAACCCATTCCCACACAACGACTTTTTTGACTCCCTTCAATATAATGGCCTTGATAAACATTGTGGGAAATGAAGAGATTGCTTGTGACAAGCAATTTCTTCATTTCCCACAACGTATTATTATTTTTTTACCAAAAAAGACCAAAAATGTGAAATTACATTCACTTGAAATTGTCGTCTGCATCATTTTTGAATTTGGGTGGGTTAATATTTTACCTATCTTATAGCGGACGAGAATTGACCTGACAGAGCATTCCATTCGATTAGCATTGGCTGCTCTGCCAGGTCATTTATCGTGAGGTATACTATAATTATGTCCCCTTTACAAATACAGCATCTGATTGACCTCTGTTGGGTCTGATCAGTTTGTCAAAATTCGGATTTTTAGACTTCTCACAAATTGACAAGGTTCCTTTTAGGGTGACGGGTCATTATTTATCATTCCTTATAAAGTATCGCAATTTTTATGGTCTGGACTTAATTTGGAGCCGGAGAGTCTAACAATTTGAAGATGTACAGTAAGGTAGTCCATCCCGTATGAGATTCACGCGACGATGGACTTTTTCGTGCGTCGTCGTAAAAATTGGTATCCATATCCCATCTATACGGACAAGTTACGAGCAAGTAAAAATCGCAATTTCCATTGTCGAATGTTTACGACGTCGTACAAAAAAAAAAAAAAAAAAAAAAAAAAAAAAAAAAAAAAAAAAAAAAAAAGATCTGACGTCGCGTGAGTCTCATTAGGGATGGACTACCTTAATCATATACTCTTAACTGGTATTATAGCCAGTTCTATCATGGATATTGATTCATGCTGGTTCGCGCTCAAATACGGTCAGAACACTAGGATAATAAAATTAACCCTTTCCCAAATGGTAGCATATAACGTTAGATTAGTCCAATTTGGAAAACAAGCCTTTCCTGCCAGGGACATTTAAAAGAAGGTCTTGTTTTATAATGATCCTATCCTTTTCCAAACGACGCAATTTGGGAAAACTCTGGCATACCGTCATTATACTTTCTTATTCCAAGTTTTCATAAAAAGCGTCTCAATCCATTCCGAAAAGGCCCGAATTTTTAAATGTCACAAAAATATTTTGGAAAACAATTTCATCGAAGAATTAATCGCTGATCAGACAAGTCACCATTTCGTCCCTTGTTTCCTAAACAAGCACAGTCTCTCACGTCCAAAACAGAAATGGCTTTGCAAAAATTGATGATAACATCATGCAACTAATGATAACACCATTACCAGCATTTTCACTTTTTATTCCATTATTTCTATAAGTCATATCTTTATTAAATACATTTTGTCGTCTGATACTGTTTCTAAATTGGACCGCCCTAAAATTGTGTCGTTTGGGAAAGGATTAATTCAAATCGCGATGGCTCGACACTCTGATCATGGTAATAAAACTGTCGTTTTCATTGTTGAAAGAGCCCAGTACTAGTGCTGAAAATCCGAAAATATCGATCGCTAACTTGTACAATACAGGCATTTGCGAACCCTTTCACATATCGCCTAATTAAGCACAAAATGGATACAATCGTCAATTTACAATTTGGCCAATAAAGGACTGGTCACACGTATTCCGCGTCAGCATCAGGACCGGATCACGTTTAAAAAATTCAGCTGCATGTAACACATCGGCGCTTGTCAACAAAAACCTCGTAACTGCAGCTTGTTTTAACCTGCAGTTACGAGGTTTTTGTTGAAAAGCGGCAATTTATTTGGGCGTGATGTGTAGACGTGATGTGGACGTTGAACTGTGTGTAACCAGGTCCACATCCACTGGTGGTGAACTAAAACAATTTTCGCTACAACTAGGTATAGATATTTTGCGTTTAAATGTGAGATTATAGATTTTCTTTCTAATGACAATGAACTTGTTCTAAAAAAAGACCGGCTTTACCGTTTTGGATTGACAATCTGTCGGTGTTCTTATAAAATCTCGTAACTACCGCTTGGATAAAGCCGTAGTTACGATATTTGATAAGAACACCGACGGAATGAATTGATCGCGAAAAAACGTCCCTCGCTTTGGTCGAGTTCACCACCAGTGACTTCTAGTAATGAAAAATGCTTACATTGTGTTTCCATTTGTTGTCACCTTCGACAGAGTGTGACACAAGCATAATAAAAAAAAAACAAGAGCCGTCATAGACGGATTATGCTCCCCGAATAAGTGTTTGTCACAAAATAAAAACTATCATACATTAAGCCCCGTTTTCCGATGACAGATTTTTTGTACACACTATATTTATAGAATATGGTCTAGAACATTTCATTTACCACATAAGTACAAAATTTCATTAAATTCTGCCCATTGGATGAAGAGAAAGTAGAGAAAAGGTAATTTTTACATTAAGGCCCTTTTTTCCATCACACAACCTCAAATAAAGAAACGGAGAAAAAGTGCCTAGGGATTATCTCACGGAGTTCACATGTGAAGTTTCATTGAATTTGGTTTAAGGGTTGCTGAGATCTGGCTGTGGACGGACGGACACACGGACGGACGGACGGACGGACGGACGGACGTTCCAACATTTCAGGATTAAGTATTTTTTCTCTGATCTTTATGTAGAAAAGTGCCACATAAAGTGACATGGTTTAAGTGTTTTTGTTCTTTATTTCATATAAATTATGGACAGATTGAACCACCATGAGGTTTGCCCGGACAGACGGACGGATGGACAGCGTGGCGACTACATGCTCCCCCGAAATTTTTTCGGGGAGCATAAAAACCTTGCAAATACTTTTGATGGGAACCGACATTCATTTTCATTATACTTTCATTAGGCTACGTATTAACCCATTTCCAAAACGACAACATTTTAGGGTGGTCCAAATTCGAAGATGTTGCAGACGACAATTTCAAGTGAACGAAATTTTTAATTTTGGGTCTTTTTGGATGGGTAACATTTTGGGAAATGAAGAAATTGCTTGTCACAAGCAATTTCTTCATTTTCCAAAATGTTTTCTAAAGCCATTATCTTGTAGGGAGTCAAAAAGAGACATTGTGTGGTAATGGGTTAACAGCATAAATTATTTTAAAGATGCTGCAATGCTAAAATTGCTAAGGTAAAAATGCCCAATCCCCCCCCCCCCACACACACACACAAACACACACACACACACACTTCCATTTGAGAAAACGGATTCTCGTTGGAAATGTACTGCTCAGCATGCAACCTTGATTCATTTCAGCTGTCAAACACAAATTGTATCTTGATCCACGATGACTTATAGTGACATTTAACAGTTATTTTCTCATAAATTTTGCTTTTGTTTTTATCTGAAAGAGCATATTTTCTTATGAAAATTCTGAAAATTTCCGGCCAAAATATTAAACCGTTAACGAGAAAATAGTGTATATATGTTTGTGCTAAAATTAAACAACCTGTTGCGTACAACAGTTTAGATTTAGGTTTCATTTATTTTCGTTGAAATGGCGTTCCCATCTTTGCGACCATTCACAGAAGTTGTCTGTTGTCAGCTTCTATTTCACTACATGTCCTTAGTGTCATCAGCGAATAGTTAAATGACTGTGGTCTCAGCAATTTCCGGCAAATCATTAATGAAGATTAGGAACAATGTTGGTATGGTAGAAAACATTGTCGGAAATGAAGAAATTACTTGTCGAAAGTTTTGGCGAGTCAATGTTTGGGTTAAGAACGGTCAAATAATATAGACGCTCCCAGGGGTCTCGTTTGCCAAAATTTGGGGCCGTTATTGGGCCCCATTCCCAATGGCAAAAAGTATCTTTTTCCCCAATTCTCTGGTGAAAATTCCCAATGAGGACCCAGAATGCCCCATGTTAAGACACCATCTTCATTTACAAACATTTTAGATAGGCTAGTTTTAGAGTAGACTCTTAAGCAAGAGTAGGCTATGTAGGCCTACAAATGAATTTTGCATCACTACAGTCTAATTTGCAGCTGAAACTGAGTGACAGTATGAATACAAACTTGTTTAAGTTTTTCCCAATTTAGGTAAAAAAAGTCGCTATTTTTGCCAATTTCACTGGCCCCTGGCCCCAAACAAAAATTGGTAGAAAGACCCCTGCACAACGAAAATACTTCATTAGAAAAGAATGAAATGTTGAATGGCAGACCACAGCTGTTTGACTACGATATCCAATGGCGTACATGTAGCTAGCCGAAATAAAGTACACGCAAAACGTTTGCCCAATGCATCAGGGGAGGCTGGGAGGTGGGTATTCCCATATTGATGGGGTGGATCTTGAGGGTATTTATTGAGGAAATTTTTGAAATGTAGAATGCGTAGGCCTATAAAATACATACCAAATGCCCACATGGAGCCATGAATGACGATGGTCATTCGTGGCTCCTAGTGGGTATTTGCTATGCATTTTAATGGAGATTCGGGTGTTAATTTCAAGGCAAACAAAACAGAAATCTACATTTTAAAAATATGCCACATGTGGGTCCTACGCAATTGCGTTTTTGCGTATCGGTTGGTACGCCTATTTGGTATCGATGTGCAAATGAACATTTTCAATGTGCAGCTACTTTCTGACAGGTCGCAACAAATGTAATGTGGCGTATTGATTCGGTCGGCACAATCCCTTCAGCCAATCAAAAACGTCGTCAGTCATACAGCGCGCACCTGCACTCATTCGGTGGAGGTGAAAGCTTCGGTCTTTTTCCTTAAAGCATTACCAACTTTCAGCATTTAATTTCTCGAGGACTACGCCCGATTATTAAAAATGCATTGGTAGTTAGAAAGTTTAAATCACATTCTTTAAAAAAAGTTTTGTTTCTGAATTTTAACGATGGATTTTTGAAATATTCTGCCTCAAAAATGGTGTCCCGTAACGATAAAGACCGAGGTAGTACCCTCGATGAAAAAATGAAAGTGAGGCTATGACGTCATGCCGACTGATTCTATTGCCCAAAAGATAACCCGGGTGTATAGAAATCTGAATATTATGTGTAGGGGGCCTACATAGTTGAATTTGCATGAAATTTGCCGACGATTCTGATGCTCACGACCCCCTTTCTTCGTATGAAATTAGGCCTTAAGGATTCAAAGTTGACATTTTTATTTCAACTTCAACTTTTTCAGCCATAAAATCAATTCTGATTACTGTTGGCTAGCGCTGTCTGTAGCAGCTGTTAGGTCTAAAAAGTAAAATTGTTAGTTGTGATGTTAAATGTGCAATAAAAGAAGATAAAAGATAAAGAGTGCATAATCTTAAGATCTACTTAAAGAAGGTGGGTGTATAAAAAGAAGAGCATTATAAAACTTGCCAGTAAAATATGGGGGAAAATCTAAGATGAAACTAAAGGATATTAAGTTGTTTAAAAATAGGGGATAAGACTAGCCTTAAAAATAAGAACTCTACTTACTACGATAAAAACAGGGCTTGTGGATTAATTAAAAGATAATGTGTCCAACTTGCCAACAAAAATGGGCAAAGTAGGACTCGACTGGACACATAGTGGGAGGCTGTTCCATAACCTTATAGTTCTGGGGAAAAATGAAGAGGCATGACAATTTAAGCTGGAATGGGGAATGTTGTACTGTAAGTTTCTTGTTGGGGAGAGATGGTGGTGTTCTACTGCAACTGAGTTTGACCTAATCTTATAAAACATGATCAGAGATGCTATGTTCCTTCGTTGTTCTAATGTTTTCCAATTGAGGGTCTTGATCATATTTGTTACGCTGCTTGTGTGGTTGTAATCATTTAGAACATAGCGTGCGACTGACCTTTGCACCATCTCTATCTTATGGTTTAGGTATTTCTGCCAGGGACACCAGACTGTGGAACAGTATTCGACTTGAGGGCGAACATACGTTTTGTAAGCTGCTTCCTTCACCCGGGCGTTATTTGTTTTGGAGGAGATTGTAAGATAGACTATAGTATCATCTGCAAATAACCGAACCCTACTTTTGACACTCTCAGGCAGGTCTTTAATATATGCGAGAAAAAGACAGGGGCCCAGGACTGAGCCCTGGGGGACCCCTGACAAGACGGGTAACCTGGTGGAGCAATTTCCTTCAAAAAGTACTTGTTGGGATCTATTACAAAGGAACGATTTGACCCAGCCAGTAACTTTGGAGTCGAGACCAAGGTGATGGAGTTTGTGTACTAGTTTATGGTGATCAACCTTATCGAAAGCTTTACTGAAGTCCATAACTATGACAGCAGTTTGTTGACCTTGGTCAAGGGAGTCTGCAATTTCTTGGGTGAAGCCGAGCAGTTGGGTCTCACAACTATGTTTTGACCTAAAGCCATGTTGTTTTTGGCTAAGAATGTTGTGGGTATCGAAATAGACCAGGATATGTTCCATAAGTTTGGAGGCGATACAGGTCAGGGATATTGGGCGGTAGTTACTGGCTTTTGATTTATCACCTTTCTTGTAGACGGGTGAGATGATGGCATGGCGCCAGTCATCAGGGACAATACCAGAGTCAAGAGAAATTTGAAAGATGTAGGGCCTACGTTAACACTGGGTCAATTTCTGCATGGAGCTCTTTAAGGAGTCTCGGAGATAGCTCATCGGGTCCGGAAGCCTTACTTGGGTTTAGACCAGTCAATAATTTGTCGACACCAGCTAAGGATATTTTGATGGGAGACATGCGAGGGTAGGGGAGATTTGATATAGCACTCTTTGCAAGTTGGGCTAATCTGAGTGGTTGGGGTCTGGAGAAGACAGATTCAAACTGCCTGTTCAAAATATTTGCCTTGGCTTTGGGGTCAGTGTGTGTGACTCCTTCACTTTGTAGAGGGGCAATTCCACTATTTTCTGTTTTGTTGTGTTTGATGAAGGAGTAATTTTTTTTTCTTTTGACCTGAGGATGAGCTGTCTGAGAATATTACTGTGTCCAGGTATGACCAATAGGCATTTCTTATTTTGTTTTGGATGGTTTTCTTTATTCTTCATTTTACTAGTCAATTTTATTTATGAGGGACATCAAATGCAACCTATCGGGAATATTCAAGACCTTTAAATGGAATCGGAAAATGTCCAGTCTTTTATTTCCAGTCTAAATTTGTACCGGAAGTATTTCTGCTCACAAATAACACTTCCGGTGTTTCCAAAATATCCAAAATTTCTGTCAAAATGTTGAAATGCACGAAATAGAGCTTCTTTCGGAATAAGACAGACAAAACAGGGACAACAAACTATCTCATCTTTGTTTCTGGTAAATTCATTTTGTGCTGTGAACCTCATAGAAAGATCAGCTTAGAAAATATTGACGAAAAATGAAGGAAAACAGACATTGCGAAAGCTCAAAAAATGTCAGACATTCGGTCTGACAGGCTTGAAAAATCTGTCAGACCGAAAACAAATCTTTCAGACCGAAAAAAACAAGGAAAAATAACATGTAACCACCTTTTTTGTTAATTTATCTTTTTCTATGAAAACTCGTGATGTAAATCATTCCCATAGAAGACACCCAGTGTTCTCCCCAGCCCAATAAGCTGTATCGGCCCCACTACAGCTTCATGGAAATCAGTGTAATGCCACTACAGCTTCAAAACTACCCAACAGCTTAATTTCTTCAAAATGGTCACCAAAGAGAGACACATAGATATTTCATATCAAAAACTGATAAATGGGGCATTCTTTTAAACTAAAAAGTACAAATTCTGTTTATAAAAACATTATGGGAAAAGAAGAAATTGCTCAAATTGAGCAATTTCTTCTTTTCCCATTATGTTTTTATTCACAATTATTTGCATAAACACAATGTGTTGCAAGGTTTATCAATGCCATTACGGCTTGAAAATATTCTGCGGAGAACCCTGACACCTAAAAGAAGAAAATGCTGATCATCAGCATTTTCTCATTTAGAAACAATAACTTATGTTATACATAATGCACAATTCTCTAATTTTGACGTTTGGGAAGTTTTGAAGTTATGATGACACATTCTCGTTGTGAGGCAATAGGGCATTATCGAATTTTGTTACATTTTCATTTGTGGTTATTATTCCTAATTTCATGTTTTGAAGATGAACCGAATGAAGCCTTATTTACTTTAATGTCCTCTTTTATCCTTTGATTTTGTTAAACAGTTGTTGTTATGTTTTTATGCTGTGATTATCATGTCATGTAAATGACCCTTGATTGGAAAATAAAACATATTCTATTCTATTCTATTCTATTCTATTCTGAAGATATAAAAACATGACTGACACTCTAATCATTCACGCCCATAGTCCATAAGCCTTTCAAAATTAGACAATTCACTTTGCACCCTCGAAATATTTAAGGGACGCCATTATACTACGACAGTAAAAGTAATATGTATTCCGATTGGCTAATCAATACCTGTTTCAGCCAACCACAATCCGGTTTACAAATCAAGGGAAATAATCGGCAAAACCACGATATAATAGTGCCGTCCCTTCGTACTTTGTTGTTTATCAATTTTCTCGCAAACAGAATGACAAATATTTTGGCTATAAGCTTCCATAATTATGCAAACGCGAGGTATTGAAAAAAAGCAAAATGGTCAAAATATGTCGGACATACGGACCGACGGTATCGAATTTTCAATCGGACCGAAGTCAAAACTATCGGACAATGTCCGCGGTCCGACGTCTTTCGCAATGTCTGGGAAAATTTCTGAAGTATGCCTGTTTCTCATCGATTCGTGCCTTCTCATTGGATTCGTGCTTTCTCATTGGATTCGTGCTCTCTTTTAAATTCCAAATATCTATTGTGCACGCCATACAATTCCGCTCGAAACTCCACAGAGTGTTACTTTGATGCATTGTTTGTTAAATATTCAGAAAATCGCATTTAAATTCATTTGGTACGGACTACCATCGGCGATGGAAAGATAGAAAAAATCCAGCGAGTTAAATTTTTTAGCAGACGAATTTTCGGATCGATCCTCGGCCTACTTGTCAAGGGCAAAATTTACTTATCCCGACCACTAACCGACCATTTCATCATAAAATCATTTTTAATCATTATTTCTTTCATTGTAATAAGAATAATTTTCTTCGAAATCTGACGAATAACCAGCGAATTCTTGATCGGAAGATTTGTTTTGGAAACAGGAAGTCCGCCATTTTGAATGACGCTTACAGTATGATGGTTAATTAGGTCAAACTTTTTCGATAGATAACCAATGAAAATCAATTAACAAACTATCAAAACGAGGTATTGTTGATTGCATAGTGATTACTAAAAGCTTTCCCAATAGTAAGAATACGATTGGTTGAAGTTTTATGACGCATAGATTGATTGAAATGGGAAACCCCAAAACCCGGAGAAATCCGGGATCCGTTCACAATAATCGACGTCGTAGCACCCATTGTAAATTGGCAAAATATCAGTTTATCTCGCGTATTCATTATTTATATCTGTTTATAAATAACATCAAGAAGTCTAATAAACGTAAACTGCAAGAAAATGAGAGAAACTTTTCATCGAGAGTCCAAAAATTCGCCAACCAATTAGAAGCACGAATCTAATGAGAAAGCTTCCAGACTATGTAGTGTCTAACCCCAATGACCTTTCGGGCATGAAAATTTTGCGAATTCGTTGTTTTTGTTTATTTTTGCGTGTTTCCCCATTAAATGCGATAGTTCTATGAAATGATTTCAAAAACAATATTTTGATTACTCCAGTAAGTAATGCGCATGCGCCGAAATTATTAATAACATGCACGAATCACGGAGAAAACAGGATATTTTTTAGCCTTATTTTCTTTACCACCTAAATATCTTAACTGCGTATCAACTGCATTGATTAATCACAGCACCTACTTCATAGTTTGGGAACAGGTCTGAATCCTAATTCCTTGGTAATTTAGCGAAATCCGTTGTTATTTCAAAAGTTTGGAAAAATTCAACAACAGTCTGAACAGATTTCAACAAAACACTAAGTCCTGTCAGTCTGTGTATTAGGATGGTCCTCTTGGGTACCACAGTACTTAATGGCTTCCGGAAAAGTCAATAATGAATGGGGACCAGGGGTTTTTTTTACTAAGAAATTGGGGCCGAATATCTGTCCCTTCCCCTCTGGGAATTTTTCCCCTAAATTGTAATTTTCCCCTCATAAATCAATGTTTTAACCTTTAAAATGTGCTCCCATGGGAGTATTTATGTTTACAACCAAAGATCTTCAGTTTATAAGCTTAAAGATTACTTTCAAAATCTATTTTCTTTGTTTTCTAAAACATTTAGAAGCATTTTCTGTATTCAAGCAAAAAAAACATGCTTGAAAATTTTCCCCCTATAAGAGCTCAATCGACACATTTTTCCCCAAATCAGGGGCCTTGGGCCCTTTCCCCTAACCATAAAAAGAACCCCTGGGGACATGAAAACATTCCATAATTTCTCTTCCTAAAGTAAATCAAATGCAGCCGAAATTATGATAAAAGTAATCACCGAAGATTAAAATAAATGATTTTGCTTTTAGTTTTGATAATGCACGCAGTTGGTAGGTGATATTTCGTCTGCAAATGAACACTGTTTTAAATACCGTGGTACCGTAAAAGACGCGGTACCGAAACGGACTACTATAAACCCTTTCCCAAACAAGACCTGCTTTTGACCCCCTAATAGAAATTGCTTGGGAAAACATTGAGACAAAACAAGAAAATGCTGATAATCAGCATTTTCTCCTTTGTCCCAATACCCTATGTGCTATAATAATGTATCGTATGCAAATCCCCATCTTAATCAACACATTCGCAAAAAGCTTTAACAATACATGGGAACAGTCCCAATTTTTGCTGTTTGGGAAAGGGTTAAGGGAATTCCAGTTTCCAGTTCAAATTCAAATTTGAAAATATTGCCAAAAAGTATGTTTACAGCAATATTTGTCACACAGTGACAGATAAATAATAGTAAATTAGGGGTGATTTATACATATAGTGAATTTCAACTAAAAGTGATTTTCATGGCGATACCATTTTTACTACCAATCAATAACAACAAAAATTGTTGATTGTTGGCTGATCAGGTGTGCGCTATCTGGGCAAATGTTTATCAAAAAAATCTTGCAGTTTTTTTTTTCAGTCTGGGGGAAGGGGCCTGGCCTTTTTGTAGGGGAAAAAACATGCTCGTGAAAATAAATCTTTGGCTGAACGCTGCTTTTGTAATTTGGAATTTTCTTTTAGACATTGGGAATGGGTATGTTTTAACTTTTACAGACCTGTTAAAAGGAGAAAAAACCTGAATCAACTGCTGGAAGGAATGGTTTGCGCAAAATATATAGAATCATTCAAATTACTTCTTGATACTTTAGCCAGATAATCGCTTATCTTTGCCAATTTTTCAGGAAACTACCTTATTTTCCACAATATGTACTTAGTTTCAGTCTGTTTCCAAAACTATGAGAAAAACACTGACATGGGTTACCAATTTTCCTGGAAAACTTTAATAATATAAAATTTTTATTACTAGTTAACTTAAAATCTTTTTTGATTGCAGGTGCAAATTTAATGGCAAAATGCAGGCAAGAGCCACTGAAGTTTGGCCAGTGAACGCACCAGATAAGCTTGAGGACAGCTGCATCGCTTTCTTCTTGGAGAACATCAAACTTTACCTAAACAAAACCGATGACTCTTACACGCTTAAACCGGGAATCAGCTTCCCTCATGGATTGAGCGACAAGATTTTGTTGAGATTAGCTCAGAACACCAAACATTTACAGAGCAGTACAGACAATGTTTTTGGGATATTCAACAATAGGGCAAGGACGTATTTAACTTCTCTTCCACTCCGCTACACGGCGGTGACTCCAGAACAGTTTCAGTTCCTGTGCACGCATCCTGTACGAGAGATTGACATCACTCACTGTTCATCGCTGAAGGCTAAATATGTAGATGCAATCAATCAAGCCGCGAAAACTCTTCAGATCTTAAAACTTGGTGGAAGTGATCAGCTTGAGAGACTGGATATATTCCTATTCGGAATCGAACGTATGCCCTTTGGCACAGTTATAGATTCAGCGGGGGATGCAAACCATGTTAGTGATAACGGTGCAATATTTAACCTACCCAAAATACAGTCCCTCTCATTGAGAGACGTGAAAACATTTTCTCCTGCGGACGGTGTGCAGATAGAGAATATAACTTTACTTGATCGTATGATTCGTCCTATGAAAAGTTTGACTCATTTGTATCTGTGTAACTGTTGGTTAGAACAGAGTATGGTTGAGGGTATAGGGGACTTGGACCTCCCGAATCTTGTGTCTCTCAGTTTATGTGATGTTCTCAATGGAAACGCTAAAGCTCTTCTAAATCTTTGCAAGCTCACAACTTTAAGGTATGTTAATTTCTATGTTAGCCCTTTCCCAAACTGCAAAATTGAAACATGTTCTAATTTGAAAGTTGTTTTGAGAGGACAAAATAGATATTTAAAATTAAATTTGTGCACAGTATAGCACAGAAAATATCGAGACAAAAGGAGAAAATGCTGGTTACAGCATTTTCTTCTTTTGCCTCAAAATGTTCCAAAACATAGGGACATGAAAACCAGGCCTTGTTAGGGAGAGGGTTAATATGATGTTCTAAATGGAAATGCTAAAGCTCTTCTCAATCTTTGTAAGCTCACAACTTTAAGGTATGTTTCTCCAAGTTTATAATTATGATGTTTTAAATGGAAATTTTTAAACTCTTTTCAATGTTTGCAAGCTCACAACGTTATAATATGGTATGTTTCTCCAAGGTGATGTTTTAGGTGGAAATGCTTAAGTTCTTCTCAATCTTTGTCCTCTCACTTCTTTAAGGTACATGTATTTGTCTCTTGGCGTATAAGTGATCTTCGCAAGGTCACAACATAACATGTATTTCTAAGTTTATGTGAGAACTGTTTCATGACTAGGAGAGCTATCATAACTAATTATTTTATGTTTTTTATATTAATTCTCTATCTTTTTGTAAATAGGGTTTTAGATGTCTCGGAAGGCCAGGATACTAATGAACTTTTACCCGTCAAATATCAAGAACCTACGGAACACCTGGAGAAGTTATTGACATGTCTGCCTCGTCTGACGTCACTTGACATCTCCGGAACGAATCTCGCGGGCTACCTTCCCATACAACAAGTCACGCATAGACTGGATGCTACAGGGGCAAATAAGCAAGAGGAGGAGTAAGTGAGAAATTTGTCTAAATTTCCCAAATTGCCACAATGATTTCCAAAGGCTGTTCAATTAGGTATGTCAACTCAAAGCCAGGTCTGCCTCACCTAACGTCACTTGACATCTCCGGCACAAATCTCGCTGGCTACCTTCCCGTTCAACAAGTCACACATAGACTGGATGCTACTGGAGCAAATAAGCAAGAAGAGGAGTGAGTGAGAGATTTAATTTAACTCCTTCCCAATTGATGGTCTAATTTGAAAGATGTTGTCGACAACAAATTTGATGTTAATAAATTTAAGGTGTACAAAACAGTATCTATAGGAAATATTGAGACAAAAAGGAGAAAACACTGATCATCAGCATTTTCTTCTTTTGCCACAATGTTTTCCAAAGGCTCTGTCAAAGCCAGGTCTGGTACGAATCTCGCGGGCCACCTTCCCGCACAACAGGTCACTCATAGACTCGATGCTACAGGTTCCAACAAACAAGAAGATGAGTAAGTGATTTTAAATAGAATTGATGTAAATAAATGTAGGGTATGTGTACAATACAGTATCTAAAATATTGAGGCAAAAGTAGAAAATGCTGATTAACAGCATTTTCTTCTTTTGCCACAATGATTTCCAAAGGCTGTTCAATTAGGTATGTCAAAGCCAGGTCTGCGCCATCTGACAATGCTTAATAATCTCCGGCACGAATCTCGTGGGCTACCTTCCAGTGAAACAGGTCACATATAGACTGGATGCTACAGGAGCAAATAAGCAAGAGGAGGAGTAAGTGAGAAATTTGTCTAACTCCTCCACAATTGATTGTCTAATTTGAAAGATGTTGGCGACAACAAAATCGATGTTAATAAATATAGGGTGTACAATACAGTATCAATAGAAAATATTGAGGCAAAAAGGAGAAAATGCTGATCATCAGCATTTTCTTCTTTTGCCACAGTGTTTTCCCTTCTTTTGCCACAATGTTTTCCAAAGGCTGTTCAATTAGGTATGTCAACTCAAAGCCAGGTCTGTGTCACCTGACGTCACTCGACATCTAGGGTACGAATCTCGCTGGCTATCTTCCCGTTCAACAAGCCACACATAGACTTGGCTACAGGAGCAAACAAGCAAGAGGAGGAGTGAGTGAGAATTTTTTAACTTTTTCCAAACGGCAAAGTTTAGGGTGGTCGAATTCAAAAAATGTTGCACACAACAAAATCAATGTTAAAAAGAGGAGGAGTAAGTGAGAAATTTCTAACCCTTTCTAAAATTGCAAAATGTTTAGGGTGATGCAATTTGACAGATGTTGCAGACAACAAAATAAATGTAAATAAAGATAGGATACAGGAGGATATGTGTATAATACTAATATCTAAAGAAAATGTTGAGGCAAAAGGAGCAGACTTTCTTCTTTTGCATCAATGTTTTCCAAAGCCTTTTCAATTAGGGACGTCAAAACTTGGTCTTTTGTCTTGGGAAAGGATTAAAGCCTTTCCCAAAGAATGATACTTTTTAGCGAGACTTTATGTCCGGGGAGCTAATGTCACAGCCCTAGTGTCGGCGTCCCGTCCCGTCGCGTCTTCAATTGAAAAACTTTAACCTGGTCTATATCTCAGGCACTATTATAGATACAGCCTTGATATTTCATACATGGATACATCTCGACAAAACCTTTCATTTGGGACCATGACCTAGTGACCTTGGAGTTTGACCTACTTTTGAAAAACTTTAACCTGGCCTATATCTCATGCACTATTATTGATAGCACCTTGATATTTCACACATGGATACCTCCTGCCAAGACCTTTCAATTGAGACCATGACCCTCAACCTTGTGACCTTGACCTTGGAGTTTGACCTGCTTTTAAAAAAATTCATTTTGGGCCATGACCTTTTTACCTTGACCTAGGAAATGACTTTTCTTTGTGACAAGCTCTCGTTAGGGCAAGCTTTATTGTCTGCGGACCATTCTTGTAAAAAATTAGCTGTTTTTGTGTTTGTGTTTTTGCACTCTTTTTTTAAATAACTACTCCAGAGCAACAGAAAAGAGGGGGTATTGTAAATTTGTTATGTAAAATCTTAACCCTATGGTGTGGGCACTCATTTGAATAGTCTTGATGAGACAATTCCAATGACTACCCACAACATGGGGTTTGATATACAATTAAAGAAATATTGCATTTTGTAAAAGCCATCTCTCCCTTTGATCTGTAGATCTGCTACTCTTTTCCACAGGCCAGGTGGCATCCCCGGGACACATGGTCGACATTTCCAGTTTCTTGGCCTGTTTAAATGTGCAGATGATGCGGCGGAGAGGAAAAACTTGCCTGCAGATAAAGTAAGATTAAATTTGTTGTCCAAAAAACTAACATTTATTTTGATATAAAATACTAAAAGATAGGACTTGTTGAGTCTAAGTGCATACAGGGAATCATATGACATAACAATTACAACAATTACAGAAAATCTTTAGTAATTTAGTTAACGCTTAACTGGTTTGAATTTGATTTAAAGGAATGATGCAAAAATGTCATTCATGTGGTTGATCTTTTAAACAGCACTTGGCAAAAAAGGTATTGACAACCAAACACAACTTTGTTTGGTGGTCAATAACTTTTTATCACGTTTCTTAAACACAAGATCAATCACATTAACCCTTTCCCTGGTTTTGACGTCCCCAATAGAAATTGTTTGGGAAAACATTGAGACAAAAGAAGAAACTGCTGATGATCAGCAGTTTCTCCTTTTGTCTCGATATTTTCTGAGGTATATTGTACACAAATTCTATCTTAAACAACATTAATATTGTCATCTGCAGCAGCTTTTGAATATAACCACCCTAAAATTTTGTCGTTTGGTAATGGGTTAAGCAAATCTCTGATGTTTTTCTGCCTTCTCTGATTTAATTTTTTTCAAACATATCTATTGTCACATGTTTTCTGCCATGAAGTGGAGAGAAAGAAAAAAGATGGTTTGATTGTTTGTTGAAAAATGTAAATAATTTTATAAATTAAAATTAATACATTTACTTCCTTTAATTTTATATGCTACTAAAATTGTTAAAAAAGCATGTCAAGTTTTACTGTAATAAAACATTAGTCTTTGGTCAAATTATTCTATTACTGTAAAATATAAATTGCTTAAAGTGACATTTCACATTTATTTAATTTTTTAAAAGTATGTCTTGATGCAAAGATTGGTTATTCTAATGCGTAGGAACGCTATCAGTTTTTTGAAGTAGTTATCTATAAGCAAAAAATATGCATTCAAAGTTGAGACAGAAATGACAAATTCTATATAAATCTGAACTGTTGTCCACAACAACTTGTTAGCTCACCTGAGCACGAAGTGCTCAAGGTGAGCTATTGTGGTCGCTTTTTGTCCGTCGGCGTCCGTCCGTCCGTCTGTCCACAATTTGTTGTTAACACTCTAGCATCCACAAATATTGACCAATCTTAACCAAACTTGAACAAAACATGTATGACCATAAGTTCTCGGATGAGTTCGATTTTGGGTCAGATCGGATCAGGAAGTCAGGAGTTATGTGCCCTTGAACGTCAAAAATAGCTACTTTTTTAACTTGTTAACACTCTAGCATCTACAAATATTGATCAATCAAGACAAAACTTGGACATAATGTTAAAGACTATAAGTTCTCGGATGAGTTCGATTTTGGGTCAGATCGGACCAGGAAGTCAGGAGTTATGTGCCCTTGAACGTCAAAAATAGCTACTTTTTAATTTGTTAACACTCTAGCGTCTACAAATATTGATCAATCAAGACAAAACTTTGACATAATGTTTTAAACCATAAGATCTCGGATGAGTTTGATTTTCAGTGTGATCTGATCAGAAAGACAAGAATTATGTGCCCTTGAATTTGACAAAATTGCCATTTTAGGCTGTTTTTGACCTTGTTTACCCTCTAGAATCTACAATTATAAATCTATCAAGACAAAACTTAGACACAATGTTTGGGACCCTAAGATCTTTGATGAGTTTTTTTTTCAGTCTGGTCTTTTTCAGAAAGTTGAGAGTGATGTGCCCTTGAATTTGACAAAATTGCCATTTTCGGCTGTTTTGGACCTCGTTTACACTCTAGAATGTACAAATATGAATCAATCAAGAAAAAACTTTGACACAATGTTCGGGATTATAAGATCTTTGATCATTTGGATTTTCAGTCTGATCTGATCAGAAAATCGAGAGTTACTTGCCCTTGAATTTGACAAAATTGCCTTTTTCGGCTGTTTTCGACCTTGTTTACACTCTAAAATTTACAATTATCAATCAATCAAGACAAAACTTGGACACAATGTTGGGCACCAGAAGATCTCGGATGAGTTCGATTTTCACAACGTTATTGACCATAAGTTCGTTTTCAGTCTTAAAGTCGTAAATATTAATTGAATTGAACAAAATTGTGGCTCATATCCTTTTGGTTCAGGTGAGCGATATATAGGACCATCATGGTCCTCTTGTTTAATTTTAGCACAAAAATATATATTTCTCGTAAACGGTTCAATATTTTGGCTTGAAATTTTCAGAATTTTCATAAGAAAACATGCTCTTTCAGATAGAATTAAAGTAAAATTTATGTATAAAATAATCATGAAATGTCACTTTAAGGTCTAAGACATGTTTTCACAGAAATTTGTTGAACTTATTCCCAAACGAGATCAGGTTTTGACATCCCTAATAGAAAAGGCTTGAGAAAAATTAAGGCAAAAGAAGAAAATGCTGATAACCAGCTTTTTCTTCTTTTGCCTCAATATTTTCTATGCTGCCATGTACACAAATTTCATCTCTGTCTGTCATCTACAGCAATGTTTAAAATTTGAAGAGTTTACTTTTTGCCATTTTGACAAAGTATTCATTGATTTACACGCCAGATAGCAGGCGAGGCAAATGAAGAGCAGATCCTGACAGCATTACACATGTACACTGACAAACCTAGTTTGTTAACAAGGACACTCGATTGTTTATTTAACATGTTCAGAACGGAAACAGTGCACCGTCAACATTGTGCACTAGAGGTGAGAAGAAAATTAATATCAGCATGAATTAGTTCATCTTCGCAAGCCAAGGGTGACATCTACGACGTAACGTCGTTTCTGTATTCACCCTTGGCGGATTTAGTCCGATTTTCTTGGTCTCCTGGAAAGCGTTTTCATTGGTTCCAGCGAGGTCTCGCTGGAACCAATCAGATTGTCGACTGATATATTTGTTATGAGTAACCAAATCATGACAACGGGCGGGAAAAGGCATTGCATTTGCAACTCAAAAACGCGAAGATGGGCGATTTTTCCTAAGAATTTCACTGCAATAGACAGGAATTCCCTAACTTTAATCGACGAATCATTATACTTTCGACAATTCGACCAAAAAAGCAGCTAACTTTTACATAATCCGCATGACGTATGACGCGAAAGACAACGCGCGTTAAGGACGTCATCAATAATGGACGTAAACAACCAGCAGAACAACCGCTAGGCGGCGCTTCGCGATTTCAAGAAAATCGGACTAAATCCGCCAAGGGTGAATACAAACGTAGGTGGGTTCAACCTTGGCTAGCGAAGATGGAATTACAGTCAAACTTCATTAATTCGCACAGGGTATATTTCGAATGCAGCAGAAAAGTCGAACTTTATTGTCAGTCCCGGCAAAATGTCTTCTTTATTCAACGTGTTCGACCGCGTTAAACTCGCACATCTCGAAAGTGGAACTTTCGAACTGCTCTGCCGGTCCCGACATCTGAATTATTATACATTTTACATAGTGATAGTAAAGGTCGAACAAAGGGTCGGCTGATAACACCAATTAACAAGTTTTGCTTATTTTCGCACCTACGTCTTCTCAATCTATTTGTGACACCTAACAGCCAATTTATTGAAAACAAACGGTGCACGATTTTAGCTGTATCATGAAAAATACATGTGATATAACTGCCTTTTCCCACTCGCAAATCTAAAATGAAAACATTTCTTTTCTCTCCTTTACTTTTTCTTTCTAAGAAATTTGATATATTTTTGGTATTTATTGCTAATTTAAACAAAATTCATTGTTTATCGAGGTTCTGTAGACTGTCTTTACCAATTTTACCTTTGAAATCGTATTTTAACAACTCTTCTTAAATTAGGCACAGACCAAAAAAACGTGAAAGCATTTTGTAGTTTCTAGTAATACAAGTATGCATTTTACCCTTTGTTTGATTTCTTCACTTTTTTTTGTTATCATGTTTTTGAAAAGATAAAATAATAATCAAAATCCACCACATTTCCCATGATTTACGGTTACTTAGTAAAGTGTACCTATATTCGGATATGATATGAATTCGGATAAATGGATTGTCTTTAAATATCATATGAGCTTGCCTACGGCTGATTTATGGATAAATCGAACTGCCAATAATTCGAACAAATTTGTAGGTCCCCAGGGTGTTCGAGATACTGAAGTTTGACTGTAGTTGTAAAAAAGATTGATTTAATATCGGCATGAATTACATGTGTACTTGTAAAAAAGATTGATCTGAATAGATATGACTCTCATTCTTTAAGTCTTTCTTAAACAAAAACACATGCAAGTAAATTTCATTGCTGTTGCATTTGGGAAGAATTTTGTCGTTTGATAAAGGGTTAACCCATTCCCACACAGTGACACTTTTTGACTCCCCACAACATAAAGACTTACAAAAAAAACCATTATGGAAAATTAAGAGAAAAGTTGGTTGTCAGCATTTTCTTCTGTTGTCTCAATGTTTTCCCAAGCCTTTTCTATAAGGGACGTCAAAACTAGGTGCTTCTTTGGTAAAGGCTTAAATTGCTTTACAGGGTATTTTAGCTGGTATGCAGAGAAACAAACATGACAGACATGTACAAATTGCTGGCAGTGCAACGCTCTTCCATATAGCAAACGGACAACAAAAACACAATCTTACACAGTCTATGAAAAGGTGGGATAAGTTTATCTCTTCTTATGTTGTTTTAAGATCTTGATGTTTCATGAGTCTCAAAAAGAGTGGACTACCTTAAAACTGGTTCAAAATAAACATGATATACATGTATAAAATGCTGGCGGTGCCACACTTTCCCATGAACAATAGAAACAAAATCTTGCACAGTCTATGAAAATGTAGGTGTATGCATCTCTTGAGCAAAATTAGATCTATTGGCATTTCTAAATTGGAATTAAAAAGTCTAGAAAACATTTAGGGGAAAAAAACTAAATGGTGATACCCAGCATTTATTTATTTACCTCTTTATTTTCTATGATTTCCAAAGCTAACTTGGAGCTCAAAATTCACAAATGATTGAATATGATTAACCCTTTTCCAAACAAGACCTAAATTTGACGTCCCTACAAGAAAAAACTCAGGAAAACATTAAAACAAAAGAAGAAACTGCTGATAACCAGCAGTTTTTCCTTTTGTCTCAATGTTTTCTGTGCCATATTTTACACAAATCCTATCTTTTAATAACATCCATTTTGTCATTGCGGTAGTTTTTGAAGTGGATCACCCTAAAATCTTGTCGTTTGGGAAAGGGTTAAGTAAGTTTTCAAAATGTGACTGTGACATCATTTCAAGGCAGTCGCCCCTCATAAGAATCATGTGATGCCGTAGTTTTCTGGGTGATCATGTCGCAAACATCAAGGGTAAAAGTGCCAAATATTAATAACTAATAATGTGTTTGTATTGATCAGGTAAGTTACAATTGTTTACAATTTCACACCAAAAATTTTAAGGTTTGTGCGAATCACAGCAAGGGTGGACAACCTTAAATCGGTTTTAAAAAAACAAGACAGACATGTGCAGATTGATTGCTGATAGCAAAAAGAAAACATAATCTTACGAAGTTTATGAAAAGGTGAAAGGTGGAAATGTAGAGTTGCAGATAATTATTTCAAATTTGAAAAAATTGAGTGAAAATGTAGGCTGAAAATATTATTGGGCAGCAACAGATTTGAAGGGATGAAGACATTCTAAAGGATGGGTTGCAACAAGGGGGTCAAACAATACATTTTCTTTAAAGGGAAATAATATAGGCGTCTGATTCTTCTTTTATACAAAACAACATCATTCAATGAATCATTTTAGTAAAAACATTTTTCAAATTATGAATGAAAAAAGAAATTATTCAAGATTTTAATTTTCCGTATCAAAATTTGTGCGAAAAATTATCTCCCTTGCAAATTACTTCCTCTCCCTTTCAAATTACTTCCCTTTGGTCATTTATCATATTCATATTACCTGGGCACTTGATCGGTCACGTGACAAGTGACGTCATTTTCGAAGTAGAATATGACACTGAATTTCAGCGATATAAACGGCGAAGAAATCGACAGTATGTATTTATTAGGCTTTTATGTACGGCTTAATTATTTCGGTAAAGAAAATAAACATAATATATATTTGACAGTTTGTATTAATCTTGTAAATAAGTTTGGTTTATTGGGGTTTTACGCCGTTTTCATCTGCTATCTCGTAATGAAGTGATCGTACTAGAGTAAACGGTGGACAAACACGAAATGATTGAAATTATATATATATATTTTTTGAAAAGTGAAGGAACGAATGGGGACATATATAGATCTAGTATGTTATAGACGTAAATTGAAATGTTTATTTATTGAATGAATAAAGGAATATGCGCAATGAAAAAACTAATGAAAAAGGCGAATATTAAGATTTTATCCGTCAATATTGGTGTTCATAAGAATAGGGTTTTTGTGCAATCTTTCACAAGAAATATTGATGAAAAATGAAAATCGTAAATAAACATGCTTGTTGTCTGCAACTACTTTGATTACAGACGAAACCAGAGTATTTTTGCCGTTGGAAATGGGTTAATCCTTTCCAAAACTACAATGTTTTAGAGGTTTCCAATTCCGAAGCTACAGAAGATCAATTTGATATTGATAAAGAGAGAATTTATTTGCAATATAGCGAGGAGATTCGGATTGTTGAATTAAAAAGGGAAAACTACGATCGTTTTTTCCTGGTTTTCACCAGATCATATGTTTTAGAAAAGGGCATTTTTGAAAACTGCTTCCATTAATTGCTGTACTGAGTAAAGGGAGTGAATAAACATGTGTTTTATGACATCTTTGACACCCGTGTTTATTGACCTGTATCTTACACCCGTTATGGTTTGTGTAATTAATCAGCTCATTATGTAATAAAGTGTTTATTTCCAATTATTGTAGGAAAAGAAAAAACTATTAACGCTTTTTTCGATTGAAATCAATTTTCAAAAATGATCCTTTTATTTTCGATAACACAAGGAAACAATAAATAAATAAATTAAATAAGAGAGAAAAGGATTAAATGCTGAGGTCACCATTTTCTCCTTTTAGCAATACTTTGATATCTCATGATAATTAAAAAAATGCCCAATCTTAATTTTATCGCCTGCAACTCATAATGATACAGTATTATATCAAAACTGTTCGATAAATGCCCATAACGATCTTTATGCACTCTCAACTCTTTCCCAAATAGCACAAAATTAGAGTTCAATTTTAACAGCCGCTACAGATAACAAAGGGATGCTGATAAAAAAGGGATTCTCTATATGTCGCGAAAAATATTGAAACAAAAGGCGATCACGTCGATTATCAGCATATTAATATTTTGTCTCAATGTTTTTACCAAGCCTTTTCTGTTTTGAGAAAACCAACACACATAGATTGTATTTCTTTTTCACTTCACTTTTTTAACTCTCACGCGCTAATGCGATTATAGTAAAAGTAGAAACTGATTTAGACAGACAATTTCTTCCTTCCATACATTGTTTCCTACCCAAAGAGACAAAAAATAAATTCCATACACTTGCTATTTTCGTCTGCAACATTTTTAAATTTAGACCAGTCTAAATTCTTAGCGTTTGCCTTGGTAATGGGTAGGATGAAACCCTGTGAATTGAAACAATGCCTGTTTCGAACGGCAGAGAATATCGCATTTTAGGAGCAGCACTAATGAACACGCAATCTTGATAATTATGTTTTAGCACGGCGTTTGGATAAAGATTTGTTTGTCATCAAATTTTGCATAATCTTTGAATGACCTGACGGTACAAATTAAGTAGAAGTTGTTCGGTCCTGGTTCAATCTCAGAATCCACTTTCGTTTTCAATTTGATTTCCTCGGAAAAACAAATATATATTATAATGTTTTATGGGTTACTAAGTTAACATTGCAATGGTAAGCTACACACAACATGATTTTGAAGCGATATTCCATAAACCTTAACCCATTACCGGACGGCAAAATTTTGGACTGTTCCAATTTGAAAGTGTCGAAGAAGTCAATTACATGCCCATGAAAGTTTAGAAATCTTTCAATTTTGTGTTGGAAAGCATTGTAAAAAAATGAAGAAATTGCTTGCTGCATGCAATTTCTTCATTTTCCACAATATTTTCCCTTGGATTTTGCTTGAGGTGCGTCAAAAAGCGTCACTGTATGGGAAAGGGTTAATATCAGATCACTCGATTATCGATAAATGACGCAGTTGTCAATGTAGACAGGTTCGACTATTTCGTATCCAAGGATACAGAATCCAAGGGAAGTAATTGATGCGGCGAATTTTGTGTATTGGTAAAATCGATAATTTGGCTGCTGGTTTGCAATGGGTTAATGCTTTCCTTAACGTAATAACTTTGCTTGTAATGTTTTTAAACCATTTCCGAGCGATTTATAAGGATGAACTGCGAAATCGTAAATTTTTTAAGGTTCTCCTTTAAATTCTGTGAATTGATAGGGTTATATAATATCTTTAATTTGTATGTGTAAAAAATCTGATGAGATAATGACTGACAAAGTGGTGGGGTAAATTGACATGAGTGATGAGTGATTTTGAGCCCTTGTTGCAACCCATCCTTTGTTACTTCAAATCCAAAACCCTATGTTGTGGGTACTCATTTGAATTGTCTCAACGAGACACAGGAATTGATGAACATTGAATATTTTGCATTTTGAAAGGCCAATACCCCCTCTTATCTGTAGCATTGATTGGTAAACAAAAAATGCTATTCTTCTGTTTTGGTAATGGAAAAACTAAATGATTAAGTTGAAAATGTACGAGAGGTGCAATAAGATGACTGTAAAATTTTAATGCTAAAATTGTATAAATGAATAATAAGATTCAATTCTTATTTTTCCAGGAGAATCCTATTGTCTCTACTAGAAGCAATGGAGAGGCATAACTTAGAATATACTGTAAGTGAATAAGTACTTCTTTTTATATGTTATATAAATATACAAGTCATTTGATAATAGAAATCTTAGATATAGAGGATAATCATTTGTTTCAGTGTAAGATCGATTGATATTTCATTGAGTGAACAACAAAAGCTTTATTTTCTCGAGTGGCGAAGCCATGAGTGAAAATGTAGCTTTCGTTGTTCACGAAATGAAATATCAATCGATCTTACTCGAAAAACAAATGATTTTTCTATTTCTTTAATGCAAAATTTAGATAAAATGCAAAACCATTATGACAGATTTTCTTAAAGCGCGTCATTTTGCATGTGACTGCTATGCAACGCTTATGATGACGTCACTTATTTGGCGCGGCTTGAATAATGTCAGATGGAGTGAAATGAACGAAAGCAGGGCACAAGTTTTTGATAATTTCACTGCATAGGCGGTGAGTTTATCAAGAACAAGAACAAGAGTTTATTACAAATAAGGTTTGGACACAACCGTCCATCACCGTCAAACAAAATTACAAATACATGCGAAAAAAACATGACATACAAAATACAAATAATTCCGAAATGTCTAAAACGTCTAAATGCGGAAGGATATTTATCAGTATTTCTAAGTGTTATCAGTAATAGATTTTCTATGATCGAAAGCTAAAATGCAAAATTGTGCGAGGCTGTTTAGGTGTTTTGAATTACTATTTGTCAAAGTGCTTTGAATTTATACATACTAGGCTTTTTGTAATAATGCTTGTTGATATATTTTTTCCTGAGCGAAGTGAAGGCTGAGCAGACCATTACAAAATGGTACTCATCCTCCACTTCGCTAGAATCACAGAGGGGACAAATTCGATCTTTTCGTTCAATGTTTCTATGACGACCGACCTCAATTTCAAGCTGATGTGATGATGTTCTTATCTTGGCCAAAATGTGTCTATATTTTATATTAGGGATTCGAACCAAATATTCTGATATTTCGAATTCTGTCTTAATACATTTATACAATGTCATTGAGCTTTTTACATTCATTTCTGCAAACCAATCTGTAATATAAATGTCTCTAAGTCTATTACGTAAAACAGGTTTAAATTGATTAATATTTACCGATGACGGGAAAAGCCAGATTTCAAATAATCCTATACTTTGCAATAACTTTTTAACTTTATTTGACCAATTTTTTACTGAAGTGTTTCTTGTGACTTCACTACATTGATTTCCTATCACTGAAGACAAAATACAATTTCTATTCTTGGTGGTAAAAAGTTTTAAAAAGTATATAATAACTCTAGACTTAATCGTGATGTGCAATGGATATCTGCCCAACTCACCATATATTGCTACGTTACACGTCCGTTGATTCACCCCTAATAATCTTTTCATAAACTTTCTATGGACTTTTTCGATCGCTTCTAGCGGAGAAAACGCCCACACCTCGCATGCATATAAAAGGACTGAAGAAACGAACATATCAAAAAGATCTAACATAATTCTGATTGGTATTTCTTTACCGCTAGTTATAGAAAAAAGCGCATTTAGCGACTTGAGACCTTTTCCCGCCAAAGTGTTAATGGCATTATTGAATGATCCTCCATGACTAAGTACTATACCAAAATGATAATCTACCGTTATTTCCTGATAATCCATCGAAAAGCATTAAAGAAAACATGATATTCAGATATTGATTAAATTGAGTTTAACCCTCTCCCGAACTACAACATTTTAGGGAGGTTTAATTTGAAATCAGCTGCAGATGACAAATTATAATTGATATATAAAAGATTTGTGTACAATGTAGCAGAGAAAATATTAAGGCAAAAGGAGAAACTGCTGGTTATCAGCAATTTATTCTTTTGTCTCGATGTTTTCCCAAGCCTTCTCAATTAGGGATGTCAAAAACAGTTCTTGTTTGGAAAAGGGTTAAGACCACTTGACCACACTTTACCATTTTACCACAAGACCAGGAGCCTGTGTTATAAATGATCATAAGATTTTTTTTTTTGGTAATTTCTTGTAACAACAAACCTGATTGGACCAATCTGTTCTCATGCATTTAGATGTTTTGTTACGCAGTTTACATGAAAGCGTTATTATACTACACAATTAGTATATTAATACCACTAAGACCAGGTGCTAGAGTTTTAGAATTAAAAACCAATTAAAATGTTAGAAGACATAAACACACTCATTTCTTTAATTTTTTTTTCAGATGATAAGAAATGGCTGCCTTACATTCAGTATATTTAAACTACCAGATGAAGTGGTAAGATTTATTTAAATTTATAATAAATTCCTCTTCATTTCAAATTAAGCTTAGTCAAGTTACGAAATATATAAATATTATTCCATGCTCAAAACCTGAATTTATGGACTAGTCTTATTTGGAATAAGTTGCAGAAGTTGTATTTTTCTTTACAAAAAAATGAAATGTTGTAGAAACTTAAGCAAAATGCAGAAAATGGTGGATAACAGTATTTTTTTCCTTTTCTCTAAATATTTTCCAAAGCCTTTTCTTACAGTACTATTTAGCTTGTGAGGTTGAGCAGGAAGTCAGACTAAGATTTGTGCAGGTCGATCTTAGTTTGACTTTCTGCCCCAAAACAGGACTATTCCATTATGAACATGTTGAATTCTCTAATTTCAGTTGTTTTTCTACAACCACCTTGTTTAGCATGAAAGGTTATGCAGCAAGTCAGGCTTAGATAACATTGCACATTTGTGTCTTGAATTTTAATTTTCTAATTCCAGTTGTTTTGCTATGATCGCCTTGTTTCGATTATTCTACAAATAATCCAGTCATTCAGCCACGATGAATTCCTCATGAGGATTGGTATAGACCTACTCAACTGTTTAGCTTGCCAGGTCGAGAGAGACAGAAAGAAAACACTCGGAGCTTTAGGAACTGTAGAGGTACATAATGATATTATGTGATTTGTTAGATTTTATCAACCCTTTCCCAAACGACAGAATTTTAGAGTAGTCCAATTTGAAAGCCACTTCAAACGACAAAATAGATTTTGATAAAGATAAGGTTTGCATATTGCACAGAAAATATTGAGGCACAAGGAGAAAATGCTGGTTATCAGCAGTTTCTTCTTTTGTCTCAATGTTTTTTCAAGTCTTACGAATTAGGTACGTCAAAACCAGGTCTTGTTTGGGAAAGGGTAGAGTTATAATTTCATTTCGCACATTAACCAGCAAGACCAAAAATTGTGGAATGTGAAATTTTTGTTTGCAACATCTTTAAATTTTGAATGGAAAGAGATTTTAAATGCCTTCTAAATTGGTCATTTCAAATCCAAACCATATGCTGTTGGTACTAATTTGATGAGACAATTCCAATTAGTACCAACAACATAGAATCAACAACTAATCAGAAGTTGCTTTTAAAAAGCCTTTACCTCCTCTTATCTATAGCTCTGATATTTAGTACTTTTTAGCGAGCCGGGACGTTATGTCCGGGGAGCTAATGTCACAGCCCTAGTGTCGGCGTCAGCGCCGCGTCTTCAAAAACTTTAACCTGGTTTATATCAGGTACTATTTGAGATACAGCCTTGATACTTCACACATGGATACCTCCTGCCAAGACCTTTCATTTGGGACCATGACCTTTGACCTAGTGACCTTGACCTTGGAGTTTGACCTACTTTTCAAAAACTTTAACCTGGCCTATATCTCATTCACTATTATAGATAAAGCCTTGATATTTCACATATGGATACTACGTATCATGACCTTGACACCATGACCTTTGACCCAATAGCCTTGACCTTTGACCTTTGACTCTTTTTTTTTGTGACAAGCTCTCGTACAGGCGAGCTACGTTGTCCGCGGACAACTCTTGTTATGTCTTGTATCAAAAGATCGGCGGCATATTGTTTTACACATGTCCGTCTGTCTGTGTGTCCGTCTCTCCGTCTGTCTGTCTGTTTGTCCGAAAACTTAACATTTACCTTTTCTCCTAAAGTTTTCGACATGCAAAGCTCAAATTTGGTATATAACTTTCTTTTAATGATATCTATCTGTTCCATACATCATGACCTTCCTCAAGGTCATCTGTTAACCCTTATCAATCCTTTACACGAAAACCTAACATTTTAGATAAACGGCTATTTCTGGGGCATTCATTTTTCACAAACACATCTTGTTTATTTTTTGTCACCAGGTGATGTGCTCAATCATTACCAGAAAACTCGAGTCTCAAATTTGTGATGTTACATTACAGAACTGTTGGAGTACCTTATGGAATATAACTGGTAAGATAGAATAAATTTATCTTAACCCATCCTCAAAGAGCAGAAATTTAGACTGATCCAATTAAATCTGCAACAAACAGCAAAATGTTCTATTATTACCAGAAAACTGGAATCTCAAATTTGTGATGTCACCTTACAGAGCTGTTGGAGTACTTTGTAGAATATAACAGGTACGAGTGAATAGATTTATCTTAACCCTTTCCCACACATTGACGCTTTTTGTTGCCCCAGAAGATGAAGGCTTTGGAAATCATTGTGGAAAATAAAGAAATTGCTTGTGACAAGCAATTTCTTTATTTCCCACAATGTTTTCTACCTAAAAAGACCAACAAATATAAAATTTTATTTACTTTCAATTGTCGTCTGCTGCGTCTTCTAGTAATGGATCAAAGAAAAAACTCATCATGACACTTTCTCAAACATCAGAAATTTAATTTGCTTCAATTAGATGGCAGCTGCAGCCAATAAAAATGTTCCGTCTCAATTTTTGTTTATCAACTTGCAAAAATGTTGGGGTAAACTTATGGAAACCCTCTCTTACATAGATCTAGCAGAAATTTAGACTGGTCCAAATAAAGGTGCAGCAGACAACAAAGACATTAAGTGGTCTATTATTACCTAATTGATTCCCATGCGTGACAAACAAAGTTTTTAACATATGTCTCTGAGTATTAAGGATGCTTTTCTCCTTGTTTGTTTGTGTAAAATTTGTAAACATTGGCCATAACATTGTAACCGGACTGTATGATTGATGATCTTATTGTTGGATTTTTTTTTGTTTTTCAAGGAAAACCTCGTAACTGCAGCTTAAAACAAGCTGCAGTTATGAGGTTTTCAATGAAAGGCGACGAAATCTGTTTCAGATGAGACTGATGAAAACTGTGATAAATTTATGAAGATGAGGGGAATGTTCCTGTTCCTAGACTGTTTTAGGGTAAGCTTCATTATACACCTGTAACAGGTCTCCTAGTGAAATCTTTAAAACCTTTAAAATCTTTAATTTCAGAGAAAACTTTTAAAACCTTTTTTTTCTCCAGAAAACCTTTAAAAAGCCCAAATAGCCTGTAATTCTCTCTCAAAACCTTTACACTGCCCTCCAAAAGTTCCTTCACACTGATATTTTCTTGTTCTATAATCCATGTAAATACCTATCTTCTTCAGAAATAGTTGTCATAGTTGAAATGTAGTATTTTTTCAAAACTTTGCTTTGTCCTTGTAAAGAAAATTTCATAATTATGTTATCCATTGAAAATTATTGTGATGGATGTCCGAAACTTGATAGAGGCTTCAGAATCTGAAAATTGAAAATTCGTCAAAAATGCTCCCTTTGCATACCAGTCATAAACTTTACTAAAATAAAATTTATTTTGTATTTTTGTTGATACATTTTAGATAATACATTTTTGAACAGATATCTGCAAAAATTGAAACAAAATTGCTTGGTGATGGGACTTTCCCATGACACTGCGTTCAGTGGGTGTTTTTCACATATTTTCAAAGTTCGGAAAATGTGACCTATTCTGCGATTTCATCTTTTAGTAGTCTGGGTATCATAGACAACTAGACCTCAGAAGTATTCTCCATAGACAGGGAAAACCCGTTTTTGCAAAATTATTTTACGTGACACGAGGATTTGCTTCTTTACAAGTGAGGTATTACATTGATTTCAGTAAAATTAAACTTGAGTGTGAAGGAACTTTTGGAGGGCAGTGTATATTTGCTCTGATTGGTTGCCGTCAAAGCTTTAAGCAAGTATTGGACTTTGTTCTGCATTTTACGGCAGTCCAATTTGAAATAGGTTGCAAATGACAAAATAATGGATGGCAGAAGAGCAAATTATGTATTTTATAGCAGAGAAAATATTAAGGGAAAAGGAAAAATTGCTTATTATCAGCAATTTCTTCTTTTCTCTAAATGTTTTCCAAAACTATTTGTACTGGGGATATCAAAACCAGGGTCCCATATTATCAATGATCTTATGATTATTTTTTGTGTAATTACTTGTAACAACAAACCTGATTTGCCCAATCTGATTTCTCCTGCAATCAGACGTTTTGTAACACAGTCTACACAAAAAAGTGGTCGTAAGATTGTTGATAATGCGGGACCAAGGTCTTGTTTGGGAAAGGTGCAACCCTACAATGGAGTGGTGAGGTATATACTGGAAATGTCTTTGCAGTCTGTACCTCTGTCCATCTATAGACAGAATTATCGGTAACATCCCAATTGGTCTACTCCCATTTCTATTACTGTTTTTAAGTGTTTTTACTGTTTTTAAGTGCATTGAGTCCCAATTAGTCTACTTTCATGTCAAGTCATCAATAAACATTATTTTTGTTTTAAGAAAAGAAATTAAGTCAATATATTCACAAATGAAATAAAAATGCAAACATTTTGATAAAAATAATATATATCATATAAATATACAAAGTATAGAAAAGTGGACAAAATGGGAATTATGTCCAAAATAGTAGACGAATTGGGAGTAGAAGAATTGGGAGTAGACGAAATGGGATTAAACTGAATTATCTTCCCATGAAAAGAGCTAGTCTGAAATTGCTTTAGTGGTTATCAATTTGTGCTTGTGGAACTTCCATGACAATAAACTGACTGATAAATGCATCATTATAATCCAAAAATGTCTGATAAGGAGATTAAGATGATTTGCTGATTAGTTTTTATTCGCTGTATTGAATGAAATAGGGGGGGGGGGGGGGGGGGAGAGTGGTTTTAAATTTGTTTGTCTATCTGTCCCAAACTTAACAATGGCATTTTCTCCAAAAATATATGACAAACTAAGGTAAAAGGTATGTTATATATCCACTCTTTGCAATATAGCGTTCTTCAACCTCATCTTTTAAGCCTTATCAACCCTAATACACAACTTGAATGCCTGGTCAAATACATGATTACATGTCCACCTCAAGGCCAGAGCACATCTAAAACAGAGGACCTGTAAAGTAAATTTTTGGATGCAATGTGGATGCAGAAACATATGTGTAGAAACTTTAATTCAATGCATAGGGACATATTATGTGTTTTACATATACGAGGGGTGATCCAAAAGTTCGTATAATGGACCCATTACTTCCATATTACTTGCTTAAACAGTGTATAAATTAGGAATATCGTAGTTTAAGATCTATAGACTCTATTAAAATGAAAAGATTTACCAAACAAAATTTAGTCCCTGTAAGCTGTATTACCATAGTAACGCAGGTACGCCTAGGCGCGGAAGTGCAAAAAAATAATACATGGTCGTTAATTAAGTCGAATTTTCTTTAATTTCAGCTAGAATATTTTGACGCAAATTATTATTACACTAGTATGACACCCTTACGTCAAGTTTGATATGTTGTTGTAGAAGTTGCTACCAAAACACTACATTTTCTATTAGGGGTGAAACAATACGGCAAAAACCGTATTGCAATATATTGCAATACAGCTGATCCGTATTGCAATACGTATTGCAATACGCTGTATTACTGACATATACCATATTTGACTACTTGTAATCACTCTTAGGGTCAGTGCATGTGTTCAATGTGTGATAAACAACACTAGTACAGTGTTGGGAACTCTTTCAATTTAATTAACCTTTAAAATCAAAACAAATGCATGCACATATATTATAAACAAACAAAAAATGATTAAAGGTCAGCAAAATCATCTTTTGCAGCAATGTTTTCCAACATTGTTCCTATATAGGCCTAAGGGATGTCATACCCAGATTTTGCTTTATGAACACTTTCCATGCTAGCAGACAAGATCTACAATCTACAATGATTTTTCCTCTGACAATACTTTTAAACCAGCCATGCCAAATATTAGTTGTTTATGGGAAAAAAATAGGCATGCAATCAGAAATTTCTATGCAGATCGCAAATATCTACCCACTTTTAAATCAAACCAGTCTAAATTTTCTTTGTCTTGGCAATGGATGAAATAATTGTATTGATATGAGTTATCATTAAGAGCCGGTCGAAATGACCGCCTCAAATCAATTTTCGGTCGGCTAGAATCGTTTGAGTTTCGAAGAATGAAAGAAAACAAAACTGGTAATTTTCATAAAATTAAATCTAATAACAACATATCTCGTTCATGAGTAAAATATCCGAGTCATTCTTCACATTTTCGGATGGTTTACACACCAAAGGGTTAAACTACAGATCCAAAAGTTCTCAATTTAGCGTGTTAAAAATACAGCAGCGGCTGCAAAGTGAAAGTAGAAATTGTCAAATCTCGACAAAAACGAGAGATCGGTGCGATCGATTGTACTCTCCCGCCAAATAAAATCGAACATATTGAAACACTGATTTTTCAAATGAAATATATTCCAGCATTTACGATCCTAAATATTGCTTAGTAATGAGTATTATTTAATCGGTCGCAACTTACCATGCAAGTTTTAAAAGTTTCATATAATTAATCGAACTGTTTTAATTGCCTCTTTTCAAAGAACATTATTCTGGTCGTACTCGCCAAGAGAAGTGTAATTAGTATTCGCGGATTTCGATCTTCGTTAAAATCAAACCACACAACAAAACAGATATAAAACAAGTTATGAAGTGGTGAAAATGCTCAATTGATTTCTGATAGATATTACGAAAATACTTGACTTTCCGGTAAAACAAAGAGTAGTTAGCAAATAGCAGAAAAACCGGTACGGTAGAATCCGAACCGGTTACCGGTTTTTCATTTGAGCAGACCGCGGTTTATCGGTATACCGGTAAACCGTTTCACCCCTATTTTCTATAAGGTAGAACTAACCAATGGAAATGCGACTTGACGTCAGCACTAAATAAGAATATCGGTCAGGCATAAAATTCTGCCTCGATCTTGGTCATACACCAACGCAGATGTTTAAATTATTAAAGAAAACGAGTATATGGAGCTATAGAGAAATTGTGTGCAAGTTGCACCTGAGATTCGAACTTTAATAGTGGATAATGGATGCAGAGATAGTCTTGCAATCAGCCACAACCTGATTAACGACGTCAGAAATGGGGTAAACAGGCATAAACTTCGATTTGATAGTAGGCCGATCTTAAAACAGCCACACTGAAAATCGTTAAACATTCTGATTCTCAATAGTATGAGAACGCTTTCAGCACAAGTATATCTTAGGCATAGAATTGTATGAGAGTAAATAGGGACTTTAAAAATAAGGATTCATTATTGCGTGAAGATGACGTCGCATTTGACATTCTTGCTCCCCCGTCTCGTGCATGGTCTTTGTCTAAAATTCATCACTGTACAGTAAGTGTTGTATGTACACTATTAAAATTTTCCATGTTTTTTGTAAAGATACCACAGTCAATGACTGTATAACTTTTGTTTTGATAGTCAACACTCCTGAAATTTTATTAACCCATTTTACGAACTTTTGGATCACCCCTTGTATTTGTTTATTTATCAGAGGTTTCCAGATAGAGATGAACTACTCAGGAACATGATGGGATTAATGGTAAGTCTGAAGAGCTATAGATAGGAGGGGGGTAAAGTGACTTTTTAACCCTTTCCCACACATTGAAGCTTTTGGAAGCCCCACAAAATAAAGGCTTTGGAAATCATTGTGGTAAATGAAGAAATTGCCTGTGACAAGCAATTTCTTCTTTTCCCACAATGTTTTCTACCAAGAAAGACCAAAAAATGTTAAATTTTGTTCAATGGAAATTGTTGTCTGCAACACCTTTGAGTTTGGACTAAGCTAAAATTTTGTTATTTGGTAATGGGTTAAAGGATGCCAAATATCAATTGATGTTCATAAAACCCTATATTGTGGGTATGCAGTAGAATCATCTCATTGAGTCGATTGAAATGTGTACCCACAACATTGGGTTTGGATTTGAAATAACAAGTTTAGAATACCTTTAGCCCCCTCTTATCTGTTGCTCTCAGTCAGGGTAATTTCTTTTCATCCTCGCCCAAACAAAAGGTTAGATGTTGCAAAAGTAACTTTTGCAATAGTTCTTTACGAATAGCCAATTGAGGATATCTCCGGAAATAAAGGGGTTATGTGATTTTAATTCTACATGCTTTTCAAAAAGTTGCAGCGAAAAAAGAAATTGTAATATCCCAATTGTAATTTTCTCAAAGTTTAACTATTATGTGACAATAACAGGTCTTTTTTCGGAATGGGTTAGATGAAGTGTTATAATTACCTTACAGGGGAATATAGCAGAAGTGAAGGAACTCCGTCCAGACTTGATGAATCAGGAATATGTCACAGTATTTGCGTAAGTTCATATTAAAACCCTTTCCCGAATGACAAAATTTGAGGGTGACCCATTTCAAAAACTGCCAAAAATGATGAAATGGATGTTATTAAAGATAGGATTTGTGTAAAATATGGTACAGAAAATATTGAGACAAAAGGAGAAACTGCTGGTTATCAGCAGTTTCTTCTTTTGTTTCAATGTTTTCCCAAGCCTTTTCCATTAGGGACGTCAAAACCAGATCTTGATTGGGAAAGTGTTAAAAATACACTAATTCTTCTTATAGAGACTTCTTGGAGCAATTTAAAACACACTTTGGAAGCTTCAATATTTTCTTGATTGTGCAAGGAATAAGGCAGTTCAGGTTGTGAATTCTTTTTAGCTCACCTGAGCACAAAGTGCTCAAGGTGAGCTATTGTGGTCGCTTTTTGTCCATCCATCTGTTCGTCTGTCCGTCTATCCACAATTTGTTGTTAACACTATCATTGACAAATATTGACCAAACTTGGTCAAAGCTTGTATGATCTTAAGTTCTTGGATAAGTTCGAATTTGGGTCAGATCAGACTAGGAAGTCTGGAGTTATGTGCCCTTGAACGTCAAAAATAGCTACTTTTGACTTTGTTAACACTCTAGCATCAACAAGTATTGACCAATCAAAATGAAGTTTGGCAACATTATTGGTATTCATAAAATCTTGAGGTCAGTTTTCAGCCTGATCGGACTAGGAAATCCTGAGTTATATGAAAAAAATGCCGTTTTCAGCTATTTTTGACTTTGTTTACTCTCTAGCATCTACAAATATCGACCAATCAAGACAAAATTTGGACACAATGTTGTGGACCATAAGACAAGTATGATTTTCAGTAAAATTGGAGAAGGTAGCCATTAGTTATGTGCCCTTGAGTTTGACAAAATTGCTGTTTTCGACTTTGTTTTTAATCTAACAAACACAAATTTTCACCAATCAAGACAAAACTTGGACAATAATGTTCAATGTTGTTCAACGTAAGATCCTGGATGATTTTATATTTCAGTGTAATTGGACAAGAAGTTGCTTAGTTATCTGCCCTTGAATTTGATGAAATTGCCGTTTTTGACCTTTATTACTCTAACAACCACAAATAATATGTGACCAATCAAGATGAAACTTTGATACAGTACTGGTGACCATAAGTTGTTTTCAGTCTAAGTCACAAGTACTAATTGACTCGAAGAAGACTGTAGGTCAGGCTTGGGTCAGGTGAGCGATTTAGGACCATTATGGTCCTCTTGTCTCTAATGCATTAAATATTTTTAATGCTAATCTTTAAAAATGTCTCTCAAACTTTTTGGCAATTATAGGTTCAGATTTTTTCGAACTTTTTTATACTAATGTAAAACTTTTTCCTTCTTTTCAGTAATTTTCTTGAGTCACACAAAGATGGAATAGAAGTCAGTTATAATGCTGCCGGTGTTTTCGCTCACATGTTGTCCGACTCGGAGGAAACCTGGACGGTAGACTCGCCGACACGGGAAAACGTCATGACGAGAATGGAGACCGCCATACAGCGATGGCCTCTCAATAGTAACAGAACTATCAACTATAGGTACGGATTGTTGAACCAGTCTTGCTTGGGAATTTTTTTAATCCATTATCAGATGGCAAACTCAAATTCAAAGATGTTGCAGACAACCAAATTTCAAGTGAATGAAATTTTACATTTCTGGTCATTGTTGGTAGAAAACTCTGTGGGAAATGAAGAAATTATGAACCAAATGATGAAAAACAAACATGTCTTGTTTGTGAATGGGCTAACATTGGATCTGCGAGAAAGTTTTTTTGATACAAACATGATCCAGATCAGCTTGCATAAAAATGCTATCTGATCATGACCCATATTGTTTTCTTGCATTTGCCACATACAGTCAAATCTCTCTATGTCGAACTTCATGGGACCTACGAGAAAACTTCGACATATAGAATGTTCGACGAAGAGATATTTTGGAGACAAGCAGCCATTATCGCTTTTATTGGCATGTTATGTTGGTCGGAGTTGCTAGCTATCTCCTCCCACCCGTGTTGACTGGGTCCTTCGCCAAAAGGGTCCTGTGTGGAATAAGCGTTAGATGCTTCTGCTGTCATTGCGAATTACAATCATAACGCTGTATACAATTTCCCGAGCCTTTTTATTTCAAATTATTAAATCACCCAATCATGCCAATTTTTACATCCTCAACAATAATTGATACAGACAATCAAACACAATCAGGTAAAAAATCAATATTCGATAAAGATAAACACCTGTGTTGATTGCTCGAGTTGACGGGTCGAAAGATGTGAAAATCTGACTTGATTGCAATTGTCATCATGTAAGTTTGAGGGTCGTCGTATAGAGGTGTGAATGTGTGCAAAAACAGGTGATTGGACTTCGAAATTGGTTCGACGTAAGGAGGAAGTTTGTGCAAGAGAAAATGACGTATAGAGGTTGAAATGTATAGAAATAAAGAGCAAAATGATCGGGGCTTGAAAATTACTTCGACTTAGGGAAAACTTTGGCTGAGGGACGTTCGACGTAAAGAGAGTTGACTGTATTATGAATTAAGAAGCTAAAGGGGAAAATCATGTTTCCTGATCAGACATGATCTTGCTGATCTGGTTCAATGTTAGGAAATTATTTGCCATTAACCTTTTCCCAAACAAGACCTGGTTTTGACATCCCTAATAGAAAATGCTTGGGAAAACATTGAAACAAAAGAAGAAACTGCTGATAACCAGCAGTTTCTCCTTTTGTCTCAATATTTTCTGTGCCATATTTTACACAAATCCTATCTTTATTTACATCCATTTTGTCTTTTGTGGTAGTTTTTTGAGTGGATCACCCTAAAATTCTGTCGTTTGGGAAAGGGTTAAACAAGTTTTACGGACTGAAGACCAACATTCCTGCCAATTTTGAAGGACAGATAGCCAATGCATTACTTTAGCTGATTGTCTGGCAGGTACTGATCAAATAGTGTAAATGGCTCTGAGTGGCTAATCATCTGGTACTGTACGAATAACCTCTGCCAAGATTTTATATTGATTTATTTTCAGATCATTTGGTCCTATATTACGACTAGTGAAGTGTTATGAATCAACCACATCTCAATACTGGGCTGTCTGGGCGCTCTGTAAACTCTCTCAAGTATATCGTAAGTACTAACTTTAGCAGGAATCTGAAAAAAAAAAGACCCTTATTGCATTTAACCCTTTCCTAAACAAGACCTGGTTTTGACGCCCTTAAAAGAAAAGTCTTGGGAAAACATTGAAACAAAAGAAGAAACTGCTGATAACCAGCAGTTTCTCCTTTTGTCTCAATATTTTCTGTGCCATATTTTTCACAAATCCTATCTTTAATTACATCCATTTTGTCATTTTTGGCAGTTTTTGAAGTGGATCACCCTAAATCTTTCTTGTTTGGGAAAGGGTTAAGACCAGCATAGATCTTGATGAGACTGTGGGTATGCACAGATTGATCAAAGTAGATGCTGTCTTCTCAAAGTGAGCTCTTGTGATGGCTTTTTGTTCTGCGCCTGTTTGTCTGTCTGTCTGTCAACAATTTAGTGTTTACTCTCTAGCATCTTCAAATGTAAGCCAATCTTTACCAAGCTTGGTCAAAATATTTACGACTATCTTTTCCAGGATTATTTCAATTTTGGGTCAGAGGGGAATAGGAAGTTTTCACTCTAACAATAACAAGTATTGACTAAATCAGACAAAACTTGGACAAAATTTTAGTAACCTTAAGATCTTCAATGACTTTGATTTTCTGGCTGCTTGGACCTGTCCAGTAAAACTACAGTTTTTAGCCTTTGAATTTGACAAAATTGCTAGTTTGCTTGATCATAATCTCTCATCTTGAATAGCATGCCCATGAATTTGACAATAAATCTATGTTATCTAGGTTCAGGTGAGTGATTAAGGACCATCATGTTTATAACCTGTACCATGAATCCTTATCTGAACATATTTACACATAAGCTCATCGGAACACTCATATTAATTTACACAATTTGGTTTTAAAGATCTTGGAGACATTTGTTTTAAAAGTTTAAAATCATCATTACTCATTCTTCCTAAGTTTATGCATGAAATCATGTGATATGTTACAGAAATTTTGAATTCATTTCTCATTTCAGCGGAGAAGTATTGTTCGTTACTGAAGGAGGAGGGAGGTATTGTGCTTCTAGAACAGCTAGTTGACGACCCCCGTCCAAAACCAGCTGTCAAATTATTGGCCAAAAATGTGATCGAGTTCGTGGAAAAAGTTGATAAGGAAGAGACAGACTCTGTGAACCTGGAAAATGAAGACTGTAATGGGGTCTGAAATAACCGACAATACTCTAAAGCATCTAGACAAATGAAGAAAATGCTGATAACCTGGGGCCGGTATTATCAATGATATTATGTTTTTGTGTAAAATGTGTAACCCATTACCAAACAGCAAATTTTTAGACTTGCCCAAATTCGAAGATATTGCAGACGACAATATCATGTGAATGAAATTTTACATTTTGGGGTCTTTCTGGGTAGAAAACATTGTGGGAAATGAAGAAATTGCTTGTAACAAGCAATTTCTTCATTTTCCACAATGGTTTCCAAAGTCATTATCTTGTGGGGAGTCAAAAAGAGTCACTGTGTTGTAATGGGGTAAGGAGACATATGATTGCACAGAAAATCAGATTAGGCCAATCAGGCTTGTTGTAACAAGTAATTTCGCTAAAAATAATTGTATAACCATTGATTTTACTGGCCCCTGGATATTATGGGTTGTACTGCAAATCTCTTGATGTTGCTTAAATAAGTCTCAATGAATTACGATTAACCCTATCCCAAATGGCACATTTCTGTACTATCTATAATCCTTAATTTTATGTATCTGACAAAACTGATGTAACTGAGTATTTGAACTGCATATGAAATAGCATAGAAAACACTTGGATAAAGGCAGAAAATGTTCTTTGATTTTCAAAACTTTATCTTAATGGGATATGGGTTAAAAAGATTTAGCCCAAGATTTAACTCATTCCCAAAAATATGCCTTTTAACGCCCTTCAGTATAAAGGATTTGGAATTTCTTCTTTTTCCATAATGGTTTATCCTCTAAAATACAAAAAAATGTAGAATTCCATGCACTTGATATTGTCGTTTGCAACATCTCTGAACTCTCTGAACTCGTACAAGTCTAAAATTTGGCAGTCTGATAATGGGTTAGATATTGGTCATTTGCATGACAATAGAAGTGTGATTTTTATAGTTTTTGCTATTTTACATTTTTATGCCCTTGAATCTTGAGCAGAGCTACAGATAAGAGTTTTTCAAAATGCAATATCTCATTTACTATGATCAAACCCTATGCTGTGGGTGCTCATTTGAATAATCTCATCGAGACGATTCCAATGAGCATCCACAACAAAGGGATTTGATTTGAAATAGCAAATTTAGAATGGTTTCACTCCCTCTTATTTGTGGCTCTGTTAGGACTTTTGGCATTTTGTTTTACTTTTGTCTGTCTCTTTGTTTATCTGCGTCTTTAATATTTTACCTAGGAATATTCTTGATCATTTCCCAATTATTTTTTTTTCAGCGTTTTCCATTTCAAGGGAAAATTTTGTTGTTTGGGAAAGGGTTAGATTTGTTTGAAATTTTTTCATGATAAAACGAAAAAGTGTTCTATATAATTATGGGCATTTGAGTTTCATACTAATGTTGTTTTGGCTATTCTTTGTTTTATTTTTATACCTTTGTTTATGTTGTATTAACTAATTGAAACTGTAGTGAATTGAAATATTATAACATAAAATAGATCAACATGACTGCCTACTCTTTCATTTGCCTTCATGCTCAATCCTATCCCGAACAAGGCATGAATTTGATGTCTCGCTTTGCCTCGATATTTTATTCAACCTCAATATTTTATTCAACCTCGATATTTTATCCTACTTTCCTTTCTGCATCAGCTTTCAAATGGGAATTGTTTGAATTTCCATTGTTTTGGAAAAGTTTGATTTATATCAACTTTCTCAAGCCTATCTTCTCTAGCTAAGAGTTTACACCATAATACCCTATTATATTCACATGGGATTTTGTTTGTACTACAATACATACTCCACAACTGACCAGTACTAGTGAATGTCTTGCTTTTCCATTTTTGTGAATTTTGTGCACATAACAAGGCTAACCCATTGCTGGAAGGCATTTTTTTTACTTGTCCAAATCCAAAGGTGCTGCAGATTACAATTTTTATGGGAATGAAGTTTGAACTTTTTTGGTCTTTTGGGGCAGGAAACATTTTGGAAAAGTTATCCCATTTACTAAAAGTTTTCAGGGCCATTCTCTTGTAGCATGTCAAAAGGCATAATTGTGTGGTAAACAAAGCCTGGTTTTGAGGCCCCTGAAAGAAAATGGTTGAGAAACCATTGAGACAGAAGAAGAAAATGCTGATAATCATTAATCAGCTTATTCTACTTTTGCCTCAATATTTTCTATACTGAATTGTATACCAATTCTATCTGCAAAGTTATATGCATTTTGCCGTCTGCAGCAGCTGTCAAATTAGACCGCCATAAAATTTTGTTGTTTTCGAAAAGGTTAACTAGATTTATAGAGCCATTTGAGCAATAAAATCCAATGCAAAGATTGATTCTGGTACCAGAAAAATCTGCCAAAGGTGAATACAGACATGTATTAGATTTTTATGCTCCTGGAGGGTTGTGTTATGTTATTGCCCTCAGCCCCTGGTCATCCGTCTGTCTGTCAACAATTTCTTGTGTGCACAACTCCTAGTTTCATCGGAATTTGATCAAACTTGCCACAATGGATGTCAATGTTGTCTAGTTGTGAACACTACTTACAGAATGTAGATAACTCTTTGTTCTTGAGTTATCTGCCTTTGAATTGAAAAAATTGCAAATTGTACTGACAAGCCCCTCTTGGGTGTATATGCGCAGCTCAGCGGAGTTCTTGTTAGTATACATGTGAATATAGAATTTGCTTGAGAAAACATTGAGACAAAACAAGAAACTGCTGAAACCAGCAGTTTCTCCTTTTGTCTCAATATTTTTATGCCCCCTTTCGAAAATGGGGGTATATTGTTTTGCAAGTGTCGGTCGGTAGGTTGGTCTGTTGGTTGGTCGGTCAGTCAGTCCATAGACAAAACCTTGTCCGGAGCATAACTCGAAAATAATGTAGGGTAGAATCATGAAACATTACAGGTGGATAGATCTCATTATGGAGAGGTGCAGTGCGCAAGAACTCTGCCGATCAAATTTTTGGAGTTATTGCCCTTTGTTGATTTTCAAACTTGATTCTTGTCCGGAGCATAACTCAAAAAGTATGGAAGGTAGAATCATGAAACTCAACAGGTGGATAGATCTCATTATGGAGAGGTGCAGTTCACAAGAATTGTAACTCTGTCGATCAAACTGTTGGAGTTATTGCCCTTTGTTGATTTTCACACTTAATTCTTAACCTGGCATATATCTCATGTCCTTTTACACGTACATCCTTTATATCTCACACATGGATACCTCCTATCAATATTGTTCACATTTGACCATGACCCTTGACCTTGGTGTTTGACCTACTTTGAAAAAAATTAAATAGGGCCTATATCTCATGACCTATTACACATGCAGCCTTGATATTTCACACATTGACACCTACCAAGACCAATCAAAATTGACCATGACCTTGGACCTTGTGACCTTTACCTGTGAGTTTGACCTATTTTTAAAAAAACTTCAACCTGGCCGATATATCATGTCCTTTTTACACATACAGCCTTGATATTTGACAAATGGACACCTCTGACAAAGACTTCACATATGACTTGGACCTTAATTGTGACCTTGACAATGGAGTTTGACCCACTTTTAAAAAGAATAAACTGGGCTTATATCTCATGGCCTTTTACACATACAGCCTTGATATTTCACACATGGACACATCCTACCAAGACTTTTCACATTTGACCTCGGACCTTGTGACCTTGACAATGGAGTTTGACCTACTTTTAAAAAGAATAAACTGGGCTTATATCTCATGCCCTTTTACACATACAGCCTTGATATTTCACACATGGACACATCCTACCAAGACTTTTCACATTTGACCTTGGACCTTGTGACCTCGACCTTTGAGTTTGACCTACTTTTAAAAAACTTAAACCAGGCCTATATTCCATATCCTTTTACACATACAGCCTTGAAATTGACACATGGACACCTACGACCAAGACCTTTCACATTTGACTTGGACCTTGTGACCTTGATGTTTGACCTACATTTAAAAAACTTTAACCTGGCCTATATTTCATGTCATTTTACATATACAGCCTTGATATTTCACACATGGTCACTTCCAACCAAGAGATTTCCTAATTGACCATGACCTTGGACCTTGTGACCTTGACCTTGGAGTTTGACCTACTTTTAAAAAGCTTTAACCTGTCCTGTATCTCATGTCTTGTCACCTATACCACGGTGGGGATTGTGCATGATGGGATGTATAATGACTACCGACAATAGGGAACGATTTTATCAAGTAAACCGTGACGTAATTTCGGACAAATAAATAGTATTTCGTTGGTGTTGCTATAAAATCTCGTAACTACGGCTTGAATCAAACCGTAGTTACGAGATGTTATAACAACACCGACGGTTTATCAAAACATAACGGTCAACTCAGTCTATTTTTAGGTCACCTGACCGAAGGTCATGGTGACCTATTGCGACTGTGTTTTGTCTGTCGTCGTGCGTCGTGCGTCGTCCGTCGTCCGTCGTCCGTTAACTTTTAACATTTTCGACTTCTTCTTGAGAACCACTGGACGGATTGCAACCAAATTTGGCAGGGAGCATCCCCATGGGAAGCCGCTTCAGATTTGTATGAATCATGGAGTTATCTCCCTTTGGGGCCCCATAAGGGGCCTAAAAGGGGTTAAATAGGGTACATCTTCAAAAATCTTCTTCTCATGAACCGGCTGTTGGATTGGATTCACATTTGGAATTTAGAGTCTTTAGGGCAAGGACAACAAAGTTTGTACAAGAGAAAAAAATCCGTCCAGAAATGGCCGTGCTGGGGATGGGGGATGTGAGGGGGGGTCGCGTTATTAGTTAACTTAACATTTTTGACTTCTTCTTGAGAACCATTGGACGGATTACAACCAAACTTGGCAGGGAGCATCCCCATGGGAAGCCGCTTCAGATTTGTACAAATTGTGGAGTTATCTCCCTTTGGGGCCCCATTAGGGGCCTAAAAGGGGTTAAATAGGGTACATCTTAAAAAATCTTCTTCTCATGAACCGGCTGTTGGATTGGATTCACATTTGGTATTTAGAGTCTTTAGGGTAAGGACAACAAAGTTTGTACAAGAGAAAAAAATCCGTTCAGAAATGGCCGTGCTGGGGATGGGGGATGTGAGGGGGGTCGCGTTATTAGTTAACTTAACATTTTCGACTTCTTATTAAGAACCATTGGACGGATTTCAACCAAACTGGGCAGGAAGCATCCTAAAATAGAAAGCCGCTTCAGATTTTGTACAAATCATGGAGTTATCTCCCTTTGAGGTCCCATAAAGGGCCAAAAAGGGGGTTAATAGGGTACATCTTAAAAAATCTTCTTCTCATGAACCGGCTGTTGCATTGAATACACATTTGGAAGTTAAAGTCTTTAGGGCAAGGACTACAAAGTTTGTATAAGAGAAAAAATCTGTCAATAAATGGTCGTGCTGGGGATCGGGGATGGGAGGGGTTCGCATTATTACTAAACTTTGAACATTTTCTACATTTTTTTGAGACAGATTTCTACCAAACTTGGCAGGAAGCATCCCATTGGGAAGCCGCTTCAGATTTATACAAATCATGGAGTTATCTCCCTTTGAGGCCCCAAAAGGGGGTAAATAGGGTACATATTAAGAAATGTTCTATTGTTGGATTGAATTCACATTTGGTATTTGAGTCTTTAAATAAGTTTGTACAAGAGAAAAAAAAAACTGTCAAGAAATGATGGTGCTGGGGGGTGCGCTATTAGTTAACTTTTAACATTTTCCTTAACTGTGTCTGCTCATTTGATTCAGGTGACCGATAAGGCCCTCTGGGCCTCTTGTTTGCACAAAATTTGATGCCAACTCGCCTCGCTTCAGGTAAGACATTTTGCAATAACTCTGTTATTTCTGTATCAATTTTCAAGCGGTTTGCTGCATGTACCTCGCCTTATCGAGCTCTTTAATCGGATGTATGACATATTAGATAACTCATGATACTTTTTCCGAAATATTGTCCCAACCGACCAGAAAGCGAAATGGTAACGACTACGGCCAAATTAACCACGCTTCAGGTAAGAATTTGTGCAATAACTTTCTTATTTCTGCGTCAATTTTCATGCGGTTTGTTGCATGTACTCCGTCTTACTGAGCCCTTTTCTCAGATGTATTATTTATCTGGAACTTCCCTGTACTTTTCTCAAAAACCGATCCCAACCGACTAGTAAAAGGGCCTGAACTTTTTGTCGTTTTTCTGGTCGGTTGGGATCAATTTTTGGACAAAGTCAAGGGCGGATCTAGAGGGGGTGGTCGGGGGGGGGTCCGGACCCCCCCTGGCATTGGACGAAAATTGAATTTTGACTATATAAATTTAGTGTAACATTACATATTTACTATATTTTAAGCCCTAATGTGGGCTTGGACCCCCCCTGGAAAAATCTTTTGGCTTGGACCCCCCCTGGAAAAAAATCCTGGATCCGCCCTTGAAAGTACAGAGATTCTACAAACAAGTCATATATCCGAGGAAAGAGCTCACTAATGCGGGGTACATGCAACAAACCGCTTGAAAATTGGAGCAGAAATAAGAAAATTATTGTACAATTTCTTACCTGAAGCGAGGCAAATTTTGTCCGTATACTCAGTATTCGTTATCCATCCCATCATGCACAATCCCCACCGTGTATACAGCCTCGATACTTTACACATGGACACCTACTACCATTTGACCATGACCTTTGCCCATGTGACCTTGTAGTTTGACCTACTTTTAAAAATCTTTAACCTGGCCTCTTGCCCTTTTACACCTTTAGCCTTTATATTTCACACATAGACACCTCCTACCAAGACCTTTCACATTTGACCATGACCTTGGACCTTGTGAACTTGACTACGGTGTTTGACCTACATCAAAGATAGGCCCTTGAGGGGGCATATATGTTTTACAAACATCTCTTGTCTGAGCTATATTCTACAAATTCTATCTATAACAACATCAATGTTGTCATCTGCAGCAGCTTTTGAATAGGACAACTATAAAATTCTGGGAAAAGGTTAAAGAAAAAAGGGATATTACACAGGGAAAATGAGGGAGCTCATTTTTCCTACATGGTCCATCTCTAATCTATCTTCCTTTGAGTCAAACCCCAGATTGGGGACTTAGACTCTCATTTAGAGAGATGAATACCAGCCAAATATGTGATAATGCTTTTGTGTAACTCCTTCTGACAAGTCATCAGAAGTCATCAGAAATTCCGACAGATCATGGTGAAAGCTGTTGCAGACAACAAAATGGACAGTAAGGTAGGGTGCACTATAGTTATCTTAGAAAATTAGGACAAAAGGAGAAAATGTCAATTATCAGCATTTTTGTCGCAATATTTTCTGGAACCCATATAAATGATTACAAAACATTATCTTGTTTGGGAAAGGGCTACATTTAGATGATTTGAGGATTTGCAAGAATTTGGAGTACCAAAGGTACTCTGATTCTAAGTCATGCGTCTATTCGACCAAGATTCCATTCGGAATACTTTGACTTTTCCCCTGAAACCAACATGTCGAGTGCCGGCGACTGGTGTTTGATAGAAAGTGATCCAGGAGTGTTTACTGAACTTATTCGAGGATTTGGTAATATATATTTACATCTTTTATAGCCTGTGAGATGAGTGTGTCATTCACTACTTTTCTTTTAAACGCTATTTCATGACTCACTTTCATCACAACAATGCAATTTTAGTGGGTGGGGTAAGACAATAATATAGACTTGCGATTTGAACTTTAGTTAACTACCTTGCTATGTATGTCAAAGGATCCTTTACAGTTTTTATTTTAAAAGACCTTACAGATTTCAGCAATGGTCAGACTATGGCTAACTTAAATCACCATTTTGTGAGGTAATCCGAGTCTTCTCTGATGTAAAAACGCTCTTTGATATTTTGATTTTTCGCTATTTACATCAGAGAGCGTTGCTCTTTGAAAGAATCAAGAAGTTCTCAACAAATTGTTGCGCATCGTTCACCGTCCGAACTTAAACGCTATCGTTAAAACCCCTGATGATATCGATCAATGAACCATTTATTGTCATACATGTTGAAAAATTTACGACCAAAAAGTATTTCTAAAAGGTCAGTGTTCTCCCCAACCTAATAAGCTGTATCGGCCCCACTACAGCTTCATGTAAATCAGTGTAATGCCCCTACAGCTTCATAATTACCCTTACAGCTTAATTTCTTCAAATGGTCACCAAATAGAGACATTAAGAGGTATTTCATGTCAAAAACTTATAAATAATGCATTATAATCAATCAAAATGTAATAATTCTGTATAAAATCATTATGAGAAAAGAAGAAATTGCTCAAATTGAGCAATTTCTTCTTTTCCCATTATGTTTTTATTCATGAACACAATGCTTTTCAAGGTTTACCAATACTTATAATTTGCCACTACGGCTTCAAATTATTCTGAGGAGAACCCTGAAGGTTTATAGGCAATATTTATAATTTTGCAACAACCCTCACCTGAGCAGCCCTTGTTTACTACTTGTTACGTTACCGAACTTTCCGCTGTTTTCAAAGAGCAACGCTCTCTGATGTAAATAGCGAAAAATCAAAATATCAAAGAGCGTATTTACATCAGAGAAGACTCGGATTATTTGTGAGGCTGTGTACTGTGCAGTGAAAACGGATCTGATAGAATAATTACAGTCATCAAACCAAATGCTAATGTATTGTCAATTAGAACAAAATATCTATCCATACTCTAGGATTGTTTTAAGTTAATTCTCCTAAATGCCCAGACATGGCAAACAGGGATGGGGTAATTAGTAATGTGTAATTAGCATTACATGTAATTAATTACTTAAGAGAGCCTGACACGAACCATCAAGCTTTTTTGGAAACTCAAAAATTTTCGACTTTTATTTTTTTACTTTAAACTGACCACAGTAATGAAACTAGACATATGATGCCGTTCATTTTTATTTTTTTTCGTTTTTTCTATTTTTTTGGATTTTTTTTGTTGTTGCCATGGATACTGAGGAAATGAAATGATTTTTCACGATTTTGAAGTAGATTTTATTTACATTTACAAATATACAACATACTTCAATACCTTAAATCATAATTCAATAACATATCAAATTTCACAAAAGAATGTTTTTAAAACTTTAAACCTTATATTTATGTTGCTATGGTTACCAAAAGTTGACCTACTTTTCAATAATTCACAATTTTGAAAAATTGCCCTAATTTAAAATCGTTTTTTAAAAATCTGCAACCAGATACATATAAACCACGCAGTGTCTATTATTGAGGAAGAGTTCCTTTAAAAGAATCATTAATAAAATTTTGCAGCACTCTGAAGGGAAATGTGTAAAAAATGCCCAAAAATCACAAATTTTGGAAAAAATGATAAATACCATTAATAGATTTAACCTTAAGCATAGGCACAGTTTTGATCATTTTACCTCAAAAACAGCATAAAAACAAATAATTAGGTTGAGAAACATGTTATAAGTACTTGGACATTTCCATAGCAACCGTTTTTATTCCCTAGCAACCGTTTCTTTTCCTTAGCAACATCATGAAAAATGGAATTTTAAGTAAAAAAATATTTCATTTTGACACATAAAATAGGTAATCTTGAAAATAAAATGACAATATTAATAATCTATAATGTATGAAATTTCACCACTGAAACATTTCAAAGGTTAAAAACATACAGGTATGTTGCTATGGAGACCACAAACAACACATATTCAGACTTTCTGGAATTTGAGAAAAAAACACTTGTATAATGATGATTATTTTTCAAAACTGCAACTAGAAGAACATGAAACACTTAGTGTTTTATATTGGGGAAAAGTATATTTACAAAAATCATCAATATAAATTTGAAGCATTTTGGGGGAAAATGTAGAAAAATTGCATGAAATATTGCGAATTTTGGGAAAATCATAAATATCAATACTGGAGTCAAACTCAATCATATGCACAACTTTGAGCTAATGTACTTCAAAAACAACAATTAAACAAATAATCATGTTGAGAAACAAGTTATAACTACTTTCGCATTACCATAGCAACCATTCTTTATTCCTTAGCAACCGTTTCTTTCCCTTAGCAACATCATGAAAAGTGGAATTTTTAAGTGACAAAATATTACATTCTGAAATATAAAATAGGTAATCTTGAAAATAAAATAAAAAATTATAGGGTTAAGAAACATGTTAAAAGTACTTAGGAATTACCATAGCAACCATTTTCATTCCTTAGCAACCGTTTATTTCCCTTAGCAACAGCATTAAAATACAAATTTTGATTAAAAATTAACTTCATTTCTGAGCATGAAAACTGAAAAAGAAACTTTGAAGTGGTTTTTTTTCTACCATATTTTTTTTTCTTCTAAAAATGTTGAACAGTTTGAAAATTAATGGTTGCTATGGTCTTTCCATTAAATCGTAAATTTAAAAAGAACCCTGATTTAGGACTCTTTTTCATATCTGCATTTAGGTATACATTAAATCTTTACAAAGGAAGAGTCATATTACAATAATCACAAATATAAAGTTCTGTAAACATTTTTTTGCTAAAAATTCAATTACAATTATTGAAAGATGCACATTTCTTTGAATTTGGATCTTGTAATGATGGTAATGAAGTCTCTGAAAAAATCAAGATTGTTAGGCAATTTTTCAACATTTTAGATAAAATGCATTTTGTTATGAGACTCTTCAATAATTGGAAGCACAATATATGAATATTTTGTTTATCCTATAACAATTTTAATGCCCCCGATAGGGAGGCATCATAAATTTGACTTGTCCGTCCGTCCGTCTGTCCGTCATTCCGTCCAAAAACTTTAACATTGGCCATAACTTCCTTATTACTTAACATATTCGCTTCATACTTTACCACAACATTCCTTGGTACATTACCTTTCTGTAGGCACATACTTTGGTGACCTTGACCCCTGGATGACCTTGACCTTATGACGATCAAAACGGTGTCGGGGGCATTGTCATCTTACAGTGACAGCTCTTGTTAATTAACAATTTTAATACAAGAGCCGTCAGAGACGGACAATGCTCCCCGAACAAGGTATTGTCACAATAAATATATGCCATGCAGAGCTAATATAAAGCTAACAAATGTTAAGCCCCCTTTTTCCATGACATATTTTTTATACGCAAATTTTAAATAGTTTACTGTCAAGGGCATCTGATTTGCTACTCAAATATGAAATTTCATCAAATTCTGACCATTAGACTAGGAGTAATTAGAGAAAAACTGTATTTAACCTTAAGTCCCATTTTCCCATGACGAGGCGTCAAATCGAAAAACCGGGAAAAGTACATCGGCATTATGTCATAGGGAGTTCACATGGTAAGTTTCATTTGATTTGGCCCATGGGTTATGGAGATATCGCTTCGGACGGGCGGACGGACGGAATGACGGATGGACAGGAAGGACGGACAGACAAAGCGGCAACTATATGCTCTCCCTTCGGGGAGCATAAAAATGGACATAAGACAAGGGTATTTTTTCAAATTTCTAACTTTTGGAAAGGGGGGTGGGGGGAATAACACATGGTTACCTTGTCAACATATGTTTAACCCTTTCCCAAACGGCAAAATTTTAGGGTGGTCCACTTTGAAGATGATATGGACAACAAAATGGATTAATTTAAAGATAGGATTACTGTACAATATAGCACAGAAAATATTGAGGCAAAAGGAGAAACCAGACTTGGAGAACACCAGAAATCTTTGTCAGACATTTGGTCTGACAGTACCGAATAATCTGTCAGACCGAATCAAATTTTGTCAGACAGAACTCTCATTCAATGTCTTGACAGATCAAAAGGAGTGTCAGACATTTGGACTGACATTAGCAAAAAAATCATCAGACCAAAGAAAATTTTATCAGATATGTCGGATTGTCTGACGGATTTCTCCATGTCTGAGAAACTGCTGGTTATCAGCAGTTTCTTCTTTTGTGTCAATGTTTTCCCAAGCCATTTCTATTAGGGACGTCATAACCAGGTCTTGTTTGGGAAAAGGGTTAAGTTACAATTTTTTGAAATATTTTTGTGATGAATTCAAGAATATTGTATATGAATTCAAGTATGTATATTGTAGATAAATATATGAACATCCAAAAGCTAAATAAACTTTTCTTGTTAAACTAGACAGCCCTGGCGGTCTGGAAGCGCTCCACAGGCCTGACTGTTTGTCTTGTTGAATGCAATTTCAAAGGTTCAGGCTGCGCAAACAAGCAAATGCATGACCAAGCTGAAAATTACAAGCAAATAGGATTGTACGGTCAGTATGATTCTGTGAAAGCTCTGTATTGATTAGTAAATACTAATGGTTGTCAAAGAGAAAATAAAGCTGAAAATGGCAGTTTTGTCAATTTCAAGGGCACATAACTCATGATAAAAGTTTCAGATCAAGCTGAAAATTATACCAAGGCAAGATCTTATAGTCTCCAGTATTCTGTCCAAGTTTTGTCTTAATTGATCAATATTTGTAGTTGCTAGAGTGTAAACAAAGTCAAAAAAGAGCCGAAATGATGTAAAATTCAGATCAAGCTGAAAATTATACACAGGAAAAATCTTATAGTCACCATCATACTGTCAAAGTTTTGTCTTGATTGATCAATATTTGTAGATTCTAGAGTACAAATAAAGTCAAAACCAGCTATTTTTGACATTAAAGGGCAGATAACTCAGGTTATTCTGATTCAATCCAAATTCTTTGAAGGAATCTGAGAGAGGGTCACCCAATGATCATTCCTGTGAAGTTTGCTTGAAATACATCTAGTAGTTTCTGAGATGAAGATTTTTAAAGAAAAAGTTTACGTACGGACACACGGACGCACGATGGACACACCGCCATGACAATAGCCCGCTGGCCTGACGGCCAATGGAGCTAAAAATGAAGTGTTTTGTTACTTAAAAATATGTTTTTAATTCTGTTGCTAAGAGAGAAAAACTGTTGCTAAGACCTAGCGTCCACTAGGACGCGGAAGGTATGCGGAATCAAATAATCTTATTTCGGCATACCATCCGCGACGAAACTATAATTTTTTAACCGTTATGATTATCAGCGCATTGTCCCTGAACATAACGCATGCATACCTAGTATTGTCCGCGTAAACAATCCGTAATTGTGCCGAATAAACGGCGACATATTCCAGACAACGCAGACTAGTTTAGGATTGCATCCGGAAGGATTTAAGAAATCCAGATCAAACATGCACGAGTTGGTTGTTAAATGAAATGCCAATTTCACACATGTTTTTATTCGTTTTCATTAGATGGAGTTTCATCAAGAACGTCTAATGTATACAGACTGCTTTACTATTGAATATTATCTTCCGATGAGGATGTCGTACTGTAACAATTATAGACGTCGACGACGCCATACAGATGGTGAATTTGGCAACTGCTTACAATTGAAAGACGGCGTCAGTTAGGGCAATATGAAACCCTTACGTACGATCTACGGATTGAAGACGTTTCAAACAGATAATAAAACTGTAGAAAACATGATTATAAAATGATATTGATTACGGCATTAATTAGTGCCTTTCCTTTCACTATTGTTTCTAGGCCATATAAAACACATCGCAGATTTTCGTATGTTTATTTTTTTTTATTCAAGAATAGTAGATCTACGATTATCGTTATTTTTCTGAATGCCCCCTATACTATGCATGTTTATAATGTTATTCTGTAACCATGGAACATATATTTAGACGCATTCAACTGATATTCCTTTCCTCCAACCAACTTTGACCTGGAACAAACTATCTTTTTAACTCTTCTTTTCAAAAAAGCAAACATTAAATAAGTCAAATTCAAAGGCGTTGTAGTGTTGCCAGAATGAACAATCTCTGCGATGAGGTGGGAAATATTGAGGAAGGAAGTGCTTCAATAATTTCGACACTATAACATTTACATGTACGAGGGACGGTCGGAAAGTAGTTGGACTTTTCGTGCTGCTGTGTCTCCATTTGCAACTGTATAAACACATTATATATTGGCGGAATCTACATCCATTTGCCAATAACGTGGTCAGTTTATTTTCAAAGATAGTTGTATATATACAATATTCTGTCAACTTATATGTGATAGGGGTTTACTGTATCATAGGCAATTTGTTAGAGGAACAACAAGGGTAACCAAAACAAACGAACATTCTAGTCATTTTAATCGCAAAGAAGTTAAGTTTTTGAACTACATTATCACTGAAGATTTATTGTGGGTTAATAATTCCGAACTTGGGATAAAAACTCCGTCAAAACAGCCATGAAAACGATCTGGTTCCCCACCCATGAAAGATTAAGATGTTACCTTCGGCTGGTAGTCATGTTTGTTGCTTTTGTGGATTCACGAGGATTGATAGTTAGTCATTTCATGTTAAATGGTCAAAACTGTCATTGCCAAGTACAACTCTGAAGTAACTCATAAAAAAAGAATAAATACTGAAGTAAACGCGTCCCAGATTAGCAAAGAAAAATGTTTTCTGCTTCACGATTACGCACGCTCCCATACCACCGCATCTACAGTGGAGATTATCAACTATTACCCATGACAAAAGTTGTTTTACTCTTCTTATAGCCCAGACCCTACCCCATATGACTTTTATTTGTGTCTAGAACTGATGAAAATGCTTGCTAGGAAGAAATTTGAGACCAGGGCGCCTTTGATACCGGTGGTTACACAGTACCTAATACAGTGGGTCTACGTCATGGTTGATAGTGGGAAAAGTAAAGCTCCTACTAACATGGCAAAAATGCATAGACACAGATGGACAATTTGTTTAAACAGTGTAGAAAGAATTTTGTTAAAAAGTTAAATGGTTTTAGAGAACTAGTCAAAAGTCCAACTACTTTCCGACCGTCCCTCGTATGCGTCAAATGAGGCAACATTTCTGGAAAAGATTTTGCTAGCTATCAAGCTTGTATTGTTTTTGGTATTAGATTAAAATGTAAAACGGTAAAATGAAGAAAATACCTTTGCTTTTCCTCGATGTTTTTATACAAATAATAATTATAATAATAATAATAATAATAATAATAATAATAATAATAATAATAATAATAATAATAATAATAATGATAATAATAATAATAATAATAATAATAAAATAATAATAATAATAATAATAATAATAATAATAATAATAATGATAATAATAATAATAATAATAATAATAATAATAATAATAATAATAATAATAATAATAATAATAATAATTAAAAAATGAATTCCGCATCATTTACTCTGTAGCCCATAATGACTGATTCAGTGAATAATTTTATTTTTAAAAGATCGCGGGGTGTTCCGCGTGAGTTCAGTGACTATACTGAAACCGTTCTCATCGTCCTGAATTCGTGCCGAAACTCTTCCGTACCGTTAACCCGGATATTCCGTGCAATCAACTGAGTGTCTGCTAGCTGTCCGCGTGACTGAAGTAGTCCGGGTCAATCGCGAAAGATTCAGGATATCATGACGATGTCCTTACGACAACACAGACAAGTTGCCGAAGATATGCGGACAATCATTTCCGCGTCGAAATTTTGCTCTCGATCAAAATTTCGACGCGGATAAAATTGGTGGTCCGGAAGACTACGAATCATTCGGAAGGTTTGGTGATAACATTAAGAAGGCATTAGGAACGTGCGGAAGGTCTGCAGAACATTACTTTTTCTGTCCGAATACATTCGGCGTATTGTCCGTGCCCTAGTGGACGCTAGGTCTAAGGAATAAAATCAGTTGCTATGGTAATAAACATGCATGTGTTACTTGTTTATCAACATAATAATTTGTTTATTTGTTTCTTTTGCAATGAAAATAACAATGCTGAGCTCAGGGTAACCTTTAACTAGCAGTATTGATATTTATCATTTTTCCAAAAATTCAGAATCTTTCATGTATTCTTTTCAAATTTTTTAGCAAAAAAAATGTTTACAGAACTTTATATTTGTGATTCTTGTAATATGACTCGTCCTTTGTAAACATTTAATGTATACCTAAATGCAGATATGAAAAAAGAGTCCTAAATCAGGGTTCTTTTTAAATTTATGATTTAATGGAAAGAGTGTTAACTTTGGGTTACCACGGCAACCATTAATTTTTAAACTGTTCAATATTTTTTTTAAAAGAAAAAAATATGGTGGACAAACAACCTCTCCAAAGTTTCTTTTTCAGTTTTCATGCTCAGAAATGAAGATAATTTTTAATCAAAATTCGTATTTGAATGCTGTTGCTAAGGGAAATAAACGGTTGCTAAGGAATGAAAATGGTTGCTATGGTAATTCCTAATTACTTTTAACATGTTTCTTAACCGTATATTTTTTTATTTTATTTTCAAGATTACCTATTTTATATGTCAGAATGTAATATTTTGTCACTTAAAAATTCCATTTTTCATGATGTTGCTAAGGGAAAGAAACGGTTGCTAAGGAATAAAAATGGTTGCTATGGTAATGCGAAAGTAGTTATAACTTGTTTCTCAACATAATTATTTGTTTAATTGTTGTTTTTGAAGTACATTAGTTCATAGTTGTGCATATGATTGAGTTTGACTCCAGTATTGATATTTATGATTTTCCCAAAATTCGCAATATTTCATGCAATTTTTCCACATTTTCCCCCAAAATGCTTCAAATTTATATTGATGATTTTTGTAAATATACTTATCCCCAATATAAAACACTTAGTGTTTCATGTTCATCTAGTTGCAGTTTTGAAAAATAATCATCATTATACAAGTGGTTTTTTCTCAAATTCCAGAAAGTCTGAATATGTGTTGTTTGTGGTCTCCATAGCAACATACCTGTATGTTTTTAACCTTTGAAATGTTTCAGTGGTGAAATTTCATACATTATAGATTATTAATATTGTCATTTTATTTTCAAGATTACCTATTTTATATGTCAAAATGATATATTTTTTTTACTTAAAATTCCATTTTTCATGATGTTGCTAAGGAAAAGAAACGGTTGCTAGGGAATAAAAACGGTTGCTATGGAAATGTCCAAGTACTTATAACATATTTCTCAACCTAATTATTTGTTTTTATGCTGTTTTTGAGGTAAAATGATCAAAACTGTGCCTATGTTTAAGGTTAAATCTATTAATAGTATTTATCATTTTTTCCAAAATTTGTGATTTTTGGGCATTTTTTACACATTTCCCTTTCAGAGTGCTGCAAAATTTTATTAATGATTCTTTTAAAGGAACTCTTCCTCAATAATAGACACTGCGTGGTTTATATGTATCTGGTTGCAGATTTTTAAAAAACGATTTTAAATTAGGGCAATTTTTCAAAATTGTGAATTATTGAAAAGTAGGTCAACTTTTGATAACCATAGCAACATAAATATAAGGTTTAAAGTTTTAAAAACATTCTTTTGTGAAATTTGATATATTATTGAATTATGATATAAGGTATTGAAGTATGTTGTATATTTGTAAATGTAAATAAAATCTACTTCAAAATCGTGAAAAATCATTTCATTTCCTCAGTATCCATGGCAACAACAAAAAAAATCCAAAAAAATAGAAAAAACGAAAAAAATTGAAAATGAACGGCATCATATGTCTAGTTTCATTACTGTGGTCAGTTTAAAGTAAAAAAATAAAAGTCGAAAATTTTTGAGTTTCCAAAAAAGCTTGATGGTTCGTGTCAGGCTCTCTTAATTACAGTAATTGAATGTAATGTGTAATTGAACCAAAATTCAATTACATGTAATTGAAATATAATTAATTACATTGCAAAATTGATGTAATTATCAATTACATTTTCAATTACTTCAATTACTTTTTGTGTTTTGAGGTTGTAAAATTGGATTTTGAATACTAGTTAATTGTATCATGGATATTGATAACAACCTCCTGCTTTTCCTCACTGCATAATATGATTATTATATCACCTAGAAAATGGATTAGTCATGTCATTTAAAATCTGAGGTTAGATATTTTTCAAAAAATATTAATGTATAAAAGAATAAACAGATAACCAGCATTTTCTCCATATCCTCAATATTTTCTTTGCTATATAATGTACATGAATTCCAACTCCCATGTAATCAAGTATGAAGAAACTTTCAAAGTCTAAAACTATAAAATTAAAATTCAAACTATTTCAAAGGGAAAAAATGTTGTTATCAACAAATTATTATTTTTCCCCGTCTTTTCCTAAGCCTTGTCTGTTAGGGACTTCAAATTTAGAGCATTTTTGTCTTATGGACATAATAAACACCTGTGGTATTTAACCCTTTCCCAAACAAGACCAGGTATTGTCATCCAAGAAAAAGCAGTTGGTGAAAACATTGAGGAAAGGAAGGAATTGCTGATGTTTTTTAGCAATTTTCCCTTTCTTAGATTATTTGTAATGATATAAATTAATATGCAAATGTCATCAACTTTTGTTTAATCATTTTGGTAAGCAGCAATTCATTTCAAATTCTATCATTCCAAAAATTGTGCCATTTGGGAATGGGTTAACCTGAGGTAATCTGCATGACAGTAGGTTATCCATTTTCACACCTTTGCCTGGGGGCATAGAGAGTCAATATTGCACCCTTTGTGCATTTAAGTTATCAACTTGAGAGCTTAGTGCAAAAATATTGTAGACAGACAGACAGACAATATCTTTTATTTGTTCAAATTTACAACTAGTAAATACATGAACATTAATAACAAGAGGACCATGATGGTCCTATATCGCTCACCTGAACCAAAATGATATAAGCAACTTTTCTTCATTTCAAAAAATATTTATGACTTTAAGACTGAAAACGAACTTATGGTCAATAACATTGTGAAAATAAACTCATCCAAGATTTCATCGTGCCCAACATTGTGTCCAAGATTTGTCTTGTTTGATAAATAATTGTAGATTCTGGAGTATAAACAAGGTCGAAAACAGCCGAAAACAGCAATTTTGTCAAATTCAAGGGCACATAACTCTCGACTTTCTAGTCAGATCAGGCTGAAAATCAAACTCATCCGAGATCTTATGATATCCAACATTGTGTCCAAGATTTGTCTTAATTGATAAATAATAGTAGATTATAGAGTGTAAACAATGTCAAAAACAGCCGAAATCCGCAATTTTATCAAATTCAAGGGCACATAACTCTCCATTTTTTTAATCAGATTGGACTGAAAATCAAACTTATCCAAGATCTTATGGTCTCAAACATTGTGTTCAAGTTTTGTCTTAATTGATAAATAATAGTAGATTATAGAGTGTAAACAATGTCAAAAACAGCCGAAATCGGCAATTTTATCAAATTAAGGGCACATAACTCTCACCTTTCTGGCCAGATCAGACTGAAAATCAAACTCATATGAGATCTTATGGTCTCCAACCTTGTGTCCAAAATTTGTCTTGATTGGTCAAAAATTGTAGATTCTAGAGTGTAAATAAGGTCAAAAACGGCAATTTTGTCAAATTCAAGGGCTCATAACTCTCATCTTTCTGATCAGATAAGACTGAAAATCAAACTCATCCCAGATCTTATGATCCCCAATATTGTGTCCAAGTTTTGGATTGATTGATCAATAATTGTAGATTCTAGAGTGTAAACATCGTCGAAAACAGCCAAAAATGACAATTTTGTCAAATTCAAGGGCAAGTAACTCTCGACTTTCTGATCAGATCAGACTGAAAATCATACTCATCCGAGATCTCATGGTCCCAAACATTGTGTCAAAGTTTTGTCTTGATTGATGAATAATTGTAGATTCTAGAGTGTAAACAAGGTCAAAAACAGCCGAAAATGACAATTTTGTCAAATTCAAGGGCACATAACTCTTGTATTTCTAGTCAGATCAGACTGAAAATCAAACTCATCCGAGATCTCATGGTCTGCAATGTTATGTCCAAGATTTGTCTTGATTGATCAATAATTGTAGATGCTAGAGTGTAAACAATGTCAAAACTAAGTATTTTTCGCATTCAAGGGCAGATAACTCCTGACTTTCTAGTTCGATCTGACCCATAATCGAACTCATCCGAGATCTTATGGCCATACATGTTTTGACCAAGTTTGGTCAAGATTGGCTTATATTTGTAGATGCTAGAGTGTAAACACGAAATTGTGAACGGACGGACAGACAGACGGACAGACAGACGGACGACGGACAAAAAGTGACCACAATAGCTCACCTTGAGCACTTCGTGCTCAGGTGAGCTAACAAGTGAATTTAAAATTGATCATATCATGCCTTGAGGAGAGGATCGAACAGGGTAGACACTGTTTCTTTGTAATATTCTTTTTTGATTTCTTAATATTTTTATCTTACTGTATGAGAGGGCTGCAATCCACTAACCAGTCTATGATTAACGGATTCCAGTCAAGTCATCCAGTCTGCGTAAGGAAAGAAAAAGAGAAAAAGACTATAGGTCAGCTGATTGGTCACGTGATTATGTCACATGTCACGTGGTTAGTCTAGACAAACTAGGTCAGGTTTATAATTAGTTTCCCAACAGCACGCGTGGATTTTGTTGAGATCTCAGGAATGAAAGTTCGGATTTTATGCGATCTGTATATAGATAATCTGGATATAATTGTTTAAAGTGATGATTCCTTCAGAACTGTACATGTTGTGTCAAATACTGTACATGTTGTGTAACTGCTTAAAATTTATCTGCACATAAGTTAACCCTGTCCTGAACGATAATTGTCAACCTATTGGACATCAAATCGAAGTTAGAAAATTCATTTTTTATTGCAAAGAAAATATTGAGAGAGAATGAAAATTTTAGGATTATCAGCATTTTCATCTTTTCTCTCATTTTTTAATTCCCCCCAACCATTTCTACTATGGATGTTATAACCAGGTCTTGTTCGGGCAATGGTTAAAATAACTTTACCATTGGGCTAAGCTTTCGACTACTGGAGTACTGAAACAATTTCTAGCTTAATTTTCTCTCTCATGTGATATATCCATTGAAATTATTTTTGTCATTTTCATTCAGTTACAAACTGGACTGTTGAGTGGACATAGATTTTAATGGAGAAAATAACGTATTTGTTCATTTTGAATTGCATGAACATGAATCAGGAACAATTTAGGCAAAATGAAACAAGAGCCGTCACAGACGGATTATGCTCCCCGAATAAGTGTTTGTCACAAAATAAAAACTATCATACATTAAGCCCCCTTTTCCCATGACAGCTTTTTTGTACACACATTATTTATAGAATATGGTCTAGAACATCCTATTTATTACATGAGCACAAAATTTCATTAAATTCTGCCCATTAGATGAAGAGAAATAAGAGAAAAACTAATTTTTACACTAAGGCCCCTTTTTCCATGACGCAGCCTTAAATTTACAAACGGAGAAAAAGGTCCCTAGGTATTGACCCAGGGAGTTCACATGTGAAGTTTCATTGAATTTGGTCCAAGGGTTGCTGAGATATGGCTGTGGACGGACGGACACACGGACGGACACACGGACGGACGGACAGCGTGGCGACTATATTATGCTCCCCCGAAATTTTTTCGGGGAGCATAAAAAATAGTCTAGTCTAGGCCCAAGATTTGATACATTTTCCAGAAGACCAAATTTTAGTCTGACCCAATTCAAAGATATTTTAGAAGACAATTTCAAGAAAATGAAATTTTACATGATCATGTCCATCCTGGAAACTGTGGAAAAAGCATGGCAAACAGTTAATTAAAGCAACAACAAAATCATCAAAGCAACCTTTTGCCTCAAAACTTTCCAAAGCATAAACTCCCGGAAGAAAAGGAAAATATTGGTTATCAGCTGTTTCTTCTTTCTCACAAAAGGCTTTTAAAGTGACATTTCAGAATTTTTTGTAATAAATTTTACTTCTATTTTTATCTGAAAGAGCATATTTCCTTATGAAAATTCTCAAAATTTCAAGCCAAAATATTTCGCCATTTACGAGAAATCTATATTTGTGTGTTAAAATTTAACAAATTGTTGTGGACAACAGTTCGGATTTATATGCAATTTATTGATTAAGTCTCAACTTTAAATGCGTGTTTCTCGCTTATTGGCAACAACTTCAAAAAACTAATAGTATTTATACTCATTAGAATAATCAATCTTGGCATCAAGACATACTTTAAAAAATTGAAATTTGAATGAAATGTCCCTTTAAACTGTAATATTCTACTGATTCACCAAAGCTAAGTCTTGTTTTATCCAAATACCAAGTTCCAGAATGGTTTCATTTCAAATGCTCTACAAACAACTAAGTGAATGTCACAAGTGGATTTGTTTTGTATTACATCAAAATATACAATACAGATGGAAAAGAAGAAAATGTTGATTGTCAGAACGTTCTTCCTTTGTCTCAAAGTTTTCTAAAGTAATGTGTAATTGTAATTAATTACATAGGCAAAGTAATTGTAATGTAATGAATTACATTTGAAAATGCATGTAATGGTAATTGTAATGGTAATTGAAGATTTTCAATGTAATTGTAATGGTAATTAATTACAATGCAATGTAATTGACCCCAACCCTGATGGCAAAAACCGTCGGATAATCAGACATATTTGATAAAATTTCCTTTGGTCTGATGATATTTCTGCTACTGTCAGTCCTACTGTCTGACACTACTATTGATCTGTCAAGATAGCGAATGAGAGTTCATTCTGACAAAATTTTAATTTGTCTGACAGATTATTTGGTACTGTCAGTGTCAGACCGAATGTCTGACAAAGATTTCTGGTTTTCGCCATGTCTGAATGCTAATTTTGAATGTGTACTGGTCTAAAATTGTGTTGTTTAGTCATGGGTTAAGATAGAACATGTACATGTATATATTTCCGCAGGTTGTGAAGGAGTACAAGTTGAAGAAATATGGAGCCTTGATTCAGACACATTTCAGAATATCAAGTAAGCAAAGATTTACAAAAAATAGGTTTTCACTTTGCAAATAAAATAATTAGTTATCCCTTTCACAATGGAGCAAAGCCTGGTCTTGTTTGGAAAAGAATTAGTGTTTGTTTTAACAGTATGTTTAGATTGCTGTTTGGAATTGACAAATCGTCTCATCAAGATGATTCAAAAGCGCATGCATAACTGACATAGGATTTGGATGTCCTTTCCCAAACAGCAACATTTGTAGCTGCTCCAATTTCAAAGTTGTTGCAGACAAGAATCCCATGTGAAATAGAATGAAATTATGCAGTTTATGGGTTTCTGGTTAGTCTAAATTGTGGAAAATGGAAAAAAAAAACTTATCGCAAGCAATTCCTTAATTTTCCTTATTGGATGTTTTCTTGAAGCCTTTAGTTATGTTGTTGGGTTGGGAATGAGTAACATAAGTAAAATAACAATTTTAGAATGCTGTTTCCATAGCCGCGTGCGATTTAGGCCAGAAGTTGTCTTCTGGAAGAAGAAGATGCAGTCTGGTTCCCGCCTCTGATACACTACGTAGTATTTTTTCTACTATGTAAGTGTATCAGAGGCGGGAACCAGTCTCTTCTGGAAGAGCTCTGCCGGCCTAAATCGCACACGGCTCATGATACCCAGTGCTTCTGAAATATTTTGAAAATCTACTTTTCCTCAGACTAGTGTTGATCTAAATTTGACTTGTCAGTCTACACACAGTCTGATCATGAACCATGTTGTTCTCTAATAGCTTCTTGGTGGCCTGTAGCAACTATGGGACAGCAGCATAGATCCCAGTCAGGCTGCATGTAGCCACATGTTTATCTGGAAACTTGGTAGTATAAAATGCTACAGGGGACCTTTTTCCTGATCCTTGCTTTGTGTTTTTCACCAGTATGTGGGTTGATATTTCTGTTTAATGCTTTCCAACAAAGACCTTGTAACTGCAGCTTAAAACAAGCTGCAGTTATGTGGTCTTTGTTGATATACAGTGATATATATATATATGAAATCTTGTGTGTTTCAGACCAGTACATGGGTAGATATTTCTGTTTAAATGGGTGCCTGATAAAGAGCCTGATTGATCAGAGGTGCGTTCTTTAGACCAAGATGAAAAATGGGCTCAATGAGATTTCTTAAGATGTCCTAAAGAACGCTTTCCCTCGGTAAGCATCTTAAGCATGAAAACGTTCTAAGTTGTCATGACATATCAAAATGGCGTCAAACCTAAAAGCCGCGTTGGTTACGTTATGCTTTGAGGATGAAATGTCCGAGGCCGTTGCGTCTAACTATCTAATCAACCACAATCGTGCAGGTCAAGTGATGATAGAGACAACTGGGCAGGAAAACACTCGGAAGAAGCTACGTTCAATCAACTTCTTTGAAGTAACCGTGCCTTCATACACACCATCGGACTTAAGTCTCACTTTAGGATGCTCCCCTCGGTATTTGAGGTAATTACATGATAGTTATTTTTACCCGTGTCACCGTTTCCGCTTTTCTTTTCCCCCATAGATCTATATTGTCAGATGCGACTTTAGGTTTATTCAGATATATTTAGTAAATTCAATACTTATTGTCAAAAATCAAGAGTTATCTGCACCTATAGCAGTTTAAGCTATGGCAAAAAAAAGTTCAAAGTTCAAAGTTAAAACTAAATTAATCCACAATAAAGTCTATAAGTTTGACAATTCTAAATCAAAAACATGCAATCTTTCTCGAGATAAGTACTGTTGAAGCTCACGATAAATGCCCTGGAAGAGCATACCTAGCTAATAGCTAGAGATGCTCTGCCAGGCCATTTTAAAATCAAAATCTATTCTTAATTTTAAAAACCATTACTGCTTTTTCACTGAATTTTTGATAATAAGTCTTCCAATTCATTTAGTTCATTATTAACCCTTTCCCAAACGACAAAATTTTAGGGCAGTCCTTTTCAAAAGCTGCTGTAGAGGACAAAATAGATCTTAAAAAGGAAGGGATTTGTGTACAATATGGCACAGAAAATATTGAGGCAAAAGGAGAAACTGCTGGTTATCAGCAGTTTCTTCTTTTGTCTCAATGCTTTCCCAAGTCTTTTCTATCAGGGACATCAAACCCGTCTTGTTTGGGAAAGGGTTAAACACAAAAGGCGTTGTCTCTCCCTCTCCGATACAGCCTCAGGTACACATGCAAGTGGAGTTTGATCTGTGAAACATCATTTTCTTTGATTCAGCCATTCCCTGAATGGTCTAAGTCCCTGAAATATAAAGTTTGATATTTTTGGTAGGTTTCTGCTTTAACCCATTTCCAAACGGCAAAATCGTAGGATGGTCTCATATTGCAGCGTCTGTAAACAACAAAATCCATAGATCCAATGTAGATCCTGATCAGACTGTGTATGCACAGGCAGGCTGATCTGGATCTATGTTGGGCTCGAAAGCCTTAACAGACGTTTATCCAGAACCTGGCTCATTTCTTCTTGGGTAAAAAATGATAACTCAAAATAGATATGTCAATGAAGTCTTTTTAGATTCATTTTACCATGGGAAGACTCTATTAAAGAAAATGACAGTAAAAATGACAGTAAAAACATTTGAAACTCTGAGGAAAGAAGAAAAGGCTGATTAATCTATCATGTTTCCTAAATGCTTAGCATTTGAACATACTACTGTTACCAAGGTACAAATTGTGTGGTGTACTGACTTCATCCCTACATAAAATGGGAAATGTTGATACAAAATCCAAATGTTTCGTATCAACAATAACCTTAACATCGCACTGGCAGATCCTGTGAGGGATTGAGGGTAAATCCATAACGAAGTTATGAACCCCTTTGGATTTCCCTATTAGGCTAATGCTATTTGTAATTTTATATAATGAGTTTTTGTTGATATTGACCAAATATATTGGACCCCTCCTGGGGAGATTTGAAACAACATAGAAAGATTGGATCTGCCATTGCCACATTTCAACCATTTGAACAGTAAAAACAAAAACTGAAACTCTGCATACCAAAATAAATGTGGCAGAATATTTAAACACAACAGTAAAGGAACAGTTAAACTTTATAAAACAAACTTCTTGATTAAAGGGAATTAAATATAACATGATATGAAAACATGATGCTATGAAAAGGTCCATAATTTGTCCTATTCCACCATCATTATGATTAATCATTGCCAGATCCAGAGGGAAGTGAAGAACTCAGCACCTGTATGACAAATAGGGAAGATTGGAGCTGTCAACAGTGTGCCCCTCTGCAGACAACCTGATGATGAGAGGGGAGTGGGGGTGTCAAGTCCCGAATCTGCTGCAGCTACTTGCATCCATGTCTTTTAAGTTGTTGTTTTTTCCAATGTGATCCGGTTTTTAGGACCAATAAAGATTATCAGATTTATGGATAAATGCTAATCCTCCTTTCTTCCACCAGTAAGATTTTGTTGACAATTTCTTGCTTCATAGAAGTATTGCAGTGTTGGTCTAATCTAATACACAGACAAACACTAACCAATAAATTATAATATTTGAAATTTTCCATGAAAACAAGCACAATGTGTGTCATGGTGACAGGTTTCGCACGTATTCAGTAATCAGCATTGATTTTCTGGCTGTCAAAAGTTGAAGGTATCTAATCGGGTTGTTTACATCCTTTGTTTATTGACATGTCCCCTTTTGGATTACTACCATCATTTGGCGTCTTTAGCGTATGTTTACAAGTGCAATGTGACTTGCAGTGATTATGAAGTACTAAAGTAGAAGAGAAGGCGTTTATTACAACATCTCTTCGTTGTCTCATCTGTGTGCATTCTCGATAATGGGATAACAATCTTTAGATGTAACAGAATTCTGAATAGTTGCAATAATGTAACCGAAACCTTTTTGAATTTTTTTATCTGGGTTTCGGTTACAATTCCTTCCTATTTGTTGCAATGGAGCAGGTGCTGGAGTGATTCATTCCAGCAAGTTTAGCATATAGTCAAACTTCAAATTAGAGCTATTGAATGGAGTAAGAACGTAACCTGGCAACAGGTTTTATTTTGAAGTGGACTACCCCAGTGGCCTATCCAAGATTTCTGTCAGTGGGGTTCGGATATATGCAAATGGGGGGGGGGTTCATTTTTCTAGTATATACATTTTTTTGTGAATTTCTGCGTGAAAATGAAATAATCAGGCTACAGAGGGGGGTTCGAACCCGAACCCCCTCTGGATCCGCCACTGCTTCTCACCAATATTACTGAGACTTGAAATTTCGGTTGGATGAAAATTGAAAACAATTCTTGTTGATAATTTTTTTACCAATTTGTGACATGGAATTGTTTTATGGGATTTGTATCTGATAAAATACGTTTGTATTCAATAATTTATGGAAGTAAATGCGTTTTCCAGTTGTTGCCCTTGCTCCAAATAAGAAATAGGTCGGACTCGTAGCCACAAACCAATACCCATCATCAAGTTAGTGGCTACGATATCGCAGCTAAATTCTGAACGGGGACCTTCTAAACAGCAGAAAAAGACATTGGAATCTGAACAAAATTGGACAATTTGTGCCTCAAAATAAGCAGCAACGTCTGTCTAGGCCCTGTAAATGCTGATGTATTGTTATTTGTCTCCGGAGTGGCTGTTTTCGCTTTAAATCGATGATTTTCAGCGCGTTTGTTGCAGTTTATAAACATCGGACTCGACTCGGCTGTAACCTTGACCTTAACAACAACAACGAAATCAACGGTGCTTCCGTTTTTTATTCTAGAGAATAAAGTAATTTAGAACTTACCCCCCGACAGTCTTTGGAGCTGTAAATCTGTCACGTAAGCGTTAAAAAGGAGCCGTCTTGGAAAACAAATCCGACGGTGTTGTTCGCCATCTTGGAAGTAAGCGTCGATTTCACGCGCTCGCTTCCCTCAACGAGATTTCTTAATCTCGTTGAGGGAAGAAAAAATCTCGCTCTAAAGAACGCTTTCCCTTAAGAAATCTTAAGAAATCTCAAGAAATCTCGCTCTAAAGAACGCACCTCTGTATTACCTATTACCCATGTACAGATGTATTGTCGCTTTTCAACAAAAACCTCAAAACTGCAGCTTACAAGAATCTGCAATTACGAGGTTTTTGTTGAAAAGCAGGGATAAATCGAAATCTCATGCATTTCAGACCAGTACATGGGTTGATATTTCTGTTTAAATGGGTGCCTGATACGGAGCCTGATGGTTCAGTGGTTCAAGACAGCAGACTGGAGAAAATATTCTTCGCTAAACAGGTAAATACATGTGTTGTATCTGCAGGTGTCAGGTTAAGATAGAAAACACTTTAGAAAACAGAATGAAATGCTGATTTTTTAGCTCGACTTTTCGAAGAAAATGAGAGCTTATCGCCCAAATTCAGTTTAGAGGCGCCACTAGGGTCTGAAATGGTCGAAAAATTCATGTCATCAGAAACGTTTCCCATATTGATATCTGAAAACAAGTATATCTGACGTTACATATTTCGATGTTTTTGGATGCAACTTGATCTTTCCATCGGAATTATTGAGCATCGAAAATGGGTAGTTTCAATCGCTTTTTTAAAAATATCGGGTATCTTTTAAATTAGAATGTGAATCTTATTAGAGGGAAAGACAAACTGCTTCGAGTTGTTAATCAATGCCAAAAATCTAGTTAACAATATGCCGTTTAGATTTCAGCTTCTGACGTGTCCATCTCTACAGAATTTTAAACTGAAACAAATTAAATTTCCTTTACCAACTTGAAATTTCCGTTGTATGTATACTTATGTCTTTTGTTCTGTCCTTCAAACGTGTGGATAGAATGAGTATCATCTTTTGTGATAAAAGAGAAGTATCAATGCGTGAGAATCTCGAACTATGTTGAACTTGTAATATGCAATGAAATATTTTAGTTGCATTAACTGTAAAATACAACCGTACGTTTTCTGTAACGACGAGCACATTATTATGAGAAAATAATATCAAAGACAACTTAGAAATTTAGCAACTTCACATTGGTAAAATCCAGTACCGAGTATTTATGCTTTGGTCACGTTTTGAGACATGTACAGCTGCATTTGCCTTACTAAATTTCCGTTACCTATTGGTAACGGAAAATTTACTCATTGAAAACAGACTTTTCATGATTAACTCTCGCAAATTTATCTAGAATACACCAAAATTCGTTGGACATGTGTATTTTACAGATATTTGTCAGTTGTAGAGGTAAGTGCATAGTGATAAACATTGCCGAAATACCATGTGAAAATGCAAATATCTTCCCTACATTAAATATGAAATATGTCTTCCAAACATGAACACTGAACTGTGTTTACAGTATTATGTAGTTAGTTCAATGATATGATAGTCATACCCTACGTTATAGATCATTAGCACCAAATTGCGCACCTGTTTTCCATTAAATTTAATTTTGGTATCGGAAATTTCAAAAATGGTATTGGAAATTTGGTATCGGAAATTTCAAAATTATCACATTTTGTCCTGTGTTTTCTATTATATTGCCATTATGTACAAATAATTTAGCAGTATACCATTTCCTTGATAGCATTAACACTTTTATCTATGAATTATCAAATTATATTGCCAAAAGAGCACTCAGTTTAGTGTAACGGAAATTTCATGTTTTTACTTTTTATGAGGGGTACCTCGCTATTGCAGCATTTATCAATTTTATTTCGTAAAATATCAACCTGGTTTATGTCATTCTCAAACAAGAGTGCCATGGTCACAATATACGCCGCCACTTATAAAACTTGAGACAAAAAAATGACATTGACAAGGATTTATAAATATTCACTGAAAAACCTGTAAAAAATTGTGTTCACAAAAAGGTTTTTATAAATATCCAGTGAAAAACCTGGAAGGAATTGCGTTCACAAGGCTGAAATATCATTAAGCCCCAGAGACTAAGATTGAAGGGGGCATAATTCAGGCAAAAATCAATGAACCATAAAATCCTTACTTCATGCACATCTACCAATTAAGGTTATAACATCCACCAAGTTTCATTAGGATCCAGTCAGAATCTTAGGAGGAGTTGCGTTGACAAGCCTGCAATTTCAATCAGCCCCAGAGACTAAGTTTTAAGGGGGCATAACTCTGGAAGAAATCAATGAACCATAAAATCTTTCCTACATGCACATCTACTAATTAAGGTGATAACATTGACCAAGTGATATTAAGATCCAGCCAAAAACTTAGGAGGAGTTGCGTTGACAAGGCTGCAATTTCAATAAGCCCCAAAGACTAAGATTGAAGGGGGCATAACTCTGGCAAAAATCAATGAACCATAAAATCCTTCCTTCATGCACATATACCAATTGAGGTGATAACATTCACCAAGTTTCATTAAGATCCAGCCAGAAACTTAAGAGTAGTTGTGTTGACAAGCCTGCAATTTCAATAAGCCCCAGAGACTAAGTTTTTAAGGGGCATAACTCAGGCAAAAATCGACGAACCATAAAATCCTTCCTTCATGCACATCTACCAATTGAGGTGATAACATTGACCAAGTTTCATTAAGATCCAGCCAGAAACTTAGGAGGAGTTGCGTTGACAAGGCTGCAATTTCAACAAGCCCCAGAGACTAAGTTTTTAAGGGACATAACTCAGGCAAAAATCGACGAACCATAAAATCCTTCCTTCATGCACATCTTCTAATTGAGGTGATAACATTGACCAAGTTTCATTAAGATCCAGCCAGAAACTTAGGAGGAGTTGTGTTGACAAGGCTGCAATTTCAATAAGCCCCAGAGACTAAGTTTTAAAGGGGCATAACTCATGCAAAAATCGACGAACCATAAAATCCTTCCTTCATGCACATCTACCAATTGAGGTGATAACATTGACCAAGTTTCAAGAAGATCCAGCTAGAAACTTAGGAGGAGTTGCGTTGACAAGAAAAGTGGACGTACGTACGGAAGGACAGATGGACGGATGGACGGACGGACAGACGGAGAAGATGACGCCAATATACGTCCGCCTCCGGCGGCGTATAAAAATGATTATATGAATCAAAGTGTAAGCAAAATGACGACGAAATCTATCGGAAAAACTGTGTTTAAACCAAGTGTCAAATTAAGGTAACGGAAATTTCTTCAACCTTTGGAAATTTGGCGACACTTACTTGACCTTAATTATTTTTGTTTTTATGACGGACAAATAACAAAAGGGGTACTTCTCAAAAACTAAGTTCATTGACGGATGTTTTTAAATGCATATACAGTGGATAAAATGTATCTATTTGTGAGAAAGTACCACATTTATTTACTCTACTGCGTCTGGCGACATCACGGAAATTTAAAAATACGACCTATTTTTTATACGCCGCCGGAGGTAGATGTATATTGGCGTCATCTTCTCCGTCTGTCCATCCGTCTGTCCGTCCGTCCGTCCATCCGTCCGTCCGTCCGTACGTCCGTCCTCTTTTCTTGTCAACGCAACTCCTCCTAAGTTTCTGGCTGGATCTTCTTGAAACTTGGTCAATGTTATCACCTCAATTGGTAGATGTGCATGAAGGAAGGATTTTATGGTTCGTTGATTTTTGCCTGAGTTATGCCCCTTAAAAACTTAGTCTCTGGGGCTTATTGAAATTACAGCCTTGTCAACGCAACTCCTCCTAAGTTTCTAGCTGGATCTTAATGAAACTTGGTCAATGTTATTACCTCAATTGGTAGAAACAAAACTTCTTCTAAGATTCTGACTGGATCCTAATGAAACTTGGTGGATGTTATTACCTTCGTTGGTAGAAGTGCATGAAGTAAGGATTTTATGGTTCATTCCTGCATTGGGGTACCGCTGCATTGTACTTTAAAGCAAAATTTAAACATTATGGTAATGTTTACAATGAAGAAAAGTGCATTGCACATTATTGCTATTTGTTATTTTTTAACTTCATTTGTTGGGTTCAGATCTTCAGTCTCATTACCCCTTTTGAATGATGTAAAACTCGCTTAATGGCAGGTATTAATTAATATGAATTCCTTTATTATGATTAATCATTACTGTTTACTCAGCATTCTCATGTTTTGTTGTGAACAATGTGAATCATAAGCCATACTCCTTGTTCCACTCAATTGTGCACACATGTTAGAATGGCAATTAAGATACATGTCCCAAATAAGTTCGGGTTTGGATGTCCATGATAGAAAAAAGTATGGGCAAACTTTTAGGCAAAAGAAGAAAATTCTGATGAACAGCATTTACTCAGTTTGCCTGCGTTTGAGCTATATTATACACAAATAAATTGTTTGTCAACATAAATTTTTTGGCTGCATAAAGGTTCTAATTGGTATGGAACAGTATAAATATTGGGTTTGGGAAAAGATTAATTTAACCATACTCAGTTTCCTACCGGACTGTGAATACATGCAAAAATAACCCTGTCCCAAATACATAATACCGTATAGCACTTTATTTCTGCGGGGACTTTATTTCTGCTATTTCTGCGGTCGTGGACGGCACCGCAGAAATAAAATCCGCAGAATATTAATCCCGAATGTAGAGGTTTTTGTCTGTAGTTTTAGTCAGTACCTGGACAAGTTGAACTATTTACACCCGATGGATAGAACAATATCATAACAATGGAGTGCTTTCCTATTCAAAAATCGTCGGTGTAAATGCAAAACCTCGTATGTCGATTGCTGCAATTTTCAAAGTCAAATATTGTATGCCCAGTTAAGACAATTCTTGTATGTTTTGAGGTATTTTTACTAATCAGTATTAATGACACATTATTCGTGAACAATATGTCCAAATTTCAAATAAATCCTTTCACTTTGGGAAAAGTTATTTCACACTTTTCCATCCCCTTTAGATTTTTCCAAAAACGAGATACGAGGTTTTGCATTTACAACGACGAAATGGTGTAACTACGGCTTTAACTTAGGTGTAGATAAGACATTTTAGTTAATCAATAAACAAAGATACAACAAGTTTGACTGATTGGTAACAGTTTGACGCGTCTTTCCTTTCACACCTATCTGTATACGGCGTTTCCCATAACACCTTTATAGGTACTGGCAAATGAGTGGGATTATCCCTTTACCCTAACGGAATAATTAGAATATTTGGTAGGCATCGTCTTTCAAACTATGTATGATACTGACTAAAACTGATTTGATAGCGCAGAAATAAAATCTTAGATTTTGCAAAATGAGAGACCGCAGAAATATGTTCCGCAGAAATTTAACCCACCCGATTTCAGGAAAAAACGCAGAATTTGGACCCCGCAGAAATAAAGTGCTATACGGTAAATTGAGCCAGGATCAGGAAATGACCCCTTAAGATTTCTTAGCCCAGCATGGTTCCAGATCAGTCTGCATATACGCACAGCCTGATCAGGAACCATGCTGTTCTCCAAGAGCTTCGTCATGGTTTGTATCAACCATTTGAGAGTTACATGTACCCAGGTCAGACTGTACCTAGACACAGCCTAATCTTGAAACATGGCTGTCACAAATGTTGTAAGGGATGTTTTTCCAGATCCTGGCTCATACACAATATAAAATTATACTTATTTTGTAGGTAATCAACAATGCATGTGCCACACAAGCCATATTAAGTGTTCTGCTCAACTGTAAACATCCGGACCTCAAACTTGGAGAAACTCTCTCGTCATTTAAAGAATTCTCACAAAACTTCGACCCAGCTGTAAGTACATGTATAAATCCTTCTCAAACAAAACCTAGTTTTGACGTCACCACTAGAAATTACTTCAAGCCATATTAAGTGTTCTACTCAACTGTAAACATCCGGACCTCAAGCTTGGAGAAACTCTCTCGTCATTTAAAGAATTCTCACAAAACTTCGACCCAGCTGTAAGTACATGTATAAATCCTTCTCAAACAAAACCTAGTTTTGACGTCACCACTAGAAATTACTTCAAGCCATATTAAGTGTTCTACTCAACTGTAAACATCCGGACCTCAAGCTTGGAGAAACTCTCTCGTCATTTAAAGAATTCTCACAAAACTGATCCAGCAGTAAGTGTGAATGATTCATTGACATTGAATTTAACCCATTTCCCAGAAGGCAAAACTTTAGGACTGGACAGTCCTATTCAAAAGTTGCTGAAGATGACAAAATAGACTATAATAGAAAGAGAATTTTTGTACAATTTAGCTTAGAAAATGCTGATTTTCTTCTTTTGTCTCAATGTTCTCTCAAACCATACCTATTAGGGATGTCAAAATGAGTTCTTGCCTGGGAAAGGGTTTAAGCCTCTTTCAACTGCTATAGTTGTATCGAGGTGGCTGGAGCGCCTAACCATAGATTCCTGTGGTTTCCCACACCAGTACCGCAACAATCCTTACCGATCCCTCAGCTGCTGGCCTAAATGGGCATCAACCTGGGACCTCAATAATGAGAGAGTCCAATGCACTACAGATTGCGCTATGGCCACAGCTGTTGTGAATAACTCTTTCCCAAACGAAGGAAATTTGGACTTTTCCACTTAGAAAGAGGCTGCAGACATTAAAATGGATGTTGATAAAGGCTGGATCTGTGTAAAATATAGCACAGAAAATATTGAGACAAAAGGAGAAACTGCTGTTTATCAGCAGTTTCTTCTTTTGTCTCAATGTTTTCCCGCGCAACATCAATAAGGGGCGTCAAAAGCAGGTCTTGTTTGGGAAAGGGATAAGAAAATAACAGCAGCATTAAGTTTGTCTTCTTCAGCAGTCTTTGTAATGGACCACACTGAAATCTCAATGTTAGGAAATGTCTTACCCGTTTTAGCGAGCCGGGACTTTATGTTCGGGGAGCTAATGTCACAGCCCTAGTGTCAGCGTCGCGTCCCGTCCCGTCTTCACTTGAAAAACTTTAACCTGGTCTATATCTCAGGCACTATTAGAGATACAGCCTTGATATTTCATACATGGATACATCTCGACAAGACCTTTCATTTGGGACCATGACCTTTGACCTAGTGACCTTGGAGTTAGACCTACTTTTGAAAAACTTTAACCTGGCCTATATCTCATGCACTATTATTATGCCCCCTTTCGAAGAAAATGGGGGTATATTGTTTTGCAAGTGTCGGTCGGAAGGTCGGTCGGTCGGTCGGTCCGTATGTCGGTCGGTCTGTCCGTAGACCAAACCTTGTCCGGAGCATAACTCGAAAAGTATTAAAGGTAGAATCATGAAACTTCATAGGTGGATAGATCTCATTATGGAGAGGTGCAGTGCACAAGAACCGTAACTCTGCCGATCAAATTTTTTGAGTTATTGCCCTTTGTTGATTTTATAACTTGATTCTTGTCCGGAGCATAACTCAAAAAGTATGTAAGGTAGAATCATGAAACTTTACAGGTGGATAGATCTCATTATGGAGAGGTGCAGTGCACAAGATCCGTAACTCTGCTGATCAAATTTTTTGAGTTATTGCCCTTTGTTGATTTTCAAAGTTGATTTTTGTCCGGAGCATAACTCAAAAACTATGTTAGGTAGAATCATGAAACTTTACAGGTGAATAGATCTCATTATGGGGAGGTGCAGTGCACAAGAACCGTAACTCTGCCGATCAAATTTTATGAGTTATTGCCCTTTGTTGATTTTATAACTTGATTCTTGTCCGGAGCATAACTCAAAAAGTATGTAAGGTAGAATCATGAAACTTTACAGGTGGATAGATCTTATTATGGAGAGGTGCAGTGCATAAGAACCGTAACTCTGCTGATCAAATTTTTTTAGTTATTGCCCTTTGTTGACTTTCAAACTTGATTTTTGTCCGGAGCATAACTCAAAAACTATGTTAGGTAGAATCATGAAACTTTACAGGTGAATAGATCTCATTATGGAGAGGTGCAGTGCACAAGAACCGTAACTCTGCCGATCAAATTTTTTGAGTTATTGCCCTTTGTTGATTTTCAAACTTGATTATTGTCCGGAGCATAACTCAAAAAGTATGTAAGGTAGAATCATGAAACTTAATAGGTGGATAGATCTCATTATGGAGAGGTGCAGTGCACAAGAATCTTAACTCTGCCGATCAAATTTTTTGAGTTATTGCCCTTTGTTAGTCCCCTACCGGTGTTCACACCGGAGGGGACTATAGGTTTGCCCTCCGTCTGTCCGTCCGTCCGTCCGTCTGTCCGTCCGTCCGTCTGTCCGTCCGTCAGTCCGTCTGTCCGCTCAAATCTGGATCCCGCGATAACTTAATAACTAAGCAAGCGTTTTTGATGAAAGTTGGTATATGACTAGATGGCAATGTGTAGATTATGCACATCATTTTATTTTTGTTTTTCGACTAAAATTGTTGTTGCTATGGTTACGGAAATAGTGAAAATATGGCCAAAAATGGGATCCTGCGATAAGTTAATAAGTAAGCAAGCTAATTTGATGAGACTTGGTATATGACTAGATGGCAATGTGTAGATTATGCACATCATTTTATTTTTGTTCTTTGACGAAAAGTGTGGTTGCTATGGTAACGGAAATAGTGAAAATATGGCAAAAAATGGATCCCGCGATAAGATAATAACTAAGCAAGCTAGTTTGATGAGACTTGGTATATGACTATATGGCAATGTGTAGATTATGCACATCATTTTATTTTTGTTTTTAGACTAAAATTGTTGTTGCTATGGTTACGGAAATAGTGAAAATATGGCAAAAAATATTGGATCCTGCGATAAGTTAATAAGTAAGCAAGCTAATTTGATGAGACTTGGTATATGACTAGATGGCAATGTGTAGATTATGCACATCATTTTATCTTTGTTCTTTGACGAAAAGTGCGGTTGCTATGGTAACGGAAATAGTGAAAATATGGCAAAAAATGGATCCTGCAATAACTTAATAACTGAGCAAGCTAATTTGATTATTGATTACCATATTGAGTCAATGTGAAGCCGGTAGGGGACTTTATGTGTTGCATACAACACCAGATACTTGTTGAGTTTATAACTTGATTCTTGTCCGGAGCACAACTCAAAAAATATGCAAGGTAGAATCATGAAACTTTACAGGTGAATAGATTTCATTATGGAGAGGTGCAGTGCACAAGAACCGTAACTCTGCCAATCAAATTATTGCCCTTTGTTGATTTTTACACTTAATTCTTAACCTTGCCTATATCTCATGTCCTTTTACACATACAGCCTTGATATCTCACACATAGATACCTCCTATCACCATCGTTCAGATTTAATCATGACCTTGGACCTTGTGACCTTGACCTTGGAGTTTGACCTACTTTAAAAAAATTAAACCCGGCAAATATCTCATGACCTTTTACAAATACAGCCTTGATATTTCACACATGGACACATCTTACCAAGACTTTTCATAATTGACCATGACCTTGGACTGTGACTTTGACCTTGGAGTTTGACCTACTTTTGAAAAACTTTAACCTGGCCGATATATCATGTCCTTTTACACATACAGCCTTGATTTTTGACACATGGAAACTTCCGAACAAGACCTATCACATAAGACTATGACCTTGGACCATGTGGCCTTGACCTTGGAGTTTGACCTACTTTTAAATAAATTAAACTGGGCCTATATCTTATGTGCTATTACACATACAGCCTTGGTATTTCACACATGGACGCATCTTACCAAGACCTTTCACATTTGACCATGACCTTGGACCTTGTGACCTTGACCTTGGATTTTGACCTACTTTAAAAAACTTTAATCTAGCCGATATATCATGTCCTTTTACACATACAGCCTTGGTATTTCACACATGGACACCTACGACCAAGACCTTTCACATTTGACCATGACCTTGGACCTTGTGACCTTGACCTTGGTGTTTAACCTACTTTAATAATACATTAACCTGGCCTATATTTCATGTCATTTTACATATACAGCCTTGATATTTCACACATGGTCACTTCCAACCAAGATATTTCACTTTTGACCATGACCTTGGACCTTGACCTTGGAGTTTGACCTACTTTTAAAAAACTTAAACTAGGCCTATATCTCATGTCCTGTTACCTATACAGTCTTAATATTTTACATATGGACACCCCCTACCAAGACCTTTCACATTTGACCATGACCTTGGCCTGTATGACATTGACCTTTGATTTTTACATACTTTTAGAAATCTTTAACCTAGCCTTTATCTTATGTCCTATTACACCTACAGCCTTGATATTTCACACTAAGACACCTCCTACCAAGACCTTTGACATTTGACCATGACTTTGAATATTGCAACCTTGACCTTTGAGTTTGACCTTCCTTTAAAAAGACTGAAACCAGGCATATATATCATGTCCTTTTACACCTACAGCCTTGATATTTCACACATGGACACCTCCAACCAAGACCTTTCACATTTGACCTTGACCTTGGCATTTGGCCTACTTTTAAAAACTTTTAACCTGGCCTATGTTTCATTTTACTTTTACATATACAGCTTTGATATTTCACACATAGACACCTCCTACCAAGACCTTTCATATGTGACCATGACCTTGGACCTTGTTAACTTGACCTTGGACTTTGACCTACATCAAATGTAGGCCCTTGAGGGGGCATATATGTTTTACAAACATCTCTTGTTGATAGGGCCTTGATATTTCACACATGGATATTGTTTGACCAGATTGAACTGAGACTTCTTGCATATTCTGTTGATATTCAGGTCTTTCCGTTTTTTTCTACACCGGTTCTATAATCTGAATAATTAGTACTGTTATACACTTCGCAATATCCAACGAATAATAGTGGCCTAGTGTGTAACGCGACTCTTCTGTAAACCGTATGTCCGTGGTTTGAATCCAAGTAGCGCTTTTGTTTAAATATTTTTACTTTCAACATTTATTTCTTTTTTTCCAAATGCACGCATACATTTTGTAAACCTCAATCAGTTCACTTGAATCCTTTCACTTTAAGTAGTCATTCAAGAAATGTTGAAACCGTTTAGATACAGGTAATATAAAAACGTGTTTGCTGATGCTGCAACTTTTTAGACAACTGGGGACCCAGAACCTTTTTCCTTGCTTAACCCTTTCCCAAACAAGACCTGGTTTTGACGTCCCTAATAGAAAAGGCTTGGGAAAACATTGAAACAAAAGAAGAAACTGCTGATAACCAGCAGTTTCTCCTTTTGTCTCAATATTTTCTGTGCAATATTTTACAAAAATCCTATCTTTAATAACATCCATTTTGTCTTTTGTGGCAGTTTTTGAAGGGGATCACCCTAAAATTTTGCTGTTTGGGAAAGGGTTAACCATCAATACAATTGGAGTAAACAGGGTCAATGTCTTTTTGATTCCAGAGAAGCTGCGAGAGACCAACACATCAGCAACGTTCAAGGGAAGATTATAAATGATAAATGAACGAATAAAGATTATGATAAAATGAAAAAAAAAATAGTGAACTATAATTATTGTGAATATTAAAAAATGAGTATTCCATCATTTAATAAATTAATACATTAATTAAGTATTCCATTTAAAAGGAAAAAAGAAAGGAAAAAAAAGCTTAACAAAAGTTTCATCAGTAAAATGCTGGGTTCGATCTTGAGTCTCTGTAGGTGAAAGTTCAGTGTCTTTCCACTACACTTGTATTCTGTTCAATGAGATCACGCAGAAATAAAGTTAACATTTTTCAAAGCGCATGGTATAAACATGCGGAAACTATCGAATACGCCGATGAATGCCGGAAAACGCTTACAGAAAACGATGAGTCTCAGGTAAATTTGGTCAAACAATACCTCCTGCCAAGACCTTTCATTTGAGACCATGACCCTTGAACCTTGTGACCATGACCTTGGAGTTTGACATTCTTTTGAAAAATTAGCTGTTTTTGTGACAAGCTCCTGTATAGGCGAGCTACGTTGTCTGCGGACAACTCTTGTTGAAACAAAAAAACAATAACCTTAGATATCACAGTATGGTAGGTACACAGTTGCCTCCCTTTACCGTACACAGACATGCATTCCAAGATGGCGGCAGGAAACAGCACAGCACGGTAGGTGGTCGATTCACGAGACAATATCGTTTTTGTATCTGCATGTAGGACGCTGAAGTGACGTCCCAGTCACATACATGTTTGTCTTTCATTCGCTACATGTCGTAACCTCGACCAGTTCCTACATTTCATAAACTTTGGTGTCGAATCCAATGGCCACAACGACGAGCCATTTCAAGCAAGACTCGCCTCGATTTCGTTTGATTTCTAGCGTTCTTACTTTATAATTTGCTAATTATTTGGCAGATTTGCAAAGTTTGAAGCAGTGACTTTCGATATTTATCAACATGTGTGTTGAAATTGAGGTTTTTCTGGCCAAATTTTGATGTTGAAATTTTCGCTACTGTACATAGACATGCAGGGCATGTAAACAACTCTGTACATAGAGAAAAAGTGTACATAGAGATGCTCAAAATTCAAACCAAACACTGTACACAGAGATCATTAACAATATGTACATTGTCTCAACCGCATTCTCAAAAGAGAGAAACTTTCTTAATATAGGCAATTCAAAAGCATTTGTTTTTTTAAAATAATATAGGATATATAAAAAATGGGCAATTCTTCATGAAAGTTGCCTTGCCGTGTGATTACTTTTTATTCTTTCAGCATATTTATGGTATAACAATGACCTCTAAACTTTAGTTAATTTGCTCACATAACATAGACTTCACATTAACCCATGCGATTATTAATTGGCGTGTTAGTTTTCTTATTGTCTACAGGGGTATCTCTTTATTAGATATAACGAGTAAGATATATGTTTCTATATTGACAAGACGAATCACTTATTTTGTAAATGCATACGAGAAAATTTCAGAGTCCCAATCAGGTTTCAGATCAGGTTATTGTACTGTTTGCAATGCTTTCATATTATAGGTAATAGTGAGTAAATATCTTAAGCAAAAAAGTTTTTGTATGTAACATTTGTTTATTTTAAAAAAGCTTTCGATTTGGTTGATAGAACAATATTATATGAAATTTTACGTAAAAACGGAATACATGGTAAACTCTATCAAGCAATCAATTCAATATACAGGTCTGTGAAATCCTATGTAAAATCTGGCTATGGCTGTACTAATATTTTCAACTGTCCAGTTGGATTGAAGCAATGATGTAATTTAAGCCCCATTTTATTTTCTCTCTTTATCGATGAACTACATGACGAACTGATGAAACATGAAGTCAGAGGGGTGCAACTCTTCCCAGATTTAGTAGAAATATTCTTGCTTATGTTCGCAGATGATATATCATTGATATCTGATACTATTTATGGACTTCAAAATAAACTCAATATATTGTGCAAATTCAGTGTAAGAAATAAAATGATTGTAAATACTGACAAAACAAAAGTTTTAGTTTTCAAAAAAGGGGGGCAATTATCAAAAAAGGAAAATTGGAAATATGATTCGAAACCCAAGTTGTCAATGGATTCACTTATGTCGGTGTCTACTTCTCTAAAAAATATGTCTTTGCATAAAATGTCAGAAAACATGTCCGTTAAAGCAAAACGAGTATTGTTATATCTCCTAAATACATTCAGAAATTAACCATTCTATCCAACAATGTTTTCTTACTCATAGGATTAAGACATTATATTCTTGACTACAATGGTATTAGCTCTTTTCATCACCTATGTATATGTATTTTAACAAGTAATTTACCAATTACCTCACAGAAAGGGGGAATAGATATTTCAAACGCAATTTCAAACAAAATGATAAAGCATTTTTTCAGGATTCTGATAATGACCATAAAAAGTGGTTCGACAATGAGTGCCGACAAAAGAAAGAGATCTACATCCATGCTATGACCAAGTTTAACCTTGAGAGAAGCGCCGAAAATCGATACGATTTTCTTACAAAACGTAAAGATTATAAGACCCACTGTAAACGCGCAAAACGTAAATATAACATTGCACTTGCGAAACAATTAAATGACATGAAGCACAAAAAACCGAGAGAATTTTGGGACCTTTTCAAAAGTAAAAAATCTAATGAACAAGCCCCAATAGATATAAAGACCTTTTACGATCATTTCAAATTGTTAACATCGGATACGAACCATGAAGATATCCCAGAATGTATTGAAACTTTATATGAACATGATTCTGCGAGAGATATAGATACGATATTCAGTGAATTAGATTCCCACATTTCCCGCGAAGAAATCAGGACAGCTTGCAAGAATCTCAATAGAGATAAAGCATGCGCTTTGGATAATGTAATCTATGAATATTTTATCGAAGGCATCGATGTATTAGAAAACCCGTTAGAACTCTTGTTTAATTACATTTTAGATAGCCAAGTTTATCCCAAAGCATGGACAAGAGGGCTTATCGTTCCTGTGTTTAAAAAGAGGTAATACAGGCGCAAATAATTACAGAGGGATAACCCTTATCAGCTGTTTCGGGAAATTATTTATGTCCATAATAAACGAGCGCCTTAAGAAATGGTCGACCGAAAACGACGTAATTACAGACGCACAATTTGGATTCAAGCCAAATTATAGCACCGTGGACGCAATATTTTTATTAAACGCATTCATTGAAAAACAATTTCAACAGAAAGAAAATTTATATTGTTGTTTTGTCGACTTTAAAAAATGTTTCGACACAGTTTATAGAAACGGTTTATGGTACAAGCTTATAAAACAGGGTATCAACGGAAAACTTCTAAATGTTTTTCGCTCAATGTATGATGAAATTAAAGTATGTGTAAAGCACATGAATGATGTGTCGGATCTCTTCTCATGTGATGTCGGGTTGTTGCAAGGGGAGATAAATTCGCCAATTTTATTCTGCTTGTTCATCAACGATATTGAATTGTTCTTAAATAACGATAACATTCAAGGATTCAGGTTTGAGGAATTAATCATTTATCTCTTATTATTCGCAGATGACTCGGTTTTGATAGCAGACTCGGCCGAAGGGCTTCAGAATTTACTCAATAGTTTTGAAAAGTATTGCGAAAAGTGGAAACTCATTGTTAATGCAGACAAAACGAAAATTATGATCTTCAAAAAAAAGAGGCAGAATAAACGAAAATATGAGTTTCAAGTATTCTAGCAACGAACTAGAGATAGTGAATACGTTTAACTATCTAGGCGTAGTATTTTCAAGTTCCGGATCTTTCCTAAACACAGCAAAAACGTTTGCTGATAAAGCGCTTCGATCAATGAATCGTCTGCTATCTATAACACGTGGTAAGGATATACCCGTTAACATACTTTTAACTCTCTTTGATTCCTTTGTGGGATCAACACTCCTCTATGCCTCTGAAGTATGGGGGTTTATTAGGTCAGACGTCGTTGAAAGAGTTCATAGAAAATTCTTGAAATTGTTAGTGAACGTAAAACAATCAACAAGCAATAGCGCTATTTACGCAGAATTTGGTAGATTTCCCCTTACAGTAAATATGAAATTAAGAATCGTCAAATATTATCTGAAATTATACAACCAGAAAAGTAAAAATTGCATTTTAACGTCGGTTATAAATAACATGAGAAACGAAATAGAAATAAACAATAACGTTCTTAATTGGGCCAATAAAGTAAGACAACTCTTACAGTCAAGTGGTTTCAACGATGTATGGTTATTTCCCGCTTCGGTTAACGAGAAGAAATTTATCCCGATACTGAAAAATAGGTTAATCGACTTATTCATTGGTGATTGTATCAATGACATTAACAATAAGTCATCCTTAACATTATATAAAAACCTAAAATTAAATTTCGAAAAATCACAATATTTATCGAAATTATCCAATACAAAACATAGAAATACAATCGCAAAGATTAGGCTTGCCTCTCATCAACTAAACATTGTAACCGGACGACATAGAAATATTGAAAGAAATGAAAGAAAATGTGAGGTATGCGATACCAACGATATAGAGGATGAATACCATTTTATCTTAATATGCCCTTTGTACAAAAGCATCAGAGATGAATTTATAGACCGTTACTACACATCGCACCCAAACATGATGAAATTGATAGAAATTATGAACTCAAGTAGCACGACGGTTTTGAATAGATTAGCAATTTATTGTGATAAAGCATTTGAAAAAAGAAAACAGACTATACAGGGATGATGATCGCAGAATACAGCATAACGATTACATATCTATGGGATTTCATATCCGAAATGTAATCCTGACAATACAAATCAAAATATTATTAATTAAAAATTCGCTTTACAAAAATAGAAATATTTTTTGCTAAGTGTTATTTTACAATGTCCATGGTTCTAAAAGTTACAATTCCTTGATCATAAAAAAAACAGCACAACTAACCCTCTCCCAAAAAGACGTTTTTAGATACACAAGAGTATTAGAGCTCGGGAAAATTACGTGGAAAGGGGAAAGTGCTGATTAACAGCATTTTATCCATTTCCTCCAATATTCCCACCTTATCACAGATACATCCTACACTGTAATGCAAACTGATTTTGCCGTCTGCAAGTAAACACCTTAAAAAAATTATAAAGTTTGGGAAAGGGTTAAGAGGCATATTATATTATATAGAGTTACCTAGATATTTGCAATTTCCATCCACTCTTCCGCAGTACATCTTTCTTTCATGTTTGTTACATATTTCATTATTTGTATATATAAATACATATTCATTATAATATTTTGTCATTGCCACATGTATGTAAATTTGTTTGTGTAGACGATGAACTGAGTGGTTCAAGTCTAATCAATAAAAAATTGTTCTTGTTCTTGTTCTTGTTAGTAAAAATATTGTCGTCTGAAAAAAGATTAAATTCCTTCATCTACATTTACAGAGTATGTTTGACACTTCACCATAATATTATTGTTCATGAATTCTGTATTGTATTTTGTGTATGGGCCGATGGCCTGATTATGCAATAAAATGTTTGTAGTTTGTATTATCTTAACTTATAACTTGTAATGATTAACTTATAACTTGTAATGAGCTATTTATACATACCAAGTCATTAAATATGAACGTTCACCTTTGCAAATAAAATCAAAATGTATTTGTTTTGAAAGAAAATAAATGCTGCTTTGCATGGAATTTTCGTAATATTGTAAAAATTCCCTGCATACTTTGTGTATTTTTCTACTTGTATATTTACATTGACAATGATAGTAAAACGACAATAGACGCATTTTGAAGCCAATTGTCTTTGGAAATATACGTGAAGAAATGTTCCGTTTCACATTATGTTTTGATGAAAGATACGACTATGATAGAAAATGGACTACATGAGACATAGCAATTACGAAGATAAACTATCTTGGCCTCGTTAATGCAGAAATAAACAAGTTTTGTGACTTGATCATTGTAATACGTGGGAGCAATTCAGGGACATGTTTGTGTCCTTGTTTGACTACAATACATTTTTGTAATTTTTGATACCAAATATGCCAATAGTTTGCTTACATTTATATGAAAAAATGTTTATAACCAAATGCACAGTTTGTTTTGCGTGTCAGTATATATTGGGCGATTACGATTTTTAACGCGTACGGGTACGTGCAAGCTGTCCAATAGATAAAACTTTTTTCAGACGGAATTTTCTCCTTACAACATGGCATAATACTATGATATTCAAGATGTAACTCTAATAATTTTGGCATGATATTCTAGTTAATGTAAGATCTGTATCTACTCTGTTCCATAGGACATTACAGGTAAAAATGGATAAAGGGTTTAGTTCTAGGATGTGAATATGTTGATCTTACTATACAGGAATCAACTTTTTATGCTCCCCGAAGGGAGAGGATATAGCGGCCGCTTTGTGTATCCGTCCGTCCGTCTGACCGTCTGTCATTCCGTCCGAAACTATTTTCCATAACCCTTAGACCGAATTAAATGAAACCTACCATTTGAACTTCTTATGATATTGTGTGGATGGACTTTTCCTGTTTTTTGAATTTGAGGCCTGGTCACGGGAAAGGGGACCTAGGGGAAAATACAGTTTTTCTCTAATTTCTCCTACTCATATGGTCAGTATTTAATAAAATATCATATTTGAGTAGCAAACCAGATGCCCTTGAGGATAGACTATTAGATATTAGTGTATGTCATGGAAAAAGGGGCTTAATGTTTGTTAGCTTTACGTTAGCTCCGACTTAGAGAAATCGAAAGAAAATTCTTTAAAAAATCAACCATTGTGCCAATTTGAACCAAACTTGGAGGGAATATGCCTTTGTATTTCTTTTAAATGCCTGTTTGTGACAAGCATTCATCGGGGAGCATAATCCGTCTCTGACGGCTCTTGTTTAACAAAATAAAAGTTTTTCTTACTCATAAATGTTTCAAAGCAGCAGAAAGTATTTGACGTCATATGATGACGCTTAATTTCTACCCGTACACGTACCTGTACACGTATGCATTTGAAATCGTAACCTGTCGAATGACACACTTTTCAATCACACTTCTCCCTATGGTGGTTGAGAGAAGAACGCCATTTGTAAGCTGCCCCACATTTACTGCACACATATTTTAAAACTTATCTGTGCATAGAGTCGTGATGGTTTTTACGTTCATTTGGCCATGTGAAGCATTGGTCACAATTTTCACATTTGTATGGCCGACGGACCTGGATATCAGGTTGTTCACATTTCTGTACATGATTTTTGAAGGACTTTATATTTATGTCTTTCTGCATCTGTCGCAAACTAATTTATCTGCAGCATGGCATGACCTTAAATGGTTTTCCAAAACTTGCCTTTTTATATACTTCTTGTCGCACTGTGTACAGACATGTGGCTGTTCATTAATATGTCTTTTCAGAGTGATCTGACTCTTGAAAGTCTTTCCACATGTATGACACAGCCGTTCGTCAAGTTCATGGAAAGAAGCCTCCATCGCCTCGGTGACCTCAGTACTGAAATGCAATAAATACAAGGGGTGTAACTTATTGGTCAAAAAGCTGTAGTCCTTTTTGTCGTTTATCTTTTCAAGCACAACAGAATTTATTTTAATAATCATCGTTGTACCTTAGCAATTTATATTATCCACATATATGGTTTTATTAGATTGGGACTATGTAGTTAAATGATCTCTGTGTACAGTGTTTGGTTTGAATTTTGAGCATCTCTATGTACACTTTTTACCATACATCTCTATGTACAGTGTTGTTTTCATGCTTTGCATGTCTATGTACAGTAGCGAAAATTTTAACATAAAAATTTGGCCAGAAAAAACACAATTTCAACAAACAAATTGATAAATATCGAAATTTAGTGCTTCAAACTTTGCAAATCTGCCAAATAATTAGCAAACCATAAAGTGAAAACGCTTGAAATCAAACGAAATCGAGCCGAGTCTCGCTTGAAATGGCTCGTCGTTGTGGCCATTGGATTCGACACCAAAGTTTATGAAATGCAGGCACTGATCGAGCAGACGACATGTGGCGGATGAAAGACAACCATGTATGTGACTTGGACAACGTCACTTCAACATCCTATATGCAGATACACAAAGGATATAGTCTCTTGAATCGACCACCTACCGTGCTGTGCTGTTTCCTGCCGCCATCTTGGAATGCATGTCTGTGTACGGTAAAGGGAGGCAACTGTGTACCTACCATACTGTGGATATGTCAAAATTCTAATCTGTTGCAGATGACAATTAGTTTGACTGCCAGAATTAAAATTCTTATGATAAGGTGAAAAATATTGGAGAAAAGGTAGGAAAAGCTGGTAACCAGCATTTCTTCCTTTCATGCATATTTTCCAAAGCTGTATTACTTGGGAATATCAAACCAAACCACTGTTCGGGAAAGAGGCAACTGAATCCTCTCCCAAACCACAAAATTTTGTGGCTGTCCTTTTTCAAAAGCTGCTGTCGACGATAAAATTGATGTTAAAAAAGAAGGGATTTTTGTACGATATAGCACAGATAATTTGGAGACAAAAGGAGAAACTGCTGGTCATCAGCAGTTTCTTCTTTTGTCTCAATATTTTCCCAAACCTTTCCTATTAGGGACATCAAAACCCTGTATTGTTTGGGAAAGGATTAAAAAGAAGCTATCATGCTCTATTTCAGTTACGAGGTTTAAGTCTCAGTAATTCAGATATCATCAAACAAGTCCACAACAGTTTTTCAAGGTAAGCTGAAATGATTTTCAGAAATCTATTTATCATTAGCTCACCTGAGCACGAAGTGCTCAAGGTGAGCTATTGTGGTCACTCAATGTCCGTCGTCCGTCCGTCTGTCTGTCAACAATTTGGAGTTAACACTCTAGCATCCACAAAAGTTGGCCAATCTTAATCAAACTTGGTCAAAGCAAGTATGGTCATAAGTTCTCGGATGAGTTCGATTATGGGCCTAATCGGCGATGGAAGTCTGGAGTTATTTGCCCTTGAACATAAAAAATAGCTAGTTTTGACCTTGTTAACATTCTAGCATCTACAATTATTAATCAATCAAGACAAAACTTGGACATAATGTTGGAGACCATAACATCTCGGATGAGTTCAATTTTCAGTCTGATCTGACCAGAAAGACGAGAGTTATGTGCCCTTGAATTTGACAAAATTGCCATTTTTGGCAGGTTTCGACCTTGTTTACACTCTAGAATCTACAATTATTAATCAATCAAGACAAAATTTGAACACAATGTTGGGGATCATAAGATCTCAGATGAGTTCGATTTTCAGTCTGATCTGATGAGGAAGTCGAGAGTTATGTGCCCTTGAACTTGACAAAATTGCCGTTTTTTACTGTTTTCGACCTTGTTAACACTCTAGAATCTACAATTATTAATCAATCAAGACAAAACTTAAACACAATATTTGGGATCATAAGATCTTGGATGAGTTTGATTTTCAGTCTGATCTAATCAGAAAGTCCAGAGTTATGTGCCCTTGAATTTGACAAAGTTGCCATTTTTGACTGTTTTCGACCTTGTTTACTCTCTAGAATCTACAATTATTGACTTATCACGACAAATTTTGGACACAATGTTGGAGACCATAATATCTTGAATTATTTTGATTTTCAGTCTGATCTTACCAGAAAGACGAGAGTTATATGCCCTTGAATTTGATAAAATTGCCATTTTCGGCTGTTTTTGACCTTGTTTGCACTGTAGAATCTACAATTATTAATCAATCAAGACAAAACTTGGACCCGGTGTTGGGGATCATAAGATATCAGATGAGATTGATTTCCAGTCTGATCTGATGACAAAGTGGAGAGTTATGTGCCCTTGAATTTGATAGAATTGCCATTTTTGGCTGTTTTCGACCTGTTTTACACTCTATTCTACAATTAGTAATTAATAAAGACAAAACTTGTTTGGGACCATAAGATCTCAGATGAGTTCGATTTTCAGTCTGATCTGATTAGGAAGTCGAGAGTTATGTGCCCTTGAACTTGAAAAAAAGATCTCGTATAAGTTGGATTTTCACAAGGCTATTGACCATAAGTTCGTTCTCAGTCTTAAAGTAATAAATATTAATTGAATTGAACAAAAGTGTTGCTCATATCATTTTGGTTCAGGTGAGCGATATAGGACCATCATGGTCCTCTTGTTATAATATTTGTTTTAATGATAAACTTGATAATTAATTAGAGACAAAGAAATAACAAAATTTTGATTCCAAGAGACGTCTCCAGTACTTTCTATACAGCTCATGTAAAATTTTAGTCGAAGCAATGGCACATTTTAGTCTGTCAATTCAATTCTTACTTTGAAAATTGTATTTTATTGTAGGCAGTAAATGTTTGAATTTGACAAGAAAGCATCAAAGAAAGACGACGATGTATTCCATTTAGTTGGTTAATGGCAATGGATTTTGTGCTAAAAATAGACTTAGTTTCTTGTTATGTATTGATAAATAGTAGGTGTTGTTATAAAATCTCGTAACTACGGCCTAAATCAAGCTATAATTATGAGATTTTATAAAAACACCGACATAATGCTATACCTTTGCCCAAAATCATGTCACTGTTAACTGGATTAATCATTCTCTTTAATCTTTCAACTCTTCAATGACAGGGAGTTTCTGATTTTAGCCCTTTCCCTTAGAGCGAAATTTTAGGAAGACTCAACTGGTAAAGAGTTGCAAATAAAAACATCGACATCAAATGTAGAAAAGATGTATGTTATTCCATAGAAAATATTGAGGGAAAGGAGAAATTGCTGTTCATCAGTAATATTTCTTCTTTTCTCTCAATATTTTCCCAAACTACTGCTGCTAGTGCTAGGAACATCAAGAGCAGGTCTTGTTTGGGAAAGGGATAAAAGTTTGTTTAAAATCGATTTATTTCAGGCAGCAAATGTTTGAATTTGACGAGAAAGCATCAAAGAAAGATGACGATGTATTCCATTTTGTTGGTTATTTACCTATAGAAGGGCGGTTGTATGAACTGGATGGGTTAAAAGACGGACCAATAGATCTAGGTAAACACTGGCAAATACTTAACCGATTACCAGACAGTAAAATGGTAGACTTGTCCAAAAGAAAAGATGTTTCAGACAACAATTACAAGTTGATTTTAAAATACCGTTTACATTTTTAGCTCACCTGAGCACGAAGTGCTCAAGGTGAGCTATTGTGGTCACTCAATGTCCGTCGTCCGTCCGTCTGTCCGTCCGTCTGTCTGTCAACAATTTGGTGTTAACACTCTAGCATCCACAAAAGTTGGCCAATCTTGATCAAACTTGGTCAAAGCAAGTATGGTCATAAGTTCTGGGATGAGTTCGATTATGGGCCTGATCGGACCTGGAAGTCTAGAGTTATTTGCCCTTGAACGCAAAAAATAGCTAGTTTTGACTTTGTTTACACTCTTGCATCTACAATTATTGATCAATCAAGACAAAACTTGGACAAAATGTTGGAGACCATAAGATCTTGCGTGACTTCAATTTTCAGTCTGATCTGATCAGAAAGACGAGAGTTATGTGCCCTTGAATTCGACAAAATTGCCATTTTCGGCAGTTTTCAACCTGTTTACACTCTAGAATCTACAATTATTGACAAATCAAGACAAAATTTGAACACAATGTCAAGGACCATAAGATCTTTGATACCGGGGTCAATGGAATTGACCACGGCTTACGGTATTGTGGGCGTATAGATTTCAGTGGTTGTTACTTTGTGTTTTTGGGGCGAGTTGCACGAGCCTCGTTCTGAAGCTCCTTCCGGCAATCGGATTTCTCGGTAGTCTTTTTGCCGGCCTTTATCCAAGATGTTGAGACTAGAAATTGGTTTAGTGTAAATTGCATTGGTTATTTAAAGGCCTTGATTTAGAGGCCCACAGGGAAGACTGGGATAGCCCAACTGTGCTGCCTCGTAAAATAAAGACTTTATTATTATTATTATTATTATTATTATTATTATTATTATATATATTAAAGCTCCGTAACCAAAAAATATGCCAGTTCAGTGAACCAGTCAACTTTTTTACTTGTGACGTCATAAATCTATGCGATATGACGTCACGTAATTTTTTCTACGTTCTCGCGACGTTGACGTTCCCGCGCATTATCAGAACGTCAAGCGACGTTATTGTGCGGGTGCTTTTGCAAAGAAATGGTAGTGTTCAAAAATCTTTTAGAAGGAAATATTGAGGGAAAATGTAAGCAAAATTCATTATTTTAGAATACTTGATGAAAGAGTGTTTAGGGACATAACATTCTAATTGTAATTTCATTTTTTTAGTATGTCTTGATGCAAAGATTGATCATTCTAATGCGTAGAAGTGTTATCAGTTTTTTGAAGTTGTTACTGATAAGCGAAAAAAACCGCCTTTAAAGTTGAGGCAGAAATGACATATTCCATATAAATCTGAACTGCTGTCTACAAGAATTTGTTTAATTTTAGTACAGAAAATATATTTCTCGTAAACGGTGCAAAATTTTGGCTTGAAATGTCTAAAATTTTCATAAGAAAGTATGCTCTTTCAGATAAAAATAAAAGTAAAATTTGTGAAAAATAAAAGTGAAATGTCACTTAAAAAAGGCAAACTACACATAGAAGATCTTTTTTTTTTACACCTAGAGTCTTTAATAGATTACAAAACAGAGCTCTGTTGATAAAGATAGGACATGTACATGTATAATTACTATAAAGAAAAGAAAAAGGGAGATGTAATTTATTAGCAATTTCTTTTGTCTCCACGTTTTCTTAAGCTTTATCCGCTAGGATTTTCAAAATTCGAAAGGTAAGGGTTAAATCTTTGCAAAGTGGCAGAAGTATAGACTGGTCCAAATTTACCCTTTCCCGACCGACACAATTTTAGGATTGTCCAATTTAAAAGTTGCTTTTGATGACAAAATAATTGTTGATATAGATGTGATATGTGTACAATGTGCAATTTTCAACTGATATGGTAATTTCGCAGAGGCTGTGCAGAGCCACGGGTGTTAAACGGAGAATATAGCTCCAAAAAAAGGCAACGGTATTTTGTTGCCTCGTGACATACCGGTACTCTCTGGGTAGTTGTATCGATGGAAAATTGGTACATAAAAGTTGGTGTCGAGAACATTTTTCTTAAATTATTTCTTTTTCAGAGATTTTTGGAAAAATCGAGCGACGGTGTAATATGAGGAAATGGACAAAGTACGTTGTGCACAAGAATATACGGTGTTAGTTAGCATGGTTTTAATACAATCATTGAAAAACATCATCAAATCGAACGTAAAATTTCGATTTCAACTAACCTTTCGTCGAGGCAACTTGCACTCGCCCAATTTTCGCCAGAATTTCACATTTACGCGTTAGAAAATACAAAGTCTTATCATTTTAAGGATTTTGGGGAGTTGCAAGTCAATTAAATGTTAAATCGATATATCATTGGCTATATTGTGGGAGATTGGTATGCTAAAATGATTGTTTTAAAACCCAGCTAACAACGTATGTTATTCTTGTGTACAACAAACTTGGACCATTTCTTCATATTACAGCATCGCCGTATTTTTTCCAAAACTCGTCATAAATGAATTAATCTAAGAAAATGTGATCGATACCTACATTTGTTTGCCGATTTTCCTTCGATATAACTACCTCGGAAGTACCGATATGTCACGAGGCAACGAAATACCGTTGACTATTTTTGGAGCTAGCCACCCGTGAGAGCGCTTAACCGTAGATTAGGGCTGAAAGATTTTAAGGAATTTTTTCATATGTCAGAAAGGATACTGGTCGAGCACTGGGCAGGGGTTCGAACTCGCGGCTCATGGATTGAAAGACTGTGTCGTCACTTACAGAGCTATCTGGGCTCGGCACTTCTACCGCAGGACTTACATCACAAAACAATTTCTTACAAATTCGAAAGCTCAATTCAAATGCTTTGTTAATTAAATTAATAACAGCTGTTGACCCCGGTCAGAGGCTTTGCCTTTTTTCATACCGGGGTCAATGGAATTGACCACGGCTTACGGTATTGTGGGCGTATAGATTTCAGTGGTTGTTACATTGTGTTTTTGGGACGAGTTGCACGAGTCTCGTTCTGAATTTTTTTACAGTTTTCGGACACCCTCGGTTGCCCTTTTGCCAGGCTTTATCCAAGATACTGAGATTGTGAATTGGTTTAGTGCTAATTACCTCCGTTGTCTTGGGTCCCGTGACATTGAAATATCCAAGTTTAGTGAACCAGTCAGTTTTTGACTTTGTGACGTCATATAACTAGCCGATATGACGTCAACATGGATTTTTCTGCGTTCTCGCGACGTTCCATTTCCCGCGCGTTATCAGACGTCAAGTAGCGTTGTTTGGAAACGCGCGTCTTTTATCAAATGACTACGACGTTAGAAGTTTTTTAGTCCACGTCAATTCTGTCTGCGGGGTGTAGGCTTTGTGAATTATTATTCAAACACGTTTATCTTATATCGGAGCTAGAAGCGCAGGCCTTCTAATTTGGAAGGAAAAATAGATTTTCCATTTTTTAAACAAAATATTTTAGATCTAGAAGGAAATATTAGGGGAAAATGAAGGAAAAGATTTATAGATCTAATCATTTTGACTTCATTAGGCCTAAAGGCTGTTTCACAGCAAAATATACATATATCTCAGCATCTCGTGTTAACCCTTTCCCAAGCAAGACCTGCTTAAGCTGCTTTTGACGATTATCATGGATATGGAGAAGGCTTCGGAAACATTTGTACAAAAGGAGAAAATGCTAGTTATCAGAAATTTCGTCTCTTGCCTCAACGTTTTACTAACTATATAGACATTTTCCGTTAAGCTTTCATACAATGGCGCTGAATTGAGTAAGGGTTACGTTTAGGCCAAATAATAGATGTATATACTGGTCCAATTTCACGCTTTCTCAAACGACAATATTTGAGTGTCGTTCAATTTGAAAGTTGCTGCAAACGACGAAATCGCCGTTGATAAAGATAGCATACGATCAATGTACAATATAGCACAGATAATAATTATACAGACAAAATGAGAAATATCTGATTTTCAACAAGTATATCTTTCGTCTGAATTTTTTTCGTTTTGTCGTCTCTAAGGGACACCAAAATCATGTATTGTTTTGAAAGGGTCAAAGAAGTCACCTTGGACGACAAAAATAGTGATTCTACATAATAAATAATGAGTCATGAGTGACCGGATGGAACTTTGCAAAGCTAGATTTTTTTTATTTTATTATTATTATTATTATTTGAAAGAAAAGAAAATCGAGACCAAACTGAACGTATTCTAATTTTAACTGATACGAGGGTTGTCCCAATAAATCGTAGACACATTTAATAACTTATCTTTTTAACGTGGCACAATGTTTATATTTTGTGAGAATATTAGTTGTCCATTTTCGAATTTATATTCATCCCTTTTCTGTAAATGTCATTCCTTTATATCCTGTTATAACCACTTACTTTAAGTGTATAACGGTCATGCGGCGCACGTAAAAAATAACGTCTTTCCCGCTCATCGTTTGTTCCTGAGTTACTAGCGTGATTTAACACATTGGTTCCTATTTCCAGTCAAAACCGTTTACGTGGCCGTCTTAAACAAATACTGTTTTGCAGTTGAGCAAAATTTCAAAACATTGACGTTATTTGTTTTCCAACAAAGGAATTTTAAGTGAAAACAAATAACAGTTGCGCTGACGTAAAAAGACGACGTTTGAGAAAATTGTGGCACGCTGTAAAACTACACGTTTTTGTTGTGGATAGCGGAATGAGACATAGGATTCTTTCATGAAGACGAAAGAAATCAAAATACATGGCAATGTGTCCCGGATACATGAATGGATTTTTTCTTAGAAAAAAGAGTCTCAAAGAGACATTTTATATTGCTTCTCGGAGAATGCTAATTTCATGTAGAAAACCGGGCGTTAAAGAAAAGAGGTAACTGATTAGGGAAAACAGTAAATGGTTAAGTGGGTGGCGAATAAAACGGACTTTGAGATAATAAAGGTTCCATGTATTTAAAAACATCTTTTAGCATCAAAAGTACCTGCGAGATGTGTCTATAGATTAATCATAACACAAGGAAACGCGGTTCGGATGGAATTATCCTGGACATTTCTGGGTTCATTTCCCGGTGAAAAAGTAACGTTGTAGGGGCCAGGGTTCTGCCTGACAGCTTTTACCAGTGATTTTAGCAATTTCAGCATTTCTCCTTTTCTCAGAGTGTTTTAAAATCGTTGTTTGTGCCTTAGACTATAATACTGCGAGGTGTCAGGTATTATTTCTAACGCAAAGGCAGTTAATTTATTGGTTTTTGAGTCTCATGACAGTTGCTGACATTGACCTACTTTTGAGAACTGGTCCACCTCACTTATGATCGAGTTTTACACAGTAGTGCATTAGGGATGCGAGTTACAAGTATTCTAGCTCAATTCCTTAACATACATACTGTTGAAAGATGTAGGATTTACCTTCTGACAGAGTGATTATTCCATGAAATCATTGATTTTCCCTCGATCATAATTCACATTTTCGTTAGCGGCCGCCATTTTGAATGTTATTTACAGGGCATTGTGGGAACTGTCAAAGTTGTCAGTCGGCGTTCTTTTTGTAAACAAAGCCTATAGCATTGCTTATTTTGTCGATTTAAGGCATAAATAACCTTTTATTTAGTATTTCAATGTGCATATAAGCAGTTTGGGGAATTTTCCTGGTTAAATTTGCAGTTTTCGAGTGAATTTTCATTCATGTTTAAGGAGTTTGAGCAGTATTTTTGTCAGTCGGGTGAACGCCGTAAAAGCGCACCGAAAATCTTGTGCACCGCACAACATTTTTTGTGCGCTCTTACCGCGCAACAAATCTTGCGCATTTTACTATAGAAAGCGCACAGGATTTCCTGTGCGCTATTTTCACCGCACACGAAAGCTTGTGCACCGCACAGAAAAGTTTGTGCACTGGCATTTACTATAAATACCCCGACAAATCCCCATTTGTCATCTCCCAAATTTTGATTTTTTCGGAAGCAAACTCCACGACGGTCGTTAACGCATTTTTTGATAATAATAAAAGGTTAGGATTATTTATTTGAACGACTATTTTGAGAAAAGGAGTTTTTATTAAATATTTGATTATTTTACATTGACTTACGAGTTTTATTTAGTTTTAAAAGCCTATTTATCCCGGGAGATCGCCTTAGTTAAATTTTAGTCAACCCTACCAACAACATAGCCAGCGCGCTACAACGTTATTATACTGTAAACCAGGATAAGTTCGCGTCAAGAAATGTTCGCGTTTTTATGCACTCGGGCTTGTTCGCGGTGTTTTAAGTTCGCGGATCAATGCTGTCCGCGAATCGCGCGAAACGAAACACGCTATGGGGGAATTGATAATTTGATATGTTGAATAATATGGGGAATCGGATGATTACATATTGATGTGACTTTATTTACGATATTTTAGTCACCATTGACAGCTTGGTCGAAGTAAGCTTCAATCGACCCATTGTTTTATTTCACACTTTATAGTATACTGGATTACAGTTTGTAACACAATGCATAGAATTCGAGCGTTACATTAACTTCACACCTTTTTACCTATAGCGGCGAGAAACGATAATGACAGTTTTATTCAATATCACCGGAGGACGATTCAAACCTCGTAGCTGTGGCAAATTTCAAACTACAGTTACGAGGTTTTAAACGTCAACCGACGTTTGCTGTCATACTCGGCATTTGAATGCTAAACGACCCCTTTTCTCAATTTCAAGCAGGTATGTCTAGTTGAATAAGATTATTTATCTTTCTATGTCGTGTTTTTCAATATGCCACAAGATCTAAGAATTTTGGATAAAAACGAAAGTAGTCTAAAATGAAGAAAACTTTTCACTTATATCCTGTAACGAAAAAGCTATTTCCCTTGTTTACATAGTAACGAATACTTCTAGTGTAAATGAAAACATCTCCCCATAGGTTTTCCCGAAACAAAAACTATCAAAGCGATTAAAGTTCGCGTTTTTATTGAAAGTAGCCTATTCGCGGCGTTTTAAGTTCGCGGATCACACCCACCCGCGAAAGACGCTAACTTAAAAAGCGCGAAATAATTTCCTGGTTTACAGTAATATGACGTTGTGACGTGCGCCGGGGGTCTGTACATGCCTTAGCTAAATTTAGTATATATTTTGTAAACAATAAGCAGTCAACTTGATTTTTTGTCAAACTGCCGTCAATATATGTGGCTATAATCTATAGAAAAAATAGAAATATTTATTGAGTGATTTCTGTTTTATCGACGTTGTCTACGATTTATTGGGACAACCCTCGTATGTCAAGAGTTCGCACGTCAATCACGAACGAACCCTTTCCAATACATCATAGATCTGTCTTTGCCTTCGTCAATTCTGTAGGCTAATGAAAAAGACTAGACAAACGAAGAATGTTGTCTTGAGAACTCAAATTGAAACGAGGTTTTGAGGTTTCTTTTTTTTTCTTGCATTTGGCCAAATAGGCATACAATAATAATTAGGCTATGGTTTGGGACCTACACCACTAAACGACTTCTCTTACTAATTCAAAAGCTAATTTTTTCACGTCACTTAATCTGTCTTTTACTACCAGATTATCATTAAAGAATCACAAATGCATGGGCGGATCTAGAGGTGGGGTCGGGGGGGACCCCCCCCCCCCCCCGGCATTGGCCAAAAATTAAATTTTGACTATATAAATTCAGTGTAAAGTTACATATTTACTACATTTTAAGCCATAATTTGGGCTTGGACCTCCCTTGAAAAAAATCTTGGGTTGGACCCCCCCTGGGAAAAAATCCTGGATCCGCCCTTGCAAATGCATGAATATGATAGAAAATAACAACTACTAGACCTATATCTTGACCCCGGTTAGAGGCTCTGCCTTATTTTCATATTAAATTTAATTTTCAGTCTGATCTGAACAGAAAGTCTAGAGTTACATGCCCTTGAATTTGACAAAATTGCCATTTTCAGCTGGTTTCGACCTTGTTAACACTCTAGAATCTACAATTTTTAATCAACCAATACAAAACATGGACACAATGTTGGGGACCATAAGATCTCGGATGAGTTTGATTTTCAGTTTGATCTGAACAGAAAGTCCAGAGTTACATGCCCTTGAATTTGATAAAAGTGCCATTTTCGGCTGGTTTTGACCTTGTTAACACTCTAGAATCTCCAATTATTAATAAATGAAGACAAAACTTGGACACAATGTTTGGGATCATAAGATCTCGGATGAGTTTGATTTTCAGTCTGATCTGATCAGAAAGTTTAGAGTTATGTGCCCTTGAATTTGACAAAATTGCCGTTTTTGACTGTTTTCGACCTTGTTTACGCTCGTGAATCTCCATTTACGGACGAATCAAGACCAATTTAGGACATAATATTGGAGATCATAATATCTCGGATGAGTTAGATTTTCAGTCTGATCTTACCAGAAAGTCCAGAGATATGTGCCCTTGAATTTAATAAAATGCCATTTTCCGCTGTTTTCGACCTTGTTTACGTTCTAGAATCTACAATTATTAATCAATAAAGATAAAACTTGGACACAATGTTTTGGACCATAAGATCTCAGATGAGTTCGATTTTCAGTCTGATCTGATCAGGAAGTCGAGAGTTATGTGCCCTTGAATTTGAAAAAACTGCTGTTTGCGGCTGCGTTCGACCTTGTTTATAAATACTCTAGAATTTACAATTATTTATCAATCAAGACAAAACCTGGACAACAATGTTCACAGTTGAGCACCATTAGATCTCATATAAGTTGGATTTTCACATGTTTTTGACCATAAGTTCGTTCTCAGTCTTAAAGTCATAAATATTAATTGAATCGAACAAAAGAGTTGCTCATATCATTTTGGTTCAGGTGAGCGATATAGGACCATCATTGTCCTCTTGTTGTCTTTCTGAGTAAAGAAAACTTCAATTTAAATATAAAGATTGTTAAAGAAAGAAAGAAGGTTGCCTCATGAATGCTCCTTGTCACAGATAATGACTAATGACAAAGTTACACAAAGTGTTTTGTATTTAATGATCAGATAGATGAAATGCTTCTATGCTTCAAAAAGCATTATTTGAAAGGGATATTGAAACTAGCCATTGTTTGTGAAAGGGTTTATGTATAAAACCCATCATTAGCACCAAAGAGCTAGAGGCGAATTTTGAAAAGTGCCAGTAATTCCTAAACTGTGTTACATCTCCATTCCAAATACAAACATAAGCATTTGGAACAATTTAGAATTTTGAATTAATGCATACTTATGGAAATATTTGACTAAAATGTTCAAAATTACCTCCCTTGCATATGAATATAGAGTAAAATAATATTTGTCAATTATTTTCATCTTGAAGCATAATCTTAAAATCGGCACGGTGAATTAACTTATGAAAAGTGTGTCTACAAGTGTGTGTAATTTGATGCATTTCGTTTGGCTAGAAAGTGGTGTTTTTAATGATGGGTTGTATACCTTGTAATATCTCATGTTGTTTCATATCTCTCTTCAGGGGCAATAGCAGAAGGGACCGAATGGTTAGATTATGTCAAACCTATATTAGAAAAGAGAATGCAAAGGTACAGTTGACACTTGTAATATTGACTTTGGATTAGTCAAATTCCTGCTTCAGTCGAAGTGAAAATCTGGTCCCGCCCTCATCAATGGATTTCAAAACTTTCAAATGAAATTAAGACATAGTCTTTAAAAAAAGTGTTATTTCAAGTTTTGAGCACATCTAAATATTTTGAATTGCTTTATAGTTTAGAACTACAGAAAATAGTTGAAATAATTATACCCCCCACCTACGAAGTAGAGGGGGGTATATTGGTTTCACCATGTCTGTCTGTCTGTCTGTCCGTCCGTCCATCCGTCCATCCGTCCATCTGTCCGTCCGTAGACTTTTTCGTTTCCGTGCTCTAACTCAAGAACCGGTTGACCTAGGATCATGAAACTTTACACAGTTGTTGCCCATGACCCAAGGAGGTGCCCTATTGTTTTTGGGTCACCAAGGTCAAAGGTCAAGGTCACAATCGGGCTTTGTTTAAAATCCGTTTCCGTGCTCTAACTCGAGAACCGGTTGACCTAGGATCATGAAACTTTACACAGATGTTGCCCATGACCCAAGGAGGTGCCCTATTGTTTTTGGGTCACCAAGGTCAAAGGTCAAGGTCACAATCGGACTTTGTTTAAAATCCGTTTCCGTGCTCTAACTTGAGAACCGGGTGACCTAGGATCATGAAACTTTACACAGTTGTTGCCCATGACCCAAGGAGGTGCCCTATTGTTTTTGGGTCACCAAGGTCAAAGGTCAAGGTCACAATCGGACTTTGTTTAAAATCCGTTTCCGTGCTCTAACTCGAGAACCGGGTGACCTAGGATCAAGAAACTCTACACAGTTGTTGCCCATGACCCAAGGAGGTGCCCTATTGTTTTTGGGTCACCAAGGTCAAAGGTCAAGGTCACAATCGGACTTTGTTTAAAATCCGTTTCAGTGCTCTAACTCGAGAACCGGGTGACCTAGGATCATGAAACTTTACACAGATGTTGCCCATGACCCAAGGAGGTGCCCTATTGTTTTTGGGTCACCAAGGTCAGAGGTCAAGGTCACAATCGGACTTTGTTTAAAATCCGTTTCCGTGCTCTAACTGGAGAACCGGTTGACCTAGGATCATGAAACTTTACACAGTTGTTGCCCATGACCCAAGGAGGTGCCCTATTGTTTTTTGGTCACCAAGGTCAAAGGTCAAGGTCACATTCGGACTTTGTTTAAAATCTGTTTCCATGCTCTAACTCAAGAACTGGTTGACATAGTATCATGAAACTTTACACAGTTGGTGCCCATGACCCAAGGAGGTGCCCTATTGTTTTTGGGTCACCAAGATCAAAGGTCAAGGTCACAATCAGGCTTTGTTTAAAATCCGTTTCCGTGCTGTAACTCGAGAACCGGTTGACCTAGGATCATGAAACTTTACACAGATGTTGCCCATGACTCAAGGAGGTGCCCTACTGTTTTTGGGTCACCAAGGTCAAAGGTCAAGGTCACAGTTGGACTTTGTTTAAAATTCTTTTCCGTGCTCCAACTACAGAACCTTTTGACCTATAGCTTTTTTCCAGTGACAAGGTGCTAGTGGGGGGTATTTGTCCGCTTTGCGACAGTTCTAGTTGAGCCTGAATCTGGAAAAATGTCCCTTAAGGCTTTTGAACCCAACATATATCCAGATCATCCTGTGCGTACGCACAGTCTGATTGGGATCCACATTGTTCTCTATTGGCTTCTTTGTGACCTTTAGTAACTTACAGAGAGAAGCATGGATGTATATTGGACTGCATTTGACAATAGGCTGATCTTGAAACTCAATTTTGAAAAATGCTATAAGGGATGTTTTCCCAGATCCAGGCTCAATTCCATTTATAGTACATTGAGGGATCTTGTTATACCCCCCACCTACGAAGTAGAGGGGGGTATATTGGTTTCACCATGTCTGTCTGTCTGTCCGTCCGTCCGTCCGTCTGTCCGTCCGTCCATCCGTCCGTCCGTAGACTTTTTCGTTTCCGTGCTCTAACTCAAGAACCGGTTGACCTAGGATCATGAAACTTTACACAGTTGTTGCCCATGACCCAAGGAGGTGCCCTATTGTTTTTGGGTCACCAAGGTCAAAGGTCAAGGTCACAATCGGACTTTGTTTAAAATCCGTTTCCGTGCTCTAACTCGAGAACTGGTTGACCTAGGATCATGAAACTTTACACAGATGTTGCCCATGACCCAAGGAGGTGCCCTATTGTTTTTGGGTCACCAAGGTCAAAGGTCAAGGTCACAATCGGACTTTGTTTAAAATCCATTTCCGTGCTCTAACTCAAAAACCGTTTGACCTAGGATCATGAAACTTTACACAGTTGTTGCCCATGACCAAAGGAGGTGCCCTATTGTTTTTGGGTCACCAAGGTCAAAGGTCAAGGTCACAATTGGACTTTGTTTAAAATCCGTTTCCGTGCTCTAACTCGAGAGCCAGGTAACCTAGGATCATGAAACTTTACACAGTTGTTGCCCATGACCCAAGGAGGTGCCCTATAGTTTTTGGGACACCAAGGTCAAAGGTCAAGGTCACAATCGGACTTTGTTTAAAATCCGTTTCCGTGCTCTAACTCGAGAACCAGGTGACCTAGGATCATGAAACTTTACACAGTTGTTGCCCATGACCCAAGGAGGTGCCCTATCGTTTTCGGGTCACCAAGGTCAAAGGTCAAGGTCACATTCGGACTTTGTTTAAAATCCGTTTCCATGCTCTAACTCGAGAACCGGTTGACCTAGGATCATAAAACTTTACACAGTTGTTGCCCATGACCCAAGGAGGTGCCCTATTGTTTTTGGGTCACAAAGGTCAAAGGTCAAGGTCACAATCGGCCTTTGTTTAAAATCCGTTTCCGTGCTCTAACTCGAGAACCGGTTGATCTAGGATCATGAAACTTTACACAGTTGTTGCCCATGACCCAAGGAGGTGCCGTATTGTTTTGGGGTCACCAAGGTCAAAGGTCAAGGTCACATTCTGACTGTTTAAAATCTGTTTCCGTGCTCTAAATTGATAACCGGTTGACCTAGGATCATGAAACTTTACACAGTTGTTGCCCATTACCCAAGGGAGTGCCCTATTGTTTTTGGGTCACCAAGGTCAAAGGTCAAGTTCACAGTTGGACTTTGTTTAAAATTCTTTTCCGTGCTCCAATTACAGAACCTTTTGACCTATAGCACTTTTCCAGTGACAAGGTGCTAGTGGGGGGTATTTGTCCGCTTTGCGACAGTTCTAGTTTGTTTTACAGATATAGCGCAGACGAAATACATTTTAATCTCATGGCCATAGTTTCAGACAGAAAAATGTTTTATGAAAACAAAATGAAGGATCTCTGCTCACAGTTAGAGGTAAGTAAAAAAAAATCAATCATGAAAGCCTCTATATAGTTTGCTCCAAATGGAAAATCTGTGGAAAACTTTGAGGCAAAAGAAGAAATATAATCCAGATAACCAGCATTTTGAGCAAGTGGGGAAACATGCCACGGCCCATGTAATTGGTGTCAATCAAACCGGACCAAATTACTTCTTCACGATCTCAAGTTGATTAAACCCAACCTCTCCAGTCGATTTGATCTGGTGAACAAATGTAGCAGATTTTGAGGATCGGGATGTTATCAGGAATCACTGGAATACAAGTTAGGGATGACTATTGCAGACCAAAATGACTATTGCGATACTATTGCTATTTACCAAATTGCTATCACGATAGTATTGCGATTGTAGGTTGCTATTGCAATACTATTGCGATACTATTGTAATACGCTTTTAATGCTATAAATGGATATTTTTTCATTGAAAATCACATTTCCTGAATATTTTACATAAATTAATTAATTTGCAGAATCATTAAATAAATTATCTGAAGGAAGATAGTGACATTTCATGATTTGAGTAGCCTGTCATTGATGTCTGATATTCTAGAGACAGACTTTTTGCTAAAATTAGACAATGTCATGTGACAAATTGCTATTTTTAGAACTATCAAAACTATTGCGATATTGGAAACAACTATTGCGATACTATTGATATTGCCAGTTGCCTATCACGATAGTACTATTGCAGAGGTCACTATTGCGATATATCGATAGTCCGATGTATTGTTACATCCCTAATACAAGTCGAGGTGATCAAGTCTGGTTGGGTGCAGGGCCAGCCTGATCTTTGATACCAATCGTTTCAGTAATTTTGCGACCTTGAGTTTGACCTTTCTTTTAACAAGCTTGCTTTGACATGCAAATTTGTCCATGGTTAACTCTTGAGCACTAAAACCTAATTATCTAAAATGAATGACTTGTAAAGTTGTGAAGTAATTGATTGTAAATGTATTTTTCAGTCAGGAGGTATGGAAACAGATTCATTAAAATCCCAGATCAGTCAGCTGAATATGTTGATAGCAGATGAAGACAGGAAAATGAAAAAATACAAGGTATGGAAATTATATCTCCAAAATGGCAAAAATGTAGCAAAGTTCCAGTTAAAAATCTGCTGCAGACAAAAAAATAGATGTGGTTAAAGTTAAAAAATGTTAAGCCCATTACCACACAATGACTCTTTTTGAATCCCCACAAAATAATGGCCATAAAAAACTTTGTGGAAAATGAAGAAATTGCTTGTAACAAGCAATTTCTTCATTTCCCACAATATTTTTCATCTAAGAATACCCAAAAATTAAAAATTCCATTCACTTGAAAATTGTCTACTGCAGGATCATTGAATTTAGACCACCCTAAAATGTGTCGTTTGGTAATGGGCTAATATAGAACAACAAATATTGAAAGAAAAGGAGAAAATTCTGAAATATGTCACCTGTCTCTCAAAAAAGTCCATGAAATGAAATTTTGAGAAACTAATCAGACGAGAAACTAATCAGACATAGCAGATGTCAGCCAGATGTGGCAGTTGGAAAATGAACATATCGTCGTTGTAAATGCAAAACCTCATATCTTGTTTTTGGAAAATTTTAAAGGGTAGGGGAAAAAGTGTAATAACTTTTCCCAAACTGAAATGTTTTACTTTAAATTTGGACATACATGTATTGTTCACAAATGATTTGTTATCAATACTGATCATTAAAATATCTAAAAACCTGCAAGAATTGTCTTTAACTGGGCATACAAGTTTGTACTTTGAAAATATCAAGAATCGACATACAAGGTTTTGCATTTACACCAACGATATAGTAAGATAGGAAGAGCAATTTAGATCATGAAAATTTCCTTAGAGTGAAGTTTTGATCCAAGTCAGTCTGTTCAGGTCTTGCAGGCTAACATGGATTGATACCTTTTACACTCTACAAAAGGTCCATTTTAGCATGGCAGGTCACAATTATGATTGAACAAGAGTCTGAGTGTTACCCTTTCCCAAACAACAAAAATATAGACTGTTTCACTGTGAAATCTGCTGCTGTTGACAAAATGGTTGTTGATATAGATAGGATTTGTGTGCAATACAGCACAGAAAATATTGAGGCAAAAGGGGAAAATGCTGGTCATCAGCATTTTCTTCTTTTACCTCAATGTTTATCTAAGCCTCTCCTTTTTGGAACATCAAAAGCAGGTTGTTTGTAATAAAGTTTAACCCTTTCCCAAACAAGACCTGGTTTTGACGTCCCTAATAGAAAAGGCTTGGGAAAACATTGAGACAAAAGAAGAAACTGCTGATATCCAGCAGTTTCTCCTTTTGCCTCAATATTTTCTATGCCATATTTTACACAAATCCACTATCTTTAATAACATCCATTTTGTCATTTGTAGCAGTTTTTGAAGTGGACCACCCTTAAAATTTGCCGTTTGGAGTAAGATTAAACCCCATTCCATGTTGTTGTTTTTCCCACAGGTAGAGAATATTAGAAGGAAACACAACTACCTCCCGTTTATAATGGAGCTACTCAAAATACTAGCGGAACAAAAACAGCTTGTACCCCTCATAGAAAAGGTGAGTGATATAGGACCATCATGGTCCTCTTTTTGTTTTTCCCTACACAGGTAGAGAATATTAGAAGAAAACACAACTACCTTCCGTTTATTATGGAACTACTCAAAATACTAGCGGAACAAAAACAGCTTGTACCACTTATAGACAAGAGGACCATGATGGTCCTAAATCGCTCACCTGAACCAAGATGACATGAGCGAAAAAGGCAATTTTGTCACATACAAAGACATTTAACTAGGGACTTTCTGTTCCAATCAGGCTAAAAGCAAGAAGCTACATCATAGGAATAATTTTTAGACATTTAACTGTGCAAAAAATATTCAGGTCTTATAATTTGAGAAAAAAATGTCAAACATTGCCCTCTTTATCATTTTAATTTGGAACCCAGTAAACCCCAAACATAGGGGAAATATTCATTGAACAATTTTTATGATTTGATTTTGGTTGAATCTTTTCCTTACAGCATAACATCAGAGCAGCAGAAATAAAAGCTACTGTAAATGACAAAACAGAATGTTGAATAAGAATGCATTCATGTTCAAAAGTGGACATAAAATGATGAGACAAAGGGAGCAAATGCATGCTACTGCATATCAGCATTTTCTTTTGCCAGTCCATATCATTCTCCCAGCTTTATTCTATATTTCAGTGACACAAAACCTGCGTATTGTTGGGAAAGGGCTTAATCCTTTCCAAAACAGAAAAGTAATACACTGTTCCAACTTGAGAGGAGTTGCAGAAGACATAATTAATATCCATGGATAAAGGAATGATTCATGTACAATATAGGCTAGCACATAAAATTTTCAGCCAAAGGGAGAACATTGCTGATTATCAGCATTTTCTTCATTTGACTCAATATTTCCCCAAGACTATTCTAATTCTAAAGGGAAGTCAAAACCAGGCATCTTCAGGAAAGTATTAAAGCATTCAGATAATCCTAGAAAGAGATACTGTAATTGAGATTCAAATAAGAAAGGTCAATGGGTTTCCAAATTGTAAAATATATTTCAATGTTTGTCAAACCCTGTGCTGTGGGTGTTCATTAGAATGATCTAATCTAGACTGTTCAAATGAGTACCAACAACAAAGAATTTAAAGCTTAAATAATAAAAAGAATGTATTTGCCCCTTTTACCTGCAGCCACACTCTGGGCATTCTGTTTATTTTATCCATCAGTCTTTGTTTATTTTAGACAAGTGCCCTGAACCCTTTCACAATTGTTGATTTTAAAGAATTTTCTCAGGATTTCTCAAAGTCTGATATGCCCCACCCTGCCACACCCACATTTTTTGACAAATCTTAAAATTTGTGAATAAATTTTGAAAAGAGTCGCCTATGGAACATTCCTGTAAAATTGGGCTCAAATTGGCCCAGTGGTTGATTTTTAAAGAATTTTCTTATGATTTTTCTAAGTCTGATAAGCCCCGCCCTGCCACGCCCACATTTTTTGACAAATCAAAAATTCACGAACAAGTTTTGGAAAGGGTCACCTAAGGAACATTCCTGCCAAGTTTGGTCAAAATTGGCCAGAAGGTTTAGGAGAAGAAGATGTTGAAAGAAATTGTGAACGGACGGACGGACGGACGGACAGACGGACGGACGACGGACAAAAAGCGACCACAATAGCTCACCTTGAGCACTTCGTGCTCAGGTGAGCTAAAAAGGTATGCTAGCGCACTATGATAATCCTTATGCTGTTAACCCTTTCCCAAACAAGACCTGGCTTTGACGTCCCCAACAGAAATGGCTAGGGAAAACATTGAGACAAAAGAAGAAACTGCTGATAACCAGCAGTTTCTCCTTTTGTCTAAATATTTTCTGTACAATCTTGTACACAAATCCTTCCTCTGTAGCATTAACCCATTACCACACAATGACACTTTTTGACTCCCTACAACATAAGGACTTTGGAAAACATTGTGGAAAATGAAGAAATTGCTTGTGACAAGCAATTTCTTCATTTCCCACAGTGTTTTCTACCCAAAAAGACCAAAAATTCGAAAATTTTATTCACTTAAAATTGTCGTCTGCAAAATCTTTGAATTTGGACCACACTAAATTTCTGTTGTTTGGTAATGGGTTAATGTTATCATCTACAACAGCTTTCTAATTGGATCACCCTAAAATTTGTACGTTTTGGAAAGGGTTAATGTCCCATTCCTATTGTGACCAAAGCATTGGTAGACAGTATATACTAAGATCAGCCAACACATGCAGTCTGATCTTAGCCTTTACTGCATGTGTTCTACTGAACTATTGTAGCAAAAGCATGAGATAAACTTATTGACATGTCTTTTAGATTGTTATTTTCTTTAAAACAAAATTAAAGTCAACAGGACAAGGGTAAAGGAGGAAAAAAAGAGAAATTATTGATCATAAAAAGTTCTACTTTTCATCAATGTTTTCACAAAATATTTCTAAAAGCAGGTCTTGACAAAGACATTCTGATGAAACAGCCTCTTTATGAGCAAATGTGTTCTGTACATATTTTAGCTCGACTAGAATAGTAGGGGCTATTTCAGTCACTCAGTCAACAGCTTGAAATGCTTTGGTTGAAGTTTCATGTTCAAATGTCGTATCTCAGCTTCTACTGATGCTATTGCTCTGAAACTGTGCACATATTTCTATGACCATAAGTATAGCCTCTAAGCAAAAATAAGGATTACCATGACTTTAAATGTAGTGGAATTTTAACCCGTTTCAGAAATCCATGGTCAAGTTTTTATGTGCAACTGTAATACAATGCACAGTATATCTGTCATAACTGTCTTTAGGCCTGAGCCACGGTGGATAATCATGTGACTCAGAATTTCAGAAAGTCATCAATGGTTTTGTTAATACTTAACCAATTTGAATTCGGTTTGAAGCAGAGAAGGTGGGAAATGCCAGGAATAAGCTGGATATGGTGGACTTTTATAAGTTCAGCTGATAAAAAAGTAATTGAAGATCAACCAAAAGTTTGGTTGATCTTCAATAACTTTTTTATCATATGACTTTTTATAATCCACCATGTCCATCTAATGTGTGATGTCTGTCCGCCTTCCTGCTCCAAACCGAATTCAAATGGGCCCTGTATTAACAAAATTATTGAAGATTTTCTGAAATTGTTGGTTCACGTGATTATCCATGTGAGAGTTGTTGCTTTCAAACTTAGCACATGCTTTTTTGTCTGACTGTCAAATGATCTGTTAACCCATTACCAAACGACAAAATTTTAAGCTTGTCAAAATAGAAAGAAATTAATGACGACATTTTCAATGGGAAGAAATTTTGAGGTTTTATGACTTCTTTGGTAGAAAACTTTGGGGGAATTGAAGAAATGGCTTGTGACAAGCGATTTCTTCATTTTACACAATGTTTCCCAAAGCCTTTATCTTATGGGCGTCAAAAGGTGTCACTTGGTGATGATTGGTTAATTTTTTCCTAATTTAGACAGATTATACAGCATTAAGAATAGTCGAGCATTACTTTTGCTGTGCACTGAACGCTCTTGTTTTCATTTTTCAGGCAAAAGAAACAGCAGCAAAAAAGAAGCAAGAAGTCAAAGCAGCAAAATGAAATAAATCCTCTAAAAACAATTGAAAACGTTAACACAGCAATTAAACTAAATGAATTTAATAAATTGTTGTGAATAAAAAATAACATTTAACTCTTTAAAAGACTGTCTAAATTCAAAGATGTTGCAAATGACCACTCAAAGGAAAGAAGTAAAAAGTTCTTGGTTATGTTTCCGATTGAAAACAATGTGGGAAATGAAGAAGTTACGACATGCAATTTCTTCACTTTCAACAATGTTTTCCTAAGCATCTTTTCGACGGCCCTCAAAAAGCGTCACTCCATGGTAATGGATTCAAAGTTGTAGAATTTTCTTTGATAAAAATGTTGCTTATCAGCATTTTCTTCCTTTTTTCCAATACTTTTACAAGCTTTAATGCAATTAAACATGCAAAAGCGTCCTTGTCTGGGAAAGGATTGAGGCCTACTGTTCTTCATACTGATTTTCCAATACATTTCAAAGCGTTTATGAGATACTGTTGTTAAAAAAAGAGCAGATTTCAAGTATAAGTTTGATGGCCGGATGGTTTATCAGTTTAGAATTTCTCGAGGGAAAAGAAGAAAGAATATATAGCATTTAGCAATATCTAGCAATATCTTTAACCCATTACTAGAGGACAAAATTCTAAACATGTCCAAAAGCAAAGAGGTTGCAGACAACAATTTTGTTTGAATAAAACTACATTTATTTGCCTTTCTGTGAAGAAAACATTTTGGGAAATGAAGAAATTGCTTGTAACAAGCCACAATGAGTTCCACAGTCTTTATCTTGTGGGGTGTCAGAAGGTTTCATTATATGGTAATGGGTTTCTGTGGTGCATCGTTTGCAGATGTTCTACTGTCCAGGGAGTTTCATTAGCTGTCTGTTAACCCTTTCCCAAACAGCAAAATCTTAGGGTGGTCCAATTCAAAAACTGACAAAAATGACAAAATGGAAGGTATTAAAGATATAATTTGTGTAAATAATGGCATATGAAAATATTGAGACAAAAGGAGAAAATGCTGGTTATCCGCAGTTTCTTTTGTCTCAATGTTTTCCCAAGCCTTTCCCATTAGGAACGTCAAAAGCAGGTCTTGTTTGGGAAGGGGTTAAAGCTTTCAAATCTGGAACAGTTCAAAATTTTGTTTGGAAAATTGTTAAAAGATACAAATGCTTGTACTTGTTCATGTTTAATAAAAGCTTGCTTAAGAATCTTTGTGTACGTTCTATTGTTTATATTATAACTATATAAATCATCTGCATTACTTCCAAAATTTGCTCATTCTAACATTTTTACCATTTTGAGAAGGGTTAAATGGTTCTTTAGATGGACATGGATGAATGATCATAAAGATACACAGCAAATTGACCTCTCAATATTTCTTAACCTTTTCCTAAACGACGAAATATTAGGTTGTTCAAATTTGAAAGCTGTTGTAGGCCACAAATGGATGATGATAAAGACAGACTTGGAGTACTGTACATATAGAAAATATTGAGACAAAAAGGTAAAATGCTGGTTCAGCAATTTCTTCTTTTGCCTCAAAACTTTCCCAAGACTGTTCTATTGGGACCCTGAAAACCAGGTATTGTTTGGGAAAGGATTAAGAAGCTACATTTAAAGTTCCATTGCACATGTTAAGCTAATTACAAAATATTAACAATTCTTGTCTAAAGCTTTCAGGTGAATGCCATGTCAAATGAAGTCAGTAATACCTCTGATAGCTCAGTTGGTAACAGTGCGGGTCTGTCAATCCAGGGGTCACAAGTTCTAACCCTGGCTCAGCAAGTATCCGTTCTGACATTTGACAAGTCATTTGTCTTATTGTCTATCATCAATCATCTTCGCAAGCTAAGGGTTCTACCTCCACTTTGTTCGTAAGGAACAGAGTGGAGGTAGAACCCTTGGCTTGCGAAGATGATCACCAATGGGCGTGGATCATCTATATGAGACAGCAGCTGGAGACCTTGTTTGGATATTGCTGTGGTACTGGTGAGAGAAAAACCAGGCCCCGGTTTCTCATACAAGAGGGCTATGATGGCCCTGTAACGCTCCACTGGCTTTTAGACTTTACACTCTAAGACTACGAAATTTTTCAAGGAATACAATAGGCTGAATAGAGGTCTAGTTTTTCATCCGATATAAAAAAAATTCACAGAATCTAATGAAGAATTGAACATTTAGGCTAAATTAAAATAAAACCCTATCAGGAATTTTTGAAATGAACATTTTTGAAGGTTTTTCGAAAATTAAATTCAATTAATTTAATTAAAATTTCAGTTCCGCACAGAATTTATTTCTTTGAAGGAATTTGAAAGAGATTTATGCAAGGAAGATTCCTGTGGTTATAATTGGTCAAGTAGTTTTGGAGGAGAAGATTTTTAAAGATTTTTTTGAAAATTTAATTCAATTAATTTATTTAAAATTTCAGTTTTATACGGAATTTATTTATTTGAAGAAATTTGGAAGAGATGCATGCAAGGAAGATTCCTGTGAAGTTTGGTTGAAATTGGTCAAATAGTTTTGGAGAAGAAGACTTTTAAAGATTTTTCGAAAGTTTAATTCAATTTATTTAATTACAATTCAATTCCTGCATGGAATTTATTTTCTTGACGGAATTTGGAAGAGGTTCATGCAAGGAAGATTCCTGTGAAGTTTGGTTGAAATTGGTCCAATGATTTTGGAGAAGAAGACATTTAAAGATTTTTCGAAAATTTGATTTAATTCATTTGATTAAAATTCAAGTCCTGCATGGAATTTATTTATTTCAAGAAATTTGGAAGAGGTTCATGCAAGGAAGATTCCTGTAAAGTTTGGTTGAAATTGGTCCAATAGTTTTGGAGAAGAAGACTTTTAAAGATTTTTCGAAAATTTAATTTAATTTATTTAATAAAAATTTAAGTTCTGCTCCTAGTTTAATTTTTTTAAGGAATTTGGAAGAGGTTCATGTAAGGAAGATTCATGTGTAGTTTGGTTGAAATTGGTCCAGTAGTTTTGGAGAAAGGGGATTTTTAAAGATTTTTCGAAAATTTAATTTATACTCCTCACAAAAAGTTAAGCAATAAAAGTAATTCTCTCAATATTCTTTTTTATACACGCGGAAATTTTTGCACAAATTTGTTATTCGGACAGCCATATCTATGCTTAAACACACTTAAAGAAATACTGAATGTTATCGTCTCCAAAAACAGCTATCACGTGATTAGAACAAACTCACCCCCAAAACATGCATGCAAAATGTGTCGCATATACGGATTTCAAACTTAGCATTAGCTCTGTATGTGCTTAAAACGCGTCAATTTGACAACTTTGATGTCATCAACATTTGAATCATGCCAATACGTCGCTTGACTCCAATTGAAGTGGCTCAAATTGTTGGAATGCTACAGGGTGGGGCAACCAAGACTGCTGCTGCCATTCACTTTAAATTTCATCGCAGTATTGACTGAAGAGCAATAACCGGATACAATCAAACTGGACAGATGTCAGAGAGACCACGTTCAGGTCGTCTAAGAGTAACAACACCTTGTGAAGACCGTTATGTGGCAACCTTAGTCTGTAGGAACTGGCTTACAACGGCCAGATCGCTGGAAAATGACCTTCAGAGGGTGTCAGGAAACAGACTTTCCATCCAAACCGCGAGGAACATGTTTCACACAGAAGGTCTAAGGTCCAGGATACCACTTCAACGGATCCAACTTCCCCCAAAACATCGACAGCAAAGATTAATATTGAAACATCAACATCAAAACTGAGGGTCACTCGTTGGCGTCACAAACTCTTAACTGACTCGTCAAGATTCTGCTTTGATTCAAATGATGGCATGACACGTGTGTGGAGAAACGGTAATGAACGGTTTGCCGACTGTAACATCGCTGAACACGACCAGTATGAACGTTGGAGTTTGATGGTCTTGAGAGGTATCAGTGTTTGCCACAGAACAGAGCTGGTTGTCATCAGACGAGGTTCAATGACTGGTGTAAGGTACATTTACGAGATCATCACGCCTGTTATCATCCTTCTGATACAGTAAACAGATCCAACTGTTATGTTAATGGATGGTAATGCCCGTCCCTATCGTTCTTGAATTGTGACTGAAGTTCTGTGGACCAACAACACCAGACATATAGACTTACCTGCTAGATCTACGTCTCTAAACCTTAATTCGATAGAGCATACATAGGACATTCATTGAGGGCGTGTCTATGGTCAGCATGTTCGCCCACAGACTCTGGATAAAGTGCAACAGGTCTTGCAGACAGAATGGATGATCAATCCACAACAGACATTAGACAGACAAATCTGCTTGATGCCAACGTGTGTTCGGGCGTCTGAAGAACATCGTAGGGGTCATACCAGGTACTTGATGCTCGATCATGGCCTGAAGTGGCCGGAAAAACAACTTTTTACACATTCTGAACTGCTGGCGAGTGACGTTTTGCACCATTGTTTCGTCGGGACGGTTTTCGAGGATCTGTAACTTTGCTATTGTTTGATGATTTTCCCAATTATTTAACGTAATTTGTGTAATAAGACCCCAACTTTGTATTGTATAAAACATAGATCATTAGATGTGATAAAACACATTTGAGAAGAAAAAGCATCTTTGTTGCTTAACTTTTTGTGAGGAGTATATTTAATTAAAATTCAATTTCTGCACGGAATTTATTATTTTGAAGGAATTTAAAAGAGGTTCATGTAAGGAAGATTCCTGTGTAGTTTGGTTGAAATTGGTCCAATAGTTTTGGAGAAGAATTTTTCTAAAGATATTTCGAAAAATTAATTAATTAAAATTCAAGTTCTGCACAGAATTTATTTTTTTTGAAGGTATTTGGAAGAGGTTCACACACGGAAGATTCCTGTGAAGTTTGGTTGAAATTGGTCCAGCAGTTTTGGAGAAGAAGATGTTTAAAGAAAAAGTTTACGCACAGACAGACGGACGACGGACATAGGGCCATTACATAAGCACCGCTGGCCTTAGGCCAGTGAAGCTAAAAAACTTAAGTATGTTCTCAGACTCAAATCTGAGCACTGTACTCAAATAGCACGAAATCCAGGTGAACTTCAATCGAATACCCTACAACGTTGGAGAGTATTCCTTTGAAGTTGAGCATGTTCTCCTGAGTATGCACTGAAGTTTTTTCCAGAAACTGGGGCCAGGAATCCTCTGTTAGGGGCTCCATCCGCCGGGATATCAAATCAGGGCCTTGTTCATATAATTTTCTTTTCTTCATTGGGGAAAATGACAGAATAACAAAAATTGTGTTGCTCAGGATAATAGTAATTTTATTTCCGTATTTTGTGAAAGAATAATCTCTAGGTTATATCATTTTATTATTATAAAATTGTAAGTATTTTTATTGACCAAGGTCAATCAAAAATCTGTTGCAACAACCTTGCTATAGATCTTTAAAACTTCCCCAAACAAGATTTGGTTTTGATGTCCTAAATAGAAAGGGCTCTGGTAAACATTGAGACAAAAGAAGAAACTGTTGATAGCCAGCAGTTTCTCCTTTTGACTCAATATTTTCTATGCTTCATTGTACACAATTGCAAACTTTTCTAGCACCATTTTTGTCATCTGCAGCAGCTTTCAAATTGGAGTTTGAGTTTATCGGGGTTTTACGCTGTTTTCAACTACCAGGGTCATATCGCGGCGGCTGGAGCACCTACTCATGGATTCCTGTTGTTTCTCAAACCAGTACTACCACAACACCCTTACCGAGCCTCCAGCTGCTCGCCCACTTAGGTTAACGATTTCAAACCCATTGGTGGGTGACAATTTTGTCAGAAAGGGTATTAGCCGTGGCCGGGTATCGAACCCGGGACCTCTCGAATGAGAAGCAGATGCGCTACCAACTGCGCTAAGGCCGCGGCGCTTTCAAATTGGAACACCAATTGACTTGCACTATGTATACTGTTCATTGTACTCTTAATATTGTTAAGGCCGGAGGCCGTATATCAATTATTAAATAAATGGTAAAAAAAAATGGTAAATGGAACACCCCAAAATTTTGTTGTTTTGGAAAGGGTTAATACATGACAGGATGACAACCTTGAAAGTTCGACATAATTATGAATAAATTCCAGTTTAATTACCGGTAAATAATTAGTAATTACCCATTTAATGATTACCAGATGGTGAAATTTTAGGCTGGTCCAAATTCAAAGATGATGCAGGCAATACATTGTAATTTCAAAATGATATTTTAAAAATCTTTGAATTCCGCCATTCTGGGTGAGAAAACATAGTAAATAATAAAGAAATTGCTTGTTGCAATCAATTTCTTTATTTTACGCAATTTTTTTCCAAGCATTTTTATACGCCCGAAGGGTCGTATTATGTTATGGCCCCGCTTGTCCGTCTGTCCGTTAGCAATTTCTTGTGTGCGCAACTCCTCCTACAGTTTTCATTGGAATTCAATCAAACTTACCACAATGAATCTCCATGGTGTCTAGTTGTGCAGACCGCTTACGGAATTCAATTAACACTTGTCATTCTTGAATTATCTGCCCTTGACTTTAAAAAATGCCCATTTTCTTGTGTGCGCAACTCCTCCTACAGTTTTGATCAGAATTTGATCAAACTTGCCACAATGAATCTCCATGGTGTCTAGTTGTGCAAACCGCTTATGGAATTTAAATAACTGTTTTCGTTCTTGAATTATCTGCCCTTGAATTTAAGAAAAAATGCCCATTTTCTCAAAAATGCCCATTTTCTCAAAAATGCCCATTTTCTCCTGTGCGCAACTCCTACAGTTTCAACCAGAATTTAATCAAACTAGCCACAATGAATCTCTATGGTGTCTTTTTGTGCAAACAAAATTTTGATAACTTTTCATGTTTGAATTATCTGCCCTTGAATTGAAAAAATGGCCAATTTTACTGACAAGCCCCTCTCGGGCGTATATGCGCCGCTCTGCGAAGCTCTTGTTCTTATAGGGCCTTACAAAGTGTCAATGTGTATGTATGAGTTATTTAGTACCTTTAATCCGTCCCTATTAAAACAGAAACGGAATTTAGCCATAATGGCTCTAAAAAACAATGAGAGAAAAAATGCTGATAATCAGAAATTTCTCCTTTTCCCTCTATGACTACAAAGCTACTAATCATGGTTTCGCCAGTACATGTAGAGTGGGTAGCAATCACTGAATTTGAACAGTACAGAAACTTTTGCTCATAAAAGAGAGTTGATACCATCAATAATTATCCCTTTCAAAAATATTTTGTACATAAAAAACAAGAGCAACGCTGGGCGTGGCATTATAAGCCCGAAGCTCAGAAATAAATGGGTGAGTGTATTTGTTGATGTCCTGTTCTTTTCTAAAAGTCTCTTGCAAGTATCCGATACAACAAAATTCACAGAGTACTAAAATATTTACAAAGTGTTGCAAGTACACGAGTACTTCTAAAATATTCACAAATTTAATCAGACTGAGATAATGTAATCAAACACCCTAGCTATGAGTTCTACACACATGTGTTCAGTTTCAACATCGTAGGCCTTGTATTTTGAAAGTTATGGACTGGACTCGAATTTGCAAACTCAATCAAACAAAGGGCAATAACTCAAAAATTATAAATGGTAGAGTTAGGGTTATTGCGCTCTGCACATCCTAGCTATGAGATCTATACACCTGTGAAGTTTCAAGACCATAGCCCTTATAGTTTCAAAGTTATGGACCGGACACAAATTTGCTAACTGAATCAAACAAAGGGCAATAACTCAAAAATTACAAATGGTAGAGTTGTGGTTCTTGCACTCTGCACACCCTAGCTAAGAGATCTATACACCTGTGAAGTTTCAAGACCATAGACTTTATAGTTTCAAAGTTATGGACCAGACACGAATTTGCTAACTGAATCAAACTAAGGGCAATAACTCGAAAATAACAAATGTTAGAGTTGTTCTTGCGCTCTGCACACCCTAGCTATGAGATCTATACACCTGTAAAGTTTCAAGACTATAGGCCTCATAGTTTCAAAGTTATGGACCGGGCACAACTGAATCAAATTAAGGGCAATAACTCAAAAATTACAAATGGTAGAGTTGAGGTTCTTGCGCTCTGCACACCCTAGCTATGAGATCTATACACCTGTGAAGTTTCAAGACTATAGGCCTTATAGTTTCAAAGTTATGGACCGGACATGAACTTGCTAACTGAATCAAACAAAGGGCACTAACTCAAAAATTACAAATGGTAGAGTTGTGGTTCTTGCGCTCTGCACACCCTAGCTATAAGATCTATACACCTGTAAAGTTTCAAGACTATAGGCCTTATAGTTTCAAAGTTGAGGACCGGACACAAATTTGCTAACTGAATCAAACAAAGGGCAATAACTCAAAAATTACAAATGGTAGAGTTGTGGTTCTTGCACTCTGCACACCCTAGCTATGAGATCTATACACCTGTGAAGTTTCAAGACTATAGGCCGTATAGTTTCAAAGTTATGATCCGGACACGAATTTGCTAACTGAATCAAAGGGCATTAACTAAAAAATTACAAATGGTAGAGTTGTGGTTCTTGCGCTCTGCACACCCTAGCTATGAGATCTATACACCTGTGAAGTTTCAAGACTATAGGCCTTATAGTTTCAAAGTTATGAACCGGACACAAATTTGCTGAATGAATCAAACAAAGGACAATAACTCGAAAATTACAAATGGTAGAGTTGTGGTTCTTGCGCTCTGCACACCCTAGCTATGTGATCTATACACCTGTGAAGTTTCAAGACCATAGGCCTAATAGTTTGAAAGTTATGGACCGGACACGAATTTGCTAACGGACAGACAGACTATGCAGACGATAACATAATACGACCCTTCGGGCGTATAAAAACCAGTGTGTTAGAAGACTGAGCAAAAATTAGAAAATGTTGAATACCAGCAGTTTTGACATTTTCCTAAATATCTCCATTACAATTTCCAAAACACGAACATTTTCCCTTTTTTCCAACATTTGATTTGTTTGCAAGTACTTTTCAATTTTGACCCGTATAATATGTGTCTATGCATCGTTAAGGAAAGAGTTTACAAGGTCTTAGCAAAATATATTTATGACCCAGGATCAGAAGGGAAAATCCATATTTGATGTCTATATAGCTCTAGCTTGCTCAGCATATACATGTATTCCAGTGAAAATCCCTTCAAACATGGTGATGTGCACAATACTGTAAATAATTATATTGATCAGTATCCATACTGGTCTCAAAGTAGTGGAAGGTTGATTTGGAAATATATGGTGTCTAAAATACAAAAAAGGCACATTTTCCTAGATCTCAGTTCACATTCAATTGGAGTTACTTGTAGCCTGTTGAAGGAGTTGGTTTCTCGTGGTATCTTCATGAGTAATGGCGGGCGGTGATTGCATGTAGAAACATGGACACTCAATATCAATCATAGCACCTGTGATAAGGTTTCGAAAACGGAAATGTCCCTTCATATTTCCGTTGGGCGTGGTGAATGTACAGCAGCTTATCCAACTAAACTCTGTCCCTGGCTTCATGATCGGATGTTCTCCTACGACCCCAGGTCCATTGACATATTCAACAGCTCCTGTCCCGTCGGTGATTACCCAATGACGAGTCTCGAGTTGGCAAGAGAGTGAAGCTGGTACATCTTTAGCCATGCTGAGTATGATTCTATAGGAAAAGAAATAATGTTGGGTTCTGCTGAAATCAGGCACAAAACATGTAGTAGGTTTCACAGTAATTCCTGAAGTTGTAGCAAGGCAGCTCGGCTCATGAATGAACTTGTATATACAGTTGTTCACCACATGATACTCATTGGAGGTAAGTTTGTTTGCGTAATCAATAATGTAGTCCTTGAATGGTCCATAACAGAAGTAATCACAGTGAGGCTCAACATCCCTGTCATCATTTGGTTTGTATACATGCCCTGGTGTGAATCCTCCAACATCACTAAACGCTAAAGAAAGGCAACAGCTCGATTCAACAAAACCAAATTTAAATAGACCAAGTTTGTGATATTTTCCTTCTGAATCAGCAAATCGCCTTTGTATTTCAGCTGTTGTTTTGGTATCATACAACTTAACTGTGATAGAATAATGGTGGATAATGGACCCTCCGAGAACGCCTGACGGACTCTCTAGTGCATCCTGTCCATCGCATATCCTGTAGGATACACGGAAATCAAGTGGCAGAGCATGTCCTAAAACACTCTCCAACTCGTCCAAATCTTCCTCACTACCACCATCGTGCAAGTTTGCATAAAGGACTGGGCAATTTTCCTTGCAGAAATCCCTGATCTTGGTCCAAGCGATTTTCAGTTCTTTAAAATCTGGATATTTTCCATACTCCTGGTAAAGTGTTATGAAGTTCTGGCTCCAGGGAAGTCCTTCAGTACACTGGTCCTCCAGAAAGTAATGTTGACATTGCCATCGCCACAGTTTATCATCACCACATAACCTGTGGAACTTCTTGTTTGTAGCCGACAACCTTGTCAGATCCCGATAATGAAGGTATCGCAGAATGTCAACCAGAATCTCGTCCGGTAAATCAATCAATTTAGGTTCACAACCCTCCATCTGCGATTATAATCTCGTAGAATCTGCCTGAAGGCCAGAATTTCCTTTTGTTTTTGCTTCAAACAGTGTCAATATAAACAGGAAGTAATGGCGACTTTTAAAACAAGGGAGGTAACTTTTTCGATCAAATATTTCTGTCGGTCATATGACTTTTTTTCGCCTCACTGAATTGATTGAAATTGGTGTTTTTCTTATAAATTCAATTATTCGTTTCAAAGATTCACTTCAGGTAAACCAAAAACAAACAAACAAAAGAAAAAATATTTTCATGGACGATAATTTCCTACCAAGGACTATTTGTACGAGGTAGAAAGTACCCCTTCACATTGCCAGCAAAATGGGCCGAACTGTCATCGCGGATGATAAACTTCAGGCATATGTTCAAGGTTTACTCTCAACAAATACATGGCAACTCGGTCTCATTATTGGAAAGGTATAGTCATGATTTAATTTTAAAAGAGAGTTGTTTACTTTACCTCATTTTGTCCAGGAAACGCTTCAAATTCGGTTTCATTTCTAGCCTTGTTACTTCGTACCCTGACTAAGTCTACAGCATAAACTCAACGCCCGTCGTCTGTCAGTCTCTTTTCATAAAAAGATCTTTGTAATAGATGTAGCCGGGTGTAGTATAAGGGGCACTTATACAGGGTTTTCCCCGGGCATAAGAATTTGGGGGTCATTGTGACCCCCTTGCCTTCAAAGTTAGGGGTCATTTCTACTATTTTGTGGGTCAAATGCCCTAGGACTCAAGTATCATACAAAAGTCTAGATTTTAAAACTTGCGTCATTAATGACCCTCAGGTAAATTTCTAAGGGGTCATTTGTTTTGAAATTGCGACAATGATGCATGATTTCTGCGTCATGGAAAACCCTGCTTATACTATCTCACCGTACAAGCTAGCTTTTATAGCGACGTGGTAGAGTGTTCGCTTAGGGTGTGAGACAGCATTCCCACCACATTTTTTGAAGTTGGGTACATGTACCCACATGCCAAGTAAAACCTGGGTACTTGACCTATATATATGGGTACATTGATGAGGCCATGTATTTACAAATTATTTCTTAAGGGGACGTCAAAACCAGGTCTTGTTTGGGAAAGGGTTTATGCGGGCAATGATAGGCAACTCTTTTTGAACTTGATTAAGTGTTAGATGAGTGACGTCCCTTGTTGGTTCACGCTACCTAATTGGGCGCGGTCGGTCATTTTTGTTTTCATCTACTGTACAAGTTTCATAAAGTTCAAAAGTCGGCAATATCCGACAGACAATACAATGAAATTAAAATCTCAAGCTTACTATTGGGGAAAAACGATCATATTTTCAACTGGCAGCCTGACTATTGCAGTCTCTGCAGACGCAGAAGGAAATTCCGATGACATCATTCGTCATTCGCTGATTCATGTGGGTTCGACCATTTTAATACACAACCCGAGTGAAAATTATTCGACTGGCTATACAGCCGACGTGCATTGTTTGTTACTCTAGAATGGAAAGGTCGAAAATGCCCGTAAACAAGGATGATAACACGGAGATTTAGGGCGGCATATTAGGTTTCTAGTTTATTAGCTCACCTGAGCACAAAGTGCTCGAGGTGAGGTATTGTGATCGGTCTGTTGTCCGGCGTCTGTCTGTCTAACTGTCTAACTATCTATCTGTCCATCTGTCCATCCGTCAACTTTTCACAAAAAAATCTTCTCCTCCTAAAGTACTTGGTAGAATTCAATCATATTTCACACATATGATCTATGGGTCATGCTTTTTCAAAATACTTCAAAGAATTTGAATCGGGGCCATAATGGGGTCAAAAAGTAGGTCACTAGGTCAAATCTTCTTTCTGCTCTAGGGGCCACATTTAAAGCTCAATCGTTGTGAAAATTTATCAGAATATTTGTCTTGATGATATTTAGGTCATGATAAAAAATAGGTCAAGCCAGGTCAAAAACTAGGTCACTAGGTCAAATATTGTGAAATCCATCTTTTTACACTGGAAGTACCAATTTTGGTCCAAACTTTGTGGAAATTGTCATGAATGTTTATTTTGATGATATCAAGGTTAAGTCAAGAAGTGGGTCATGCTAGGCCATTAAGTAGGTCAAGAGGTCAAATCTTACAAAATCCTTTATTTTGCTCTGGAAGTGCCAATTCTTGTCCAAACTTTGTCAAAATTGTCCCAAATGTTTATCTCAATTATATCTATCAAATGATGAAAAGTGGGTCATACAAGGTCAAAAACTAGGTCACAAGGTCAAATCTTTTATAATCCTTCATTTGGCCCGGACATGCCAGTTTTGGCCCAAACTTTCTCAAAATTGTCCTGAATGTTTATCTTGATGATATCTAGGTCATGTCAAGAAGTGGATCATGCCAGGTCATAAACTAGGTCACGAGGCCAAATCTTGTAAAATCCTCCCTTTTCCTCTGGAAGTGCCAATTTTGGTCTAAACTTTGTCAAAATTGTCCGAAATGTTTATCTTGATTATATCTTGGTCATGGTCAAAGATGGGTCATGCAAGGTCAAAAACTAGGTCACAAGGTCAAATATTACAGAATCCTTCCTTTTGCTCTAGAGATGCCAATGTTGCCCTAAAACTTTGTCAAAACTATCCTAAATACTTATCTGGATATCTAGGTAATGCAGAAAGTGTGGGTCATGTAAGGTCAAAAACTAGGTCATTGGGTCAAATCTTGGTTTTGCTTTAAGAACGGAAATATATACTCAAACATTGTGAAAATTGTTCAGAATGTTTATCTTGACGAAATTTGGGTCATTTTAAAAGTGGGTCATGTGAGGTCAGAAACTAGGTCACTAGGTCAATTTTTTTTTTTGCTCTAAGAACCAAAATATATATTTACTTTATCAGTGTGAAAATTGTTCAGAATGTTTATCTCGATGATATCTTGGTGATGTGAAAAGTGGGTCATGCGAGGTCTAAAACTAGGTCACTAGGTCAAATCTTGTTTTTGCTCTAGGAACCAAAATATTTACTTTATCGTGGTGAAAATTGTTCAGAATATTTATCTTGATGATATCTTGTCAATGTAAAAAGGGGGCCGTGTGAGGTCAGAAACTAGGTCACTAGGTCAAATTTTGTTTTTGCTCTAAGAACCAAAATATTTACTTTATCATTGTGAAAATTGTTCAGAATGTTTATCTCGATGATATCTTGGTGATGTGAAAAGTGGGTCATGCGAGGTTTTAAACTAGGTCACTAGGTCAAATCTTGTTTTTGCTCTAGGAACCAAAATATTTACTTTATCGTGGTGAAAATTGTTCAGAATATTTATCTTGATGATATCTGGTCAATGTAAAAAGGGGGCCATGTGAGGTCAGAAACTAGGTCACTAGGTCAAATTTTGTTTTGCTCGAAGAACCAAAATATTTACTTCATCATTGTGAAAATCGTTCAGAATATTTATCTTGATGATATCTTGGTGATGTGAAAAGTGGGTCATGCGAGGTCTTAAACTAGGTCACTAGGTCAAATCTTGTTTTTGCTCTAGGAACCAAAATATTTACTTTATCATTGTGAAAATTGTTCAGAATATTTATCTTGATGATATCTGGTCAATGTAAAAAGGGGGCCATGTGAGGTCAGAAAGTAGGTCACTATGTCAAATCTTATTTCTGAATTTAGAACCATAATGATATCTGAATCATTGTGAAAATTGTTCAGAATGTTTATTTTGACCATATCTGGGGCATGTATAAAGTGGGCTATGGGGAGGTCAAAATATAGGTCAAATTTTGTTTTTGCTCTAAAATATCAAAATATTTATTCATCATTGTGAAAATTGCTTATCTTGATGATAAATGGGTCATGTAGAAAGTGGCTAATGTTAGGTTTAAAACTAGGTCAAAAGGTCAAATCTTGTTTTTGCTCTAAGAACCTAAATATTTACTCATCATAGTGAAAATTGTTCAGAATGTTTATTTTAATGATATGCAGGTCATGTAAAAAGTGGGTCATGCGAGTTTGAAGATTGCAAGATGTTTGTCTCAAAGTCCTCTCAGGTGAGCGATGCAGGGCCATCTTGGCCCTCTTGTAATTAGTTTCATGCCCGAATTCGACGCTGACCTCACAAAAAAACATTGCGTGCATGTACGCAATATGAAAGTAAAACTAGCGTGCACTTGTATTTATTTGCGTAAATTACGCGTGTTCTTGCGTGAATGGGAATGCTGGTGAGAGGTCCCAGGATCGAATCCCCACAGGAGTCGATGGGATATTTATTTGCGGGTTACATTTGGCGCCCACCGTAAAAAACCTGCATGAAGTGCTGGTTTGTGAGAGTAGTGAGTTGACGATGTTGAAAAAAGATTCGTGGAAGAATCTTAATTGTCGAGGGGGTGTATGTAGCCGGGTGTAGTATAAGGGGCACTTATACTATCTCGCCGTACAAGCTAACTTTTATAGGGACGTGGTTGAGTGTTCGCTTAGGGTGTGAGAGGTCCCAGGATCGAATCCCCACAGGAGTCGATACGATATTTATCTGCTTGTTACATAGACTATACCAGAATGCATAGATTTTTGAAAATTATCATATAGACTAGTAGGCTACACTAGTCTATGGTCGACTTCAAATCAGACAATAGCTCGAGCTATTGGGAACCATCATCGGAAACCAGGCCATTTAACTGTTTATCACACCTTTTAATGGTTTATGCACATGATTAGGCAAATTGCCCGATGTATTATCAATATTTCACATGATTGCCTGCCACCAATTAGTTGTGCATGGCTGCTTATAGGGATATAGCCAAAGAGCAATTCATTACTCTCGCGAACGTCGCTGGAGTGTTGCATAAACCAAAGCCCATCTTCATGTGTTTGTTTAACCCATACTTTGTTAGAAAGGCTGTCTTCTAACGGTCCTCTTCTCTTATGATAACCTGCCAGTACGCTGAGTTGGCATCTAACTTCGAGAACCAAATGCTTCCAGCCAACGTATCCAAACAGTCATCCACTAATGGTAATGGGAAAACGTCCTTCACCGTTACGTTGTTCAGTTCACGGTAGTCAATACACCATCGGACATTCCCATCTAGTTTCCGAATGAGCACTGGCGTTGATGCCTGATCAGAGAAGAAAAAGTGCACCGGACGTGGGACTCGAACCCACGACCCCCGAATTACTAGTCGGATGCTCTAACCACTGAGCTAGCCGGGCACATGGTCGTGTTTCTACCCAACGTCACTACACTCCTCCCCCTCATAATTTCAGGCTGTCAACCGATTCCTATTTTCCTATAAAACTCCTATATTTTGGGTCCAGTTCCTTTATTTTCAAGCACCTCCTATATTCCTATAATTCTCCTATATTTTGAAAATATTTCCTATATTTTTGGGTAAAATTATTGTCGATGAATGATAAGATAGAAAATATTGCTATGATACTGCTCTTTGCTTCTTTATTCTTCTGGTAAGAGAATCTCTGTCTTCCATTATAGCATTTATATCCTGTATAATGTTTTAGTGCTTTTCGTCTGTTCATCATCACTGATTTGTTTACATGTAAGGCTTTTGAATAGGACACAAGATTTTAAGGTGCACATTAAACAGAGGATGAGGATCATGAAGATGCTGTATAGTAGCTACTTTCTGAATTGTGATGCTGTGGAACTGAAATGATTACTTTAATAGCTCACCTTAGCATTAAGTGTTGAGGGTTAGGCATTGTGTTCACTCATCATCAATTGTCTGCCTGTCTGTGCACAGTTACAAAATAATCTTCTTTCATACAGACTAGAGTTTTGGAATTTTGTATGTAGAATCTAAAGGCCCTTTTACCAAAATTGCTTTAAATAATATTGGTACAATGAAATTTTACACTATGTTGTGGGTTACCAAATGTCATGTAGACACAAACAAGGAAATCTTGTACAATTTTCTTCTCTAAAACCGTTTGGTTTCGGTCTTTGAAATTTGTTCTGTGAAATTGTTTTATAGCCCCCCCCAGCAAAAAACTTTTAATTATCACTGGGTATGTTGCTATGAAAATTAGCCCTCTGTTGTTAGTATCAGATTTCATACAGAGACAAAAAAGAAATCTAGGCAAAAATTTTACTTCTGAATAGTTTGGCCTAGGGCTCTGAAATTTGGTGTGTTGAATTGTCTTCAATCCCTCTGCCAAAAAAACTTTTAATTATTGTGCTGCAATTAAATTGGGTCATATGTTGTGAAATATATTCCATTTGGAGACAAAGGAGCAAATCTTCAACAATCTTCTAATACATAAATGTTTGACCTACCACTTTGAAATTTTGTGTGTTGAATTCTCTTATGGCCTTCTATCAAAATACTTGAAAGTTTTGTGGTACAATGAAAATTAGTCCTATGTTGTGCAATATTCATAATTTGATTACATATGGAGAAAGAGAGAAATCTTGTACAATCTTCTGACAAATCCTTTGTCAGAGATCCTTTATTGAAATTGTGTATGTATCATGGCATCATCACAGACTCTACCAAAATTCTTTGTGTTTTCCTGCAACAAAAATTGTATAGAAGTTATCAGTCTGGGATGAGACAGGAGGTATATGACATAATACAATCTCCTCTAAGCCCCAAGTGTTCTCTAAGGTATGTGATATATATCTAAGGGCCATGTTGACTCTTTTGTCTAAATCTTGTACAATTTTCTTCTCTAAAACCGTTTGGTTTCGGTCTTTGAAATTTGTTCTGTGAAATTGTTTTATAGCCCCCCCCCCCCAGCAAAAAACTTTTAATTATCACTGGGTATGTTGCTATGAAAATTAGCCCTCTGTTGTTAGTATCAGATTTCATACAGAGACAAAAAAGAAATCTAGGCAAAAATTTTACTTCTGAATAGTTTGGCCTAGGGCTCTGAAATTTGGTGTGTTGAATTGTCTTCAATCCCTCTGCCAAAAAAACTTTTAATTATTGTGCTGCAATTAAATTGGGTCATATGTTGTGAAATATATTCCATTTGGAGACAAAGGAGCAAATCTTCAACAATCTTCTAATACATAAATGTTTGACCTACCACTTTGAAATTTTGTGTGTTGAATTCTCTTATGGCCTTCTATCAAAATACTTGAAAGTTTTGTGGTACAATGAAAATTAGTCCTATGTTGTGCAATATTCATAATTTGATTACATATGGAGAAAGAGAGAAATCTTGTACAATCTTCTGACAAATCCTTTGTCAGAGATCCTTTATTGAAATTGTGTATGTATCATGGCATCATCACAGACTCTACCAAAATTCTTTGTGTTTTCCTGCAACAAAAATTGTATAGAAGTTATCAGTCTGGGATGAGACAGGAGGTATATGACATAATACAATCTCCTCTAAGCCCCAAGTGTTCTCTAAGGTATGTGATATATATCTAAGGGCCATGTTGACTCTTTTGTCTAAATCTTGTACAATTTTCTTCTCTAAAACCGTTTGGTTTCGGTCTTTGAAATTTGTTCTGTGAAATTGTTTTATAGCCCCCCCCCCCCCCCCAGCAAAAAACTTTTAATTATCACTGGGTATGTTGCTATGAAAATTAGCCCTCTGTTGTTAGTATCAGATTTCATACAGAGACAAAAAAGAAATCTAGGCAAAAATTTTACTTCTGAATAGTTTGGCCTAGGGCTCTGAAATTTGGTGTGTTGAATTGTCTTCAATCCCTCTGCCAAAAAAACTTTTAATTATTGTGCTGCAATTAAATTGGGTCATATGTTGTGAAATATATTCCATTTGGAGACAAAGGAGCAAATCTTCAACAATCTTCTAATACATAAATGTTTGACCTACCACTTTGAAATTTTGTGTGTTGAATTCTCTTATGGCCTTCTATCAAAATACTTGAAAGTTTTGTGGTACAATGAAAATTAGTCCTATGTTGTGCAATATTCATAATTTGATTACATATGGAGAAAGAGAGAAATCTTGTACAATCTTCTGACAAATCCTTTGTCAGAGATCCTTTATTGAAATTGTGTATGTATCATGGCATCATCACAGACTCTACCAAAATTCTTTGTGTTTTCCTGCAACAAAAATTGTATAGAAGTTATCAGTCTGGGATGAGACAGGAGGTATATGACATAATACAATCTCCTCTAAGACCCAAGTGTTCTCTAAGGTATGTGATATATATCTAAGGGCCATGTTGACTCTTTTGTCTAGATTGAACTCAAAGACATTAATATATAACAAGCTAGACTGGGTAAGAACTGTTAGTATAACACAAAGGCCATGGCTGTAAAATCTTTTTGGCTGAATATTTATTTACAAGTAATGAGATTTAAAGCCAAAAATGGGCTCAGAAGGCATTCTAATTGCTTCAACAGACATCTGGATTTTCAAAATTTTCTTGGGGGAGGACCCCCAAACCCCCCTGTTCAGAGATGTTGTCTCTGGTTTGCTCTCCCACATTAAATTTTGTACCTTTTGCGCTTGTTTGAATCAGCATATTAGTGTTGTGCCGCTTGAAAAAAAGTATGACAGTCCCTGAAGGTATTTGAGATGAAAAAAACTTTACTTAAAAAACTCCTATAATTTGACTCGAAATTGGCTAAAAGCTCCTGTTTTTCTTGAAAAATATTCCTATTAAAACTCCTATATTTTTTAGAAGACCTGGTTGACAGCCTGTAATTTCTTGGGAATCTCCAACTCCCCCTGGTCCCTAGGACCACCAGGTGCCGCATCCCGCGCTCACCAGTTTACCTCGTCGCCATTAAAGTAAATCAGAGGAGAAAAAGTGCACCCGATGTGGGACTCGAACCCACGACCCCCGGATTACTAGTCGGACGCTCTAACCACTGAGCTAGCCAAGCACATGGTCGTGTTTCTACCCAACGCAGTCATGGCGAAGACCGTCGGACCAGCAGACATGTCTGATGAAAATTCCCTCGGTCTGATGATTTTTGGCTACTGTCAGTTCAACTGTCTGACACAAATTTTGATCTGTTAGATAGTGAATTATAGTTCGGTCTGACAAAAATTTATACGGTCTGACAGATTATTCAGTACTATCAAACCGAATGTCTGACAAAGATTACTGCTTCTTCGTCATGTCTGCCAACATCACTACAGGACAATAGGAGTGTAACGATACATCAGACTATCGATATATCGCAATGGCGAGCAAGCTGATAGTACTATCTATCTATCTATCTTTCTATACTGCATCAACCCCTCGCGGGGATTACATGCAGGTGCGCGTCTGTGCGATGTTAGTAGTCTAGAAAAGCTATAAAAATAAAAGGTTTTCATAAGAACTGTTAGTGAGAGTGAATTAAAGATGACAGGGTTAAAATATTAAAAGTCAGAAACAAGCTGACAGTGATAGCTAAAAGATAAAAACAGCGCACTGGCATTTAAGGCATTGGGTGGCTAATCATGCATACTGCCCTTTTAAATGACTCAATGGTGGGCAGTAATGCAACTTTAGAAGGCAGCCGGATCCATTGCATGATTGCGAGGGGGTAGAACGAGTATCTATAGTAATCCTTTGCAGCATGCAACTGTCTAAAGACCAGGGGGTGTGAATTACGCGAGATCCTGGTTTGGTGCTCAATGTATTGTGGTAATTCTACAGCAACTAATCCATGGATAATTTTGTAGAACAGGCAAAGCCAGGAGTCATTTCTCCTCTGTTCTAGAGAACGCCAACCCAGCTGGGTAAGCATTTCTGTGACACTTGCCTGTCTACTGTAGTTGTCACATGTCCATCGAGCTGCCCTTCGTTGGACCATCTCAATTTTTCTGAAGTCTTCATATGAATTGGGACTCCAGACAGGGGATGCATATTCCACCAATGGGCGCACCAAGGACTTGTATGCCATTTCACGTATGGCTCTGGACTTTGTCCTGATGTTACGCTTTATGAACCCTAGGGTTCCGTTTGCAGAAGTCAAGTGCAATTATTTTGGATGTGTTGTTTAGATGTCAGGCTGCTGCTGATCTCCACACCCAAATACTTGGAGCTTCCAACTGATTCCAGGGTCTGACTGTGCAGGAGGTACTTACAAGGGACTGGGTTTGTTGCCCGAGTTTTGTGAATGACAACACATTTGCTTGGATTGAACTCCATGTCCCATTGTAATTCCCACTCATGGAGTTGGTCTAGATCCTGCTGTAAAATTTGGGAACTGCCAAGTAGATGGCCGTGTCATCAGCGAACAACCTAACTTTAGATCTGGTCCTGTCTGGTAGGTAATAATATAAATGAGGAACAATATTGGACCCAAGACTGAACCCTGAGGGACCCCAGATGTAACAGGCACTGTGTCAGATTTTTCGTTCTCCAGAACAACAGTTTGGGTTCGGCCTGACAGGAATGCCTGTATCCATTTCAAGCTGGGTCCTCTAATTCCGTACTTGTGGAGTTTTAGCAGGAGTTTCTGATGACTGACCATGTTGAATGCTTTTGAAAAGTCAAGCAAGACAAGATCAGTTTGGCTGCCTGCTAAAGAGTTCCTCATAAGGTCCTCCATAAGGGTCACTAGCTGTGTCTCGCACGAACGTTTGGTTCTAAAACCATGCTGTAGGTCATACAGCAGGTTATACTGGTCCATATGGGAGACAACGTTTGTGGTGACAATGTGTTCTAGGACCTTGCACAAGATGCTGGTGAGTGATATTGGCCTGTAATTAGACGCAAGGCCAGTATCGCCTTTCTTGAATAAGGGACAGACATGTGCAGTGCTCCAGTCTTTGGGTACCCTACCAGTATCGAGGGACTTCTGATATATAATCTGCAAGACTGGAGCAATAACACAGCGGAGTCTTTGAAGGACAAGGGGTTTCAGTTAGTCAGGTCCTGCAGCTTTGTGGGGGTTTAGGTCCTTCAAAAGTTTTAAGATGCCATTCAGGGAAATAGTAATGTTTTTTCCATCAGTGGAACTAGGGGTGACTTTAGGCCAAAATCCATTATCGCGATAGTATTAGTATTGCATAAACCACTATCGTGATAGTATTGATATCGCCAGTAACTATTGCGATACTATTGCCTGAAGAACAAAAGCCGGTATTGTTTCCCATTTACAGACTTCTGTGCCGAAATCTGAAGCTGTAGACTACACTAGTGAATCCTTGGTATTCCTGAGATATAAACCACTAAAATTTAGTGTACATATATATTATGAGTTTTGAAAACAATGTGGGAAAAGAAGAATTAGATCTATATGCAGACGCTGGAGTTGCCATGTTGCCAGGGACACTGCCTTTGTTTCATCCAAGTTTTTTTGGTTCCATAGATGGGCCTCAAAATTCTAAAACAAACAAACTAAAGGTCCCGGGTTCGATACCCTGCCGCGGCAAATACCCTTACTGACAAAAAATGTCACCCATCAATTGTTTGATATCATGAACCTATGTGGGGGAGCAGCTGGAGGCTCTGTAAAGGTGTTGTGGTAGTACCGGTATGGTATGGGAAACACCAGGAAACCATGGTTAGGTGCTCCAGCTGCCGCGATATGACCTTATGAGTTGAACACGGCGTAAAACCCCAATAAATCAAATCAGCAGAGGTCTGGGAGATGGGCACTTATTAGATTTATTACGGTATTCAAGGAATGAAGCTATTGTAGCTAAAATCCAATTGAGCAGCAAAAGTGCGAGCTATTTGACGTTATGTCCGTAGCAATAGTCTGACCACTGGAAAAAATGTGGTCTGGCCATTGGAGCCATTACGTCATTCGGAACTCCTCAGATAATAGTGAACCAATCAATGTGGAGGTAAACAAAGATTTTGATTGGTTGACCCAGAAAGGGAAGAAATTTAATAGAAAGAACAGTGCTGGTTCCCAATGATGGTTCCCAATAGCTCGAGTAATTGTCTGCTTTTGTTTACCTCGACACTGATTGATCCTCTGTTATCGGAGGAATTCCTAATGACGTAATGGCTCGAATGACCAGACCACACTTTTACCAGTAGTCAGACTATTGCTGCTGAAATGACGTCAAATAGCTCACACTATTGCTGTTCGATTTGAGCTATAGGCTTTTTATGCTCCTGGAAGGGAGAGCATATAGTCGCCACTTTGTCTGTCCGTCCGTCCTTCCATCCGTCCGTCCGTCTGAAGCAATATCTCCATATCCCTTGGGCCAAATCAAATGAAACTTACCATGTGAACTCCCTATGACAAAATGCCGATGTACTTTTCCCCGTTTTTGGATTTGAGGCCTTGTCATGGGAAAAGGGGACTTATGGTTAAAAATAAATACAGTTTTTCTCTAATTTCTCCCAGTCTAATGGTCAGAATTTGATGAAATTTCATATTTGAGTAGCAAATCAGATGCCCTTGACAATAAAGTGCTCTCCATGGCATACATTTATTGTGACAATGCCCTATTCGGGGAGCATTGTCCGTCTCTGACGGCCCTTGTTTTTATTAGCTACAATAGCTTCATTTGGAATACATCTACATGTATTTAGAGTTGTCCGAGGTGGTCCAAATTTAATAGCTTGAGCTGTAGTCCCAATTTAAGTCGACCTCTGTGTCAGTGTTCTCCCCAGCCTAATAAGCTGTATCGGCTCCACTACAGCTTCATGTAAATCAGTGTAATGCCCCTACAGCTTCATAATTACCCCTACAGCTTAATTTCTTCAAATGGTCACCAAATAGAGACATTAAGAGGTATTTCATGTCAAAACTTATAAATAATGCATTATAATCAATCAAAATGTAATAATTCTGTATAAAAACATTATGAGAAAAGAAGAAATTGCTCAAATTGAGCAATTTCTTCTTTTCCCATTATGTTTTTATTCATGAACACAATGGTTTTCAAGGTTTACCAATACTTATAATTTGCCACTACGGCTTCAAATTATTCTGAGGAGAACCCTGATAGTCCCTATCTAAGTTGGCCTCTGTGTCAATTATCAATGACCATTTTGAGGTGAATGGTAGCCTTGAAGGGCCATCTTTGTCCTCAAAGGCGTGTTTCAAATGTGAGCAAGGGGGCTAAAGAATGGGAGGTTAGGTGCTCCTGCAACTGCAATATGACCATAGCAGAAACTGATGAAAGAGGCCATTGACCCTTTCCCAAACAAGACCTGGGGCCCGTTTTACTAACAAACTTACGAACATTTTTAAAATAACAACAACTCTGATTGGCCGAATAATTACTCTTATTATTTCTCGTTCAATCAGATGTGTTGTTACAAGGTTTTTGTAAAAACACATGTTAGTAAAACGCGGCCCTGGTTTTGAAGTCCCAGGTGGAATATTGGAGAAACATTGAAACAAAAGAACAAACTGCTGATAACCAGCAGTTTCTCCTTTTGTCTCAATGTTTTCTATGCTATATCATACATGAATTCAATCATAATCAACATCCATTTTGCTGTCTTCAGCAGCTTATGAATTGGACCACCATAAAAATTTGTCGTTTGGGAAAGGGTTAAATGCGATCAAGGGAGTAATTAAGAATGGGAGGTTATGTGCTCCTGCAACTGCAATATGACCATAGCAGTAACTATTGAAAGAGGCATTAACCCTTTCCCAAACAGCAAAATTGTAGGGTTATCCACTTCAAAAACTGCCACAATTGACAAAATGGAAATTATTAAAGATAGAATTTGTGTAAAATATGGCATAGAAAATATTGAGACAAAAGTAGAAACTGCTGGTTATCAGCAGTTTCTTCTTATGTTTCAATTTTTTCCCAAGCCTTTTCTATTAGGGACGTGAAAACAAGGTCCATTTTGGGAAAGGGTTAAATCCCATTCAATTGATCATAATTATTCATCTTTATCATTTGCAACAGCTAACCACCCAGAAAGACTATGTTATACACATGGTGCGTACACCAGAACCCGTCGAGGACCAAGCAAGTGACGACGATGATGATGATGATGATGGTTATGACGAAGCTGTGGACAAGACGCAGAAGAAGCCGTCAAGTTTGGAGGTGATGAATGAATTATGGGCCGCTACACATTCTAAACAGGTAGGCAGAGTTCTCCGCAGAATGATTTACAGCAGGGCAAGTTTAGAAAAAAACATTCACTTTTTACATGCGACGACGACGATGATGATGATGATGATGGTTATGATGAAGCCATGGACAAGACGCAGAAGAAGCCGTCAAGTTTGGAGTCCATGAATGAATTATGGGCAGCTACACATGCTAAACAGGTAGTCAGGGCTCTCCACAGAATAATATAAAGCTGTAAAGTAGCTGCCTAATTGAAGCATTATATACGTAAACCACAAACACATATAGGTTTTGTATACAAATAAATGTACATGACCACATTATGGGAAAAGAAGAAATTGCCCATTTTGAGCAATTTCTTCTTTTACCATAATGATGTCAATGCAGAAAAATTTATTACATACAATATGCTTTATTTAAATAAGATTTTTGATTGAAACACCTAAAAGTACTGTATTTTGTGACCTTTCTTTTTTTTAAGAAATTAATCTTGGGGGTACTTTTGAAGCTGTAGTTATATCACACTGATTTACTTGAAGGTGTAGTGGAACCCCTATCACGGTGTATAATCACGTGACTCAGAATTTCTGATAATCTTCAATATCTTTTTTAATACACAACCAATTTGAATTCGGTTTGGAGCAGAGAAGGGGGGAAAATGCCAGGAATAGGCTGGACATGTTGGATTTTTGAAAAATCAACTGATAAAAAGGTTATTGAAGATAAACTAAAATTTTGGTTTATCTTCAATAACTTTTTTATCAGTTAATTTTTCAATAATCAACCAAGTCCATCTAATGCGTGACGTCTGTCCACATTCTCTGCTTCAAACCGAATTCAAATCGGTCCAGTATTTACAAAATTATTGAAGATTTTCTGAAAATATTGTATCACATGATTATCCACCGTGCCTATGGCATATTGAGTTGTTGGGAACACTTGTTAAATTGTACTCACTGATTTTGCTGCACTTATCCCTCTCCTAAAATACATAATGATGCTTTTTAATGCTACACCAGATAAAACATTAAAAAAAGTGTGGAAAATGAAGAATTTGCTTGTGATAAGCAATTTCCTCATTTCCCACAATGATTTTTGTAGAGAAAGACCAAAAAATGTAATGTTTCATTCTTTTTATATCCCTGTATCGGGAAGATTGGGGCATGTTGTTTTACTTGTGTCCGTCTGTCTATCTATTTGTCGGAAAATTTGCCATTGGCAAGGTGTCTAAAATCCCTAAAAGGGTCCCCCCCAAAATGAATCTTGTACCCCCAGTTTTTGCAAGCAGTATTCTATGCCTCAAAAAGAGGGGGTACAAGCATGCTGTAAAAGTGTGTTTTATTTTACCCCAGATTTGTAAATAGGTGGACACTCTGATAGGTCTTTTCAGCCTGGGCATTAGTGTTTCATTTTTATGCTCCCCGAAAAAATTTGGGGGGAGCATATAGTCGCCACGCTGTCCGTCCGTCCGTCCATCCGTGTGTCCGTCCGTCCACAGCCATATCTCAGCAACCCTTGGACCAAATTCAATGAAACTTCACATGTGAACTCCCTGGGTCAATACCTAGGGACCTTTTTCTCCGTTTGTAATTTTAAGGCTGCGTCATGGAAAAAGGGGCCTTAGTGTAAAAATTAGTTTTCTCTTATTTCTCTTCATCTAATGGGCAGAATTTAATGAAATTTTGTGCTTATGTAATAAATAGGATGTTCTAGACCATATTCTATAAATAATGTGTGTACAAAAAAGCTGTCCTGGGAAAAGGGGGCTTAATGTATGATAGTTTTTATTTTGTGACAAACACTTATTCGGGGAGCATAATCCGTCTGTGACGGCTCTTGTTATTGACAGCTTCAATTTCTTTTAAATCAACCAGTCTAAAATTTTGCTGTTTGGTAATGTGTTAACAATTCTAAACTACATTCAACTTATAGGTCACCACAATGTTGACAGGTGGGTTGAGTGTGGTTGGTATATTTGCGCTGGCCCCTCCAAATATGATGCAGAACGCTCAAGCAAAGTTACGACAGGTAAGTTAATCTGGGACCTGTTGCATCATTATGCCCCCTTTCGAAGAAAATGGGGGTATATTGTTTTGCAAGTGTCAGTCGGAAGGTCGGTCTGTCGGTCGGTCGGTCGGTCCGTATGTCGGTCGGTCTGTCCGTAGACCAAACCTTGTCCGGAGCATAACTCGAAAAGTATTAAAGGTAGAATCATGAAACTTCATAGGTGGATAGATCTCATTATGGAGAGGTGCAGTGCACAAGAACCGTAACTCTGCTGATCAAATTTTTTGAGTTATTGCCCTTTGTTGATTTTATAACTTGATTCTTGTCCGGAGCATAACTCAAAAAGTATGTAAGGTACAATCATGAAACTTTACAAGTGGATAGATCTCATTATGGAGAGGTGCAGTGCACAAGAACCGTAACTCTGCTGATCAATTTTTTTGAGTTATTGCCCTTTGTTGATTTTCAAACTTGATTCTTGTCCGGAGCATAACTCAAAAACTATGTTAGGTAAAATCATGAAACTTTACAGGTGAATAGATCTCATTATGGAGAGGTGCAGTGCACAAGAACCGTAACTCTGCCGATCAAATTTTTTGAGTTATTGCCCTTTGTTGATTATCAAACTTGATTTTTTGTCCGGAGCATAACTCAAAAACTATGTTAGGTAGAATCATGAAACTTTACAGGTAGACAGATCTCATTATGGAGAGGTGCAGTGCACAAGAACCGTAACTCTGCCAATCAAATTTTTTGAGTTATTGCCCTTTGTTGATTTTCAAACTTGATTATTGTCCGGAGCATAACTCAATAAGTATGTAAGGTAGAATCATGAAACTTAATAGGTGGATAGATCTCATTATGGAGAGGTGCAGTGCACAAGAACCGTAACTCTGCCGATCAAATTTTCTGAGTTATTGCCCTTTGTTGAGTTTATAACTTGATTCTTGTCCGGAGCACAACTCAAAAAATATGTAAGGTAGAATCATGAAACTTTACAGGTGAATAGATTTCATTATGGAGAGGTGCATTGCACAAGAACCGTAACTCTGCCGATCAAATTTTTTGAGTTATTGCCCTTTGTTGATTTTTACACTTAATTCTTAACCTTGCCTATATCTCATGTCCTTTTACACATACAGCCTTGATATCTCACACATAGATACCTCCTATCAACATCGTTCAGATTTAACCTTGACCTTGGACCTTGTGACCTTGACCTTGGAGTTTGACCTACTTTAAAAAAATTAAACCCGGCAAATATCTCATGACCTTTTACAAATACAGCCTTGATATTTCACACATGGACACATCTTACCAAGACCTTTCATAATTGACCATGACCTTGGACTCTGTGACTTTGACCTTGGAGTTTGACCTACTTTTGAAGAACTTTAACCTGGCCGATATATCATGTCTTTTTACACATACAGCCTTGATATTTGACACATGGAAACCTCCGACCAAGACCTATCACATACGACTATGACCTTGGACCATGTGACCTTGACCTTGGAGTTTGACCTACTTTTAAATAAATTAAACTGGGCCTATATCTTATGTGCTATTACACACACAGCCTTGGTATTTCACACATGGACACATCTTACCAAGACCTTTCACATTTGACCTTGGACCTTGTGACCTTGACCTTGGACTTTGACCTACTTTAAAAAAATTTAATCTAGCCGATATATCATGTCCTTTTACACATACAGCCTTGGTATTTCACACATGGACACCTATGACCAAGACATTTCACATTTGACCATGACCTTGGACCTTGTGACCTTGACATTGGTGTTAACCTACTTTAATAATACATTAACCTGGCCTATATTTCATGTCATTTTACATATACAGCCTTGATATTTCACACATGGTCACTTCCAACCAAGATATTTCTCTTTTGACCATGACCTTGGACCTTGACCTTGGAGTTTGACCTACTTTTAAAAAAATAAACTGGGCCTATATCTCTTGTGCTATTACACATACAGCCTTTATATTTCACACATGGACATATCCTACCAAGACCTTTCACATTTGGCCATGACCTTGGACCTTGTGACCTTGACCTTTGATTTTTACATACTTTTAGAAATCTTTAACCTAGCCTTTATCTTATGTCCTATTACACCTACAGCCTTGATATTTCACACATAGACATCTCCTACCAAGACCTTTCACATTTGACCATGACTTTGAATATTGCAACCTTGACCTTGGAGTTTGACCTACTTTTAAAAAGACTGAAACCAGGCATATATATCATGTCCTTTTACACCTACAGCCTTGATATTTCACACATGGACACCTCCAACCAAGACCTTTCACATTTGACCATGACCTTGACCTTGGCATTTGGCCTACTTTTAAAAACTTTAACCTGGCCTATGTTTCATTTTACTTTTACATATACAGCTTTGAAATTTCACACATAGACACCTCCTACCAAGACCTTTCGAATGTGACCATGACCTTGGACCTTGTTAACTTGACCTTGGACTTTGACCTACATCAAATGTAGGCCCTTGAGGGGGCATATATGTTTTACAAACATCTCTTGTTACATATAAGACATATCAGGGTTCTACGCAGAATAATTTGAAGCTGTAGTGGCAAATTATAAAGGTATTGTTGAACCTTACAATACAGTGCTGCTGCATATAATTGTGAATAAAAACATAATGGGAAAAGAAGAAATTACTCAAAATGAGCAATTTCTTTTCCTATAATGTTTTTATGCATATCTTTTGTACAATATGCCTTAATTCATCATTCATTTGACATGAAATACCCCAAATTCCTCTATTTGGTGACCATTTTGAAGAAATAAAGCTCTAGGGGTACTTTTGAAGCTGTAGTGGCATTACACTGATTTACATGATGCTGTAGTGGGGCCGATACAGCTTATTGGGCTGGGGAGAACACGAAATGCTTGACTCCTTTTGATGCATCGTGAGATCTTGAGAAAGCATTGTGGAGTATTGTAACAAGAGATTTCTTCATTTCCCACAATGTTTTCTACCAAGAGGGACAAACAGAATTTTTCACCATTGTCCTGCTTACTTTCAATTTTTGTTTAAAATAAATTGCCCATAATAAAAGACATTGAAATAAGTTTCTGCAGCAAAAATTAGGTATAAAGCAAGCAGTGTAGACTAAGATCAGACTACACATCTTTGTCTATATTACCTACCAAAAGCTTTGGCCATAACAGGAATATAACTTGAACAAAATGAGAAGTGTTAACCCTTTCCCAAACAACAAAATTTTTGGATGAACCACTTCTAAAATTGCCACTAATGACAAAATGGATGTTATCAAAGATGGGATTTGTGTAAAATATAGCATTGAAAATATTGAGACAAAAGGAGAAACTGCTGGTTATCAGCAGTTTCTTCTTTTGTTTCAATGTTTTCCCAAGCCTTTTCTATCAGGGACGTCAAAACCAGGTCTTGTTTGGGAAAGGGATAATTCTGGCTGTGTTTTTATGCCCCTTTATCGAAAGATCTGGGGAATATTGTTTTACTTGTGTCTGTCTGTCCGCCCATCTGTCTGTCTGACCAAAAACTTAACATTGGCCTTTATGGGGGGTATTACTATTCATGTTTCACAAACTCATCTTGTTTTGTTTTCAGGTTTTATTTGCAATGCATAAACAAGAGAAGAAGTCCCAGCTATTCTCAGCTACAGACATCACAGACAGAATACTGCTACAGATATGTTCAAGTACCAGAAAGTATCCTTCATGATATAGAAAATATAATCCCCCCTCACCCTCAAGCCCTTCCCTCGCACATGCATAATTTACATCGGGTAGTTTGTGTTTGTATGTCAGCCATGTGTATCACAGATAGAATACTGCTACAGATATGTTCAAGTACCAGAAAGTATCCTCCAATGGCTTCATAAAAGACACACATCCCCGCCTCCCCCACCGGCTGCACTCATAAGGCCAGGGGTTCTGAAATCCATTGCCCGAATTGCCCAGGCCAGGTTGTCCCAGAGAGGTTATGGACAAGTAGATTTTGCCAACATTTTGCTCTTTATCATTCTTACGGACAACTGACATTTGTCAAACAAACAAACTTGGACAAGTAGCCAATTTAAAGATTTCAAAAGTATTTGATGATCGAGAAATGATATTTGTTCTAATAGATAGATCTATTCTTCCTTAACTGACTTAATAGATTAACATGTAGGAGTATAGATGTCTTGGACCCCAAGGTAGGTCTTTATTTAACCCATTACCAAACAGCAAAATTTTATACTGGTCAAAAAGATGTTGCAGATGACAATTCTAATCGAACAAAATTTTACATTACATGGACTTTTTGTGTGGAAAATATTGTGGGAAATGAAGAAATTGCTTGTGACAAGCAATTTCTTCATGTTCCACAATGTTTTTCAAAGCTGTTATCTTGTGAGCGTCAAAAAGTGTCATCAAGCAGTAATGGGTTATTACAACCCCCAGTTTCCACCCAACTGTTATGATAATATGGAGACAGACTCTTTGTTTTACCCATTCCCAAACACTGAAGCCCTACACAATAAACCTCCGGAAAACATTGAAAACATGTTTTCTACACCATTAGACCAAAAAATGTAAAATTTCAACCACTTGGAAGCGTCATCTACAACATGTTTGAATTTTGACAAGTCTAAAAGATTGCTGTCTGGTAAGAATGGGTTAACCCATTACTGTGCAGTGACGCCTTTTGACTCCCTCTCGATAGAAGCTTGGGAAAACATTGTGACAAGCAATTTCTTCATTTTCCACAATGTTTTCTAACCTCAAATGACAATATTTTTACAATTTTATCGACTTGACTTTGTCGTCTGCAACACCTTTCAAATTGGAACAGTCCAAAATTCTGCTGTCTGGTAATAATGGGTTAAGCCAGCTGCCTTTCCCAAACAAAACAATATTCAACCAGTCCATTCGAAAGCTGCTGCAGGCGACAAAATTCATATTTATAGATAAAGAAGACCTGTTTTGACGTCCCTTATATCATTGGCATGCGAAAACATTGAGGCAAAAGAAGAGAATGTTGATAATCAGCATTTTGCCCTTTTGTGTCAATGTTTTCTGATAAGTATTATTCACAAATTTTACCATTGGCAACATCCATTTTGTCATCTGTAGCAGCTTTCAAATTTGACCAAAAACTGTTGCTGTTTGGAAAGGGGTGATTGATGCATGTTACAGTTTACTTTGTGTTTCGTAAAAATATTTATTAACAATCATTATTCTGTAATAAACTATAATATTCAAGTTCTCCTTTTCCCACACTGTTTTAGAGTGCATTCCGCCCAGCTGATTGGAAGTATACCCCGATATCAGACAGATGGACCAAACTTGTGTGTGATGTCTCACTGAAGGTTCCAATCAACATTCCAGCCAAGTCTTCAGCCAGTATTGCCAAACAAATACAGGTATAGTGGTCCCACAATATTGTGATTCCAGCCAAACAATGAAAAAATATCCATTTACTTATTATAGGTTATACTGGTCAAAACGAAACAATATCGATGATAATCAGTATTTTGATGTAATATTGACGAGACGATTTGCACATGCGTCTTTATAATAACATGTTTTTTAGGTTAAAGGTTTGTTTGTTAACATCAGATTACCTTGGCACAACTGTATATTGTTCAACTCTTTCCCAAATAGAACCTGTTTTGACGTTCCTATGAAGATAATCTTGGGAAAACATTGAGGCGAAAGAAAAAAGTGCTGATGATCAGCATTTTCTCCTTTTGTCTCAATATTTTCCATGTTACAATATTCACATTTTCCACACTTAGTATCATTGATTTTATCGTCTGTAGGAGCTTTAAAATTGGACCAGTCTAAAACTTTGCCATTTGGGAAAGGGTTAACTGTTACCCAAAGTTGAAACAAGACTTGGGTTCTATATCAAGGTGGGAATGGTGCATGTTATGGGATGCATAACACCCATTATCAAATTAGCCTCACTTAAAGTAAGAAATTTTGCCATAATTTTCTTATTTCTGTTTCTATGTTCAAATAGTTTGTTACATTACGGAATTCTTTCCTCAGAAGTATGACTCATTTGAATACTCCTTGTACTTTCAAAAAAAAAATCCAAACAATGTTCTCTTAATCTATCTAGAAAACCCCAAAATTTGCTGTCTGGTAATTGGTTGAACCTTTTCCAAATATATAGACTGGTTCAATTTCAAAGCTGGTACACAATGGGTGCAAAGATGTGGATAATATAGAATAGAAAATATTGAGACAAAATAAGAAAATACTGTTTTTCAGGATTTTCTTCTTTTGTCTCAATGTTTTCTCAAGCTAATTCTATCAATGACCTCAAAAGCAGGGGACCGTGCTGTCAACAATCATTATTTTTTGTGTAATTACTTGTAACAACAAACCTGATTGGTCCACCTTGATTTCTTTTGCAATCAGATGTCTTCTTACACAGTTTACACAAAAACGTGGTCGAAAGATCGTTGATAATACAGGCCTAAAGTATTGTTGCGGAAAGGGTTTAGACAGGATTTCTGTCTTGCAGACTGGGTTACAGCCATTTTACAACAGTATAGAAGACAGTCTGGTTCTAGTTGACAACAATTTTAGAGATGAAACAGAAATGTTGGAGCTGTCTACAGACAAAAAACACTCAGACAAGAAGTCAAAAAGCAAAGACAGAAATGTGGTTCAGCAAGTTCACCAGTGTCGTGTCTTGTCAAAAATGGTATGTCATTGCATATTTTTATATATGCATATATACTGCAGTTATTTTGAAAAAAAACCTTTTCCCAAAGAGCATAATTTTAGACTGCTCTATTTTGAAAGAGTAGCAGACGACATAATAATATATATTTTGAAAAAATGTGAATGTCAGAGCATAGAAAAACCCATCTTCGCTAGCCAAGGTTGAACCCACCTACGTTTGTATTCACCCTTGGCGGATTTAGTCCGATTTTCTTGAAATCGCGAAGCGCCGCCTAGCGGTTGTTCTGCTGGTTGTTTACGTCCGTTATTGATGACGTCATGAACGCGCGTTGTCTTTCGCGTCACACGTCAAGCGGATTATGTAAAAGTTAGCTGCTTTTTTGGTCGAATTGTCGAAAGTATGGTAATTCGTCGATTAAAAATAGGGAATTCCTGTCTATTGCAGTGAAGTTCTTAGGAAAAATTGCCCATCTTCGCGTTTTTGAGTTGCAAATGCAATGCTTTTTCCCGCCCGTTGTCATGATTTGGTTACTCATAACAAATGTATCAGTCGACAATCTGATTGGTTCCAGCTAGACCTCGCTGGAACCAATGAAAACGCTTTCCAGGAGGCCAAGAAAATCGGACTAAATCCGCCAAGGGTGAATACAGAAACGACGTTACGTCGTAGATGTCACCCTTGGCTTGCGAAGATGAGAAAAACCTGATTGTCAGCTATTTTTTTTCTTTTCTGTCGAACATTTAGATGAGAAGTTGAAGGAATGAACTAAATAAATATTATGTGATTCAGTGATTTCACGAATTCTGTAAAGTTTCTTCAACATTTTCATGTGTTTGATTTTGATCAGAAATCAAATTGATAATGCTGATTAAATAGTTTCTCATGCCAATAACTTTGTGGAAGGAGATGACATTGTGGTCTTGATCAAGTCTAGTAAATACTGTTAATATGTTCCAAACTATGTGTAACACATGCAAGTTTTGCATCTCCCACAATGTTTTCTACACAGAAAAGGTTGATAATCAGCGTGGATCAAAATGAAAACACCATCATTAACCCTTTCCCAAACAGCAAAATTTTAGGGTGATCCACTTCAAAAACTACTACAAATGACAAAATGGTGGTGTCCGTAGTCGAGGGGTAAAGCGTCGGCCTTGCGACTAAGAGGTTCTGAGTTCGATCCCCGGTAGCAGGGGTTGTTCAAGGCTTCTCGTTGGCCCACACATTCGGCGCGAGTACTGGTGTATTTTCAGGAAGCTCCATCGAGAACGATTGAAATAAGTTGAAGAAACTTGCTTCCCAATCGATGTAAAATAAATGCGTTCAAAGGAACGTCTGAAGAAACAAAAAAGAAAAGGATGTTATTAAAGATAGGATTTGTGTAAAATATGGCACAGAAAATATTGAGACATAAGGAGAAATGCTGGTTATCAGCAGTTTCTTCTTTTGTTTCAATGTTTTCCCAAGTCTGTTCTATTAGGGACGTCAAAACCAGGTCTTGTTTGGGAAAGGGTTAAGTTGGAATCTTTTCGTATCTTACATAGTCAGGTGATAGTGAGGTCACACCAGAAGATCCAAAGTTAACCACATGTTCTACAGAAGTGGTCATTAAAGGTGCAATACACAGTAGGGGATTTGTTACTGGTAAACCTACAGTACAGGATGCTATCAAGGTACATATTAACCCTTTCCCAAATGACAAAATCTCAGGGTGGTTCAATTTAAAAGCTGCTATTGAAGACAAAATTCATGTTAAAAAGGAAGGTAATTGTGTACAATATAGCACAGAAAATATTGAGACAAAAGGAGAAACTGCTGGTTATCAGCAGTTTCTTCTTTTGTCTCAATGTTTTTCAAAGCTTTTTCCATTTAGAACGTCAAAACCAGGTCTTGTTTGGGAAAGGGTTAACCATTATTAGCATGACTAATTGTAGAAACAACGCTATCAAGGTATATTTTAATGAATGTAAACTATTTACTATTCATTATACAAGGCCCTTTTATGATTTACTGAGTACACCCAGATTTTCAGGATTTGAAAATGAAAATCATCCAGCTCTGTGATTTCCATGTAATTTGCACAATTTGAACTTGTATGGGTAAATACCAACATATTGGACATGCGTGACAATTCTAACCCTTAAGAGAAATTGACACGAAGACATTTGAAACAAGTTATAATATATTTTTTTATGCTCTCCGAAGGCAGAGCATATAGTCGCCGCTTTGTCTATCCGTTCATTCCCTCAGTCCGTCCAGAGCGATTTCTCCATAGCCCTTGGGTCAAATCAAATGAAACTTACCATGTGAACTCCCTATGACATAATGCTGATGTACTTTTCATGTTTTTTGGATTTGAGGCCTGGTCATGGGAAAACGGGACTTATGGTAAAATATAGTTTTTCTCTAATTTCTCCTAGTCTAATTGGCAGAAATTGATGAAATTTCATATTTGAGTGGCAAATCAGATGCCCTTGACAATAAATTATTTGAAATTTGTGTATAAAAAAATATGTCATGGAAAAAGGGGGCCTAACATTTGTTAGCTCTGCATGGCTTCCATTTATTGTGACAATGCCTTATTCGGGGAGCATTGTCCGTCTCTGACTGCTCTTGTCTGTGTCTATTTAGATCTGTCTTGGTCCTGTCCTATAATAATGCTTATGATTATAATTTTATTTCTAGTCAATAAAACAAGACATAACTAGAAGTATATCCAGTAGATGTGAACTGTTATGTGATGATCTACAACTTGTAGAAGAAGATTCAGGTAATTAAATTATCATTGGCAAAGGCGGATCCAGGATTTTTTTCAAAAGGGGGGGGGGGGGGGGGTTGGGGGGAGTCAAGGCCCAAATGATGTGTTAAAAAGTTATTTAGTCAAAATTCAATTTTCGGCCAATCCCAGGGGGTCATGACCCCACCCCTAGATCCGCCCTTGAATAACCTTTTACTAGACGACAAATTTTGGACTGTTTCAATCTGAAGGGTGTTGCAGACGACAATTTCAAGTAAATGGAATTGAACATTTCCTTGTCTTTGGGGTAGAAAATATTGTGGAAAATGAAGAAATTGCTTGTTACAAGCAATTTCTTCATTTCCCACTATGTTTTCCAAAGCTTTTTTTCTTGAGGGGTGTCAAAAAGCGTCAATATATGGGAATGGGATAATAGAGGATGGTTCTATGAATGTGGCTTTTTATACGCACGAAGGGTCGTATTATGTTATGGCCCCGCTCGTCCGTCCGTCTGTCTATCTGTCTGTCCGTCCATTAGCAATTTCTTGTGTGCGCAACTCCTCCTACAGTTTTGATCGGAATTTGATCAAACTTGCCACAATAAATCTCCATGGTGTCTAGTTGTGCACCTTGCTTACGGAATTCAGATAACTCTTTTCGTTCTTGAATTATCTGCCCTTGAATTAAAAAAAATGCCCATTTTCTTGTGTGCGCAACTCCTCCTACAGTTTCTAGCTCACCTGAGCACGAAGTGCTCAAGGTGAGCTATTGTGGTCACTCAATGTCCGTCGTCTGTCCGTCTGTCTGTCCGTCTGTTAACAATTTGGTGTTTACACTCTAGCATCGACAAAAGTTGGCCAATCTTGATCAAACTTGGTCAAAGTAAGTATGGGCATAAGTTCTCGGATGAGTTCGATTATGGGCCTGATCGGACCAGAATGTGCTGAGTTATCTGCCCTTGAATGTCAAAAAATGCTGTTTTTGACTTTGTTTACACTCTAGAATATACAATTATTGATCAATCAAGACAAAACTTGGATATAATGTTGGAGACCATAAGATCTCGGATGAGTTCGATTTTCAGTCTGATCTGACCAGAAAGACGAGAGAAATGTGCCCTTTAATTTGACAAAATTGCAGTTTTCGACCTTGTTTACACTCTAGAATCTACAATTATTAATCAAGACAAAACTTGGACACATTGTTGGGGACCATAAGATTTCGGTTGAGTTTGATTTTCAGTCTGATCTGACCAGAAAGACTAGAGTTATGTGCCCTTGAATTTGACAAAATTGCCGTTTTCGGCTGTTTTCGACCTTGTTTACACTCTAGAATCTACAATTATTGATCAATCAAGACAAAACTTGGACACATTGTTGGGGACCATAAGATTTCGGTTGAGTTTGATTTTCAGTCCGATCTGACCAGAAAGACTAGAGTTATGTGCCCTTGAATTTGACAAAATTGCCGTTTTCGGCCGTTTTTGACCTTGTTTACACTCTAGAATCTACAATTATATATCAATCGAGACAAAACTTAGACACAATGTTGGAGACAATAAGATCTCAAATGAGTTTGATTTTTGGTTTGATTGAAGCAGAAAGTCGAGAGTTATGTGCCCTTGAATTTGACAAAATTGCAGTTTTTGACTGTTTTCGACCCTGTTTACACTTTGGAATCTACAGTTATTGATCAACCAAGACAAAACTTGGACACATTGTTTGGGACTATATAATTTCAGATGAGTTTGATTTTCAGTCAAATCTGTTTAGAAAGCTGAGAGTTATGTGCCCTTTAATTTGACAAAGTTGCTGTTTTCGACCTTGTTTACACTCTAGAATCTACAAATATTGACCAATCAAGATAAAACTTAGATACAATGTTGGAGACCATAAAGTCTCAAATAAGGTTGATTTTTGGTCTGATTGAACCAGAAAGTCAAGAGTTATGTGCCCTTGAATTTGACAAAATTGCTGTTCTTGACTGTTTTCTACCCTGTTTACACTCTAGAATCTACAATTATTGATCAACCAAGACAATACTTTGGCACTATGCTGCTGATTGTAAGACCTTGCATGAGCTGAATTTTCTGCAATCAAATGAGAAAGTGGTCAGTCATGCATGTGCCCTTAAATCTGACAAAATTGCTGTTTCGAATGAACAATCAAGACGAAATTTGGATTATGATGTTAATTACGATAAGATCTTGGATAAATGAATTATAGAATAATCAGAATAGTTATCTGCCGTTCAAACTTTTACTCTAAAAACTTCAAATAGTGAATAATCAAGACAAAACTTGACAAAATGTTATTGACCATAAGTTTGTTTTCAGTCTTAAAAACAAAACAGTGGCTCATATCATTTTGGTTTAGGTGAGCGATATAGGACCATCATGGTCCTCTTGTCATCAGAATTTGATCAAACTTGCCTCATTGAATCTCCATGGTGTCTAGTTGTGCACATGGCTTACGGAATTTAGATAACTGTTTTCGTTCTTGAATTATCTGCCCTTGAATTTAAGGAAAAATGTCCATTTTCTCAAAAATGCCCATTTTCTCCTGTGCGCTACTTCTACAGTTTCAACCAGAATTTAATCAAACTAGCCACAATGAATCTCTATGGTGTCTTGTTGTGCAAACAAAATTTTGATAACTTATATGTTTGAATTATCTGCCCTTGAATCGAAAAAATGGCCAATTTTTACTGACAAGCCCCTCTCGGGCATATATGCGCCGCTCTGCGAAGCTCTTGTTAGAATTAACGCATTACCAAACAGCAAAGTTTTAGACTGGTTCAATTTCAAAGATGTTGCAGACGACAATTTAGAGTGAATGCAATTTTAAATTCCTTTGGTCTTTTTGGGAAGAAAACATTGTGGGAAATAAAGAAATTTCTTCATTTCGACCAAAGCTCTTTTCTTGAGGGGTGTCAAAAAGCGTCAATGTATGGGAATGGGATAATAAAGGATGATTCTATGAATGTGATTCTTAGCTCACCTTGGCACGAAGTGCTGAGGGTAAGCTATTGTGATCGCTCACCGTCCGGCCTAGAGTCTTGAAATTTTGTGTGTAGAATCATCTCATGGCCCTCTACCAAAAAACTTCAAATTTTTATGATGCAAGGAAAATTGGCCCTATGTTGTGGGTATCGAATTTCATATAGAAACAAAGAAGGAAATCTTGCACAATCTTCTTCTCCTGAACCGTTTTGCCTAGAGCTTTGAAATTTTATGTGTAGAATCATCTCAAGGCCCTTTACCAAAATACTTCAAATCATTGTGATACAAGGAAAATTGGCCCTATGTTGTGGGTATCGAATTTCGTATAGAGACAAAGAAGGAAATCTTGTGCAACCTTCTCCTCCTGAACCATTTGGCCTAGAGCTTTGAAATTTTGTGTGTAGAATCATCTCTAGGCCCTCTACCAAAAAACTTAAAATTATTGTGATACAAGGAAAATTGGCCCTATGTTGTGGGTATCGAATTTCATATAGAAACAAAGAAGGAAATCTTGTACAATGTTCTTCTCCTGAACTGTTTTGCTTAGAGCCTTGAAGTTTTGTGTGTAGAATCATCTCAAGGCCCTCTACCAAAATACTTCAAATTATTGTGATACAAGGAAAATTGGCCCTATGTTGTGGGTATCGAATTTCATATAGAGACAAAGAAGGAAATCTTGTAGAACCTTCTCCTCCTTAACCGTTTGGCCTAGAGCTTTGAAATTTTGTGTGTAGAATCATCTCAAGGTCCTCTACCAAAACTCTTCAAATTTTTGTGATACAAGGAAAATTGACCCTATTTTGTGGGATAGAAACTAAGAAGGAAATCTTGTACAATCTTTTTCTCCTAAACTGTTTGGAGTAAGGCTTTTGAAATTTTGTATGTAGAATTGTCTCACAATGATACAATCTTCTCCAATTCTGTTTATCAGAGATCCTTAAAGTAAATTTTGCACTTCCCATGGTAGTATAACTCTCTGCTACCAGCATTGTTTAAATTGTTTTCTTTAATGAACGTTGTCCAGAAGTTGTATATGTGAGATGAGACAAAAATTTATCATCTTGATGATCTCTAAGGTGAGCGATATAGGGCCATCTTGGCCCTCTTGTTTAGAATTAAAGTCCCTAACCTCATTTTCGTGAAAAATTTGAAAGAGAAAAATATAACAACCAATTTCTTTTTTTCCTACAATATTTGTCCAAACCTTTATCTTTTGGGTCATCATAAAGTGTCAATGAGTAGGGGAAAGATTAACTCATTACCACACTGTGACTCCTTTTGACTCCCCACAAGATTATGGATTTGGAAAACATTGTGGAAAGCAATTTCTGCATTTCCCACAATGTTTTCTATGTAAAAAGACAGTAAAATGTAAAATTTAATTCACTTGAAATTATCGCCTGCACAATCTTTCAATTTGGACTGCCCTAAAATTTTGTCGTTTGGTAATGGGTTGAAATAAGATCTTAAAAGAGACCTGTAATTTTTTCAGAGAGACAAGAAGTATATTCGACACCCCGGCGTGTATTTTTCACGCTACCAGGGACATCTATAGACCTGTGTGATTACATGTTTCAAGACGAGAAAGTGTCGGAGGTCACTAAGAGAATAAAGGAATTGTTAGATATAACAGTGGCGGAAGATAATCTTGATTTGTCATGTGAACAGGCTGCGAGTAAGTATGTTGTAGCTCATTTTCTCACAATGTTTTGTAAAGTATCGGAAGTCATGAAGAGAATAAAGGAATTGTTAGATATAACAGTGGTGGAAGAGGATCTTGATTTATCATGTGAACAGGCTGCATGTTGTTTGCCTACTTTCATCTCTGCGATTTAATTTCTGGATTCAGGTGGAAAAACGTGATGGTTGCAGTGAGTGTATTTTTCTGCCCAAACCAGCAGAATAACTGTGATTTCCATTGGACCACATTGAATCATGGTGGTTTGCATGGACAAGCGTACACTATACATTGTATTTGGCATTTCCACTCTATTGCGGTGATCACCGTGATTATCCACCTGCCAACAAGATTCACGGTGATGCACGGAAATTGTGAGTGGAAAATCACGGTGGTCACGATGGACAATCACAGCGATTTTCTACTCAATTTTTTTTTTGACTGCAGGAGGCAAGTGGTTTTGGCAAAAAAGATGCAAGCTGTACTGTAAAAACTCATTCTCTCACAATGTTCAAATTATTTTTGTTTTTGTAAAATGTTAGTGTCCAAAAATAAATTGATAACCAAATGGTTGGATGAAACGGTGTTTAAAGAGGATCTTAAATTTTCATGTGAATAGTCTGCTAGTAAGTTGGAGTAAATCATTTTCTCTCAATTTTTTCTGTATTTGGTTTTGAAAATTTTGCAACAAGAAAGACAATATACACTCACACTAGTTTTGAACCACCCCTTAACTCTTTCCCAAACAAAACTAGTTTTTTTCGTCACTAATAGGACGAATTTGAGAAAATACATAGGCAACGAAAAAAATGCTGCTAACCAGCATTTTCTGCTTTTACCTTAATATTTTCTTGACTATGATATCGTCGGTGTAAATGCAAAACCTCGTATGTCGATTGTTGTGATTTTCAAACTACAAACTTGTGTGCCCAGTAACAGACAATTCTTACAGGTTTTGGGATATTTTACTGATCAGTTTTGATGACAAATCATTTGTGAACAATATGTCTAAATTTCAAGTAAAACATTTCAGTTTAGGAAAAGTTATTACAATTTTTTCCCTCCCCTTTGAAATTTTCCAAAAACGAGATACGAGGTTTTGCATTTACAACGACGATATACAAACAGCTGATTGTCATTAATGTCTAGTTTGTTGTCTGCAGTAGCTTCCCAACTGTAAAGCTCACAATAAATGACCTGGCAGAGCATCTCTAGCTATTTAATAGCTAGAGATGCTCTGCCAGGACATTTATTGTTCACGAGCTATACTGACCTGAAATTGTGTTGTTTAGGAATGATTAAATTTGCTGATGTATTTTTCAGCTGAAGAAGACTGCAGTATCTACAAACAAGGTGATGATATGGAGGAAATTGTGCCAAAAGAAATTGTACAGTCAGCAAAACATGTGAAATATTACTTGAGTAAGTTTTATAAATATGCAACTGATTAAAAGATTTTTCTTATATACTGGGCAAAATTGCTAACGCATCACTCAGATTTTTGTTAATATCTATTTAAAGAATTTACAGAATACGTTCAAAATTTGCACATGCTGACTACCACCACTTGATAAGAAGCCTATGAAATTTCATTGTAAATGCTACAGTTTGTTTTAAAATATTGAACTTTTAATAAGGACACCCTTAATTCTAAAGTTCATAAAGTCTGAAATTTGATTAAAATGGGAAATTCACGCATAACTTTCAAACCTTTTGTATTGGCTGAAAGAGTTCCTGTGAAGAAAAAATTTACCCTTCGTTAAACAAACCGACGGCTTTAACACTTTTGTGGGCGCATATTATATTCCCTCAGATGTAATGTTACATCACGAGTGTCGTTAGTGTCATTGTTGGCGTCGACGGCGACGTTGGCTATGTAGTCAAAAATGTATCTGTCTATATCTTATGAACTGCATGAGATGCAGTCTTGATATTTCACACATAGACAGGTTCAAAAACCTTTCACGTGAGACCATAAAATTTGACCTTGTGATGTCCGAGAACAACCCTTGTTACGTTAGATAAGGAATTTATTTTTTCAGACTTCAATTTCATAATAAACCAGCTTTCAAAACTGTTTTGATCCCCTTTTCATGTGAGGCGGTCACATTACTGGAAAAACTTAGAAATAGGTTTATGGATGAATGCAGAAACTTGTGGGATTAACATATGCTAAATTATAAATTTAAATCTTTGACAATAAAGAAGTTAAGCAATTTTAAAAAGTGATGCGTCAGCTCTTTTGCTGAGTATATGTTTTGTTTAGAAATATAAGTCATTACTTTAACCCATTACTGCACAGTTAGGCCTTTTGACTCCCTTACACGAACATGCTAAGGAAAACGTTGTAGAAAATGAAGAAATTGATTGTCACAGGCAATTTCTTCATTTTCCACAATGTTTTCTAAACCAAAATGGAAAGATTTTCAAAATTTCATCAACTTGAAATTGTTGTCTGCAACACTTTTCAAATTGAAAATGTCCAAAATTTTGCTGTCTGGTAATACGTTAAAAAGAATTTGCATTTTATAAATAAGATATCAAATACTAGTAAAGCATATTTGAGAGCATACCATACAGCACTTTTATTATTTTGTGAGGACATTGTTTCTTCTACATCATCCGTCATGGATGATGCCACAGAAATAAAATTCTCTTAATCTGTGATTATGCCTTCGTATCGAAAGATTGGGGGCATATTGTTTTACTTGTGTCTGTCTGTCTGTCGGTCCATCCGTCTGTCCATCTGTCTGCCTGTCTTTCTGTCAGAAAACTTAACATTTGCCTTTTCTCCAAAAGTATTTGACATACAAAGCTCAAATTTGGTATGCAACTTCCTTTCAATGATATCTATCTGTTCCATGCAATTTGATCTCCCTCAGGGTCATCTGTTAACTCTTATCAACCCTTTACTCCACGAAAACTTAACATTTTACTCCAAAAACTTAACATTTGCCTTTTCTCCTAAAGTATTTAATATAGAAAGCTCAAATTTGGTATTCAACTTCCTTTCAATGATATCTATCTGTTCCATGCAATTTGACTTTCCTCAAGGTCATCTGTTAACCCTTATCAACCCTTTACTCTACAAAAACTTAACATTTTACAAAAATGGCCATTTCGGGGGCAATTGTGTTTCACCAACACATCTTGTTTAAGACAAGCACATTATACTGACTGACATGCTGAAAATTGGTTACTCAAGTTTGCCCTCTTCCAAGTGACAATCATAAAATTTCTTGTCTCAGAAAGGGTTAAAGCTCTCATCTTAAAATCTCTTCTATTTTTTAGTGGCATGTATAAGTGGATTAGTTGGTATTTTAGCAGCAGGTTTCACATATATACTGTCTGAGAATACTTGACCAGGTTAAACAATGAACGCTATAATAGTAAGTACTGTAAATGCCTTTACAGCTCACCTGAGCACAATAGTGCTGATGGTGAGGTATTTGATACCGCTGTGTCCGTTGTGCGTCAACCTTTGGCTTGTGTGCACTCTAAAGGCCACAGATTTTATCCTATCAACATGAAATTTGGCCAGAATAATAATTATTGTCTCGACGAAATCTTGGACAAGTTTGAAATTGGGTCATCTGAGGTAAAAAACTAGGTCACTAGGTCAAATATTAGAAAAACCTTGTGTGCGCTTTAGAGGCCACATTTTTTGTCCAATATACCTGAAAAGGGCTCAGGATAATTATCTTGATGAAATCTCAGACAAGGGGAAATTGGGTCATCTAGGGTTATAAACTAGGTCACTGGGTCAAATCTTAGAAAAATTTTGTGTGCCCTCTAGAGGCCATATTTTTTCCCAATAAACCTGAAATTGGTTCAGAATGATTGTGTTGGTGAAATCTCAGACATCTTTGAAATTGGGTCATCTGGCGTCATAAACTAGGTCACGGGGTCAAACCTTAGAAAAACCTTGTGTGCACCCTGAAGGCCATAGTTTTTGCCCAATAAATTTCACCAACTTGAAAATGTATGCAACATCGTTGACATTGGACAAATCTTAATTTTTGCTGTTTGGTAATGGAATAAACATCCACCTCCCAATGTTAGGCAGACAATCACACGATGGTTAATCATGTGACTTAGCATTTCAGAAAATTGTCAATATTTTTGTCAATACTTAATCAATTTGAATTCGGTTTGAAGCAGAGAAGTTGGGAAAATGTCAGAAATAAGCTGTTTGTGATACATTTTTGAAAACTCAACTGATGAAAAAGTTGCTTCATTAACTTTTTTATCAGTTGATTTTTCAAAGATCCAATGTGTTCATCTAATGTGTGACGTCTGTCCACCTTCTCTGTTTCAAACCAAATTCAAATTGGTCAAGTATTAACAAAATTATTGAAGAATTTCTGTAATTGTTGCATCATGTGATTATCCACCGTGAATCAGTCTGTTTCAAGCACAGTTTCAGCAAAATAGTGTTACATGCAATCTTCTCATTCCAGATTGAAATAATGAACAAAGATCATTTTCAAAAGCTAAGAATAACAATGTCAAATCTGGAATGTTTCCAATGAATAAATTTCATCCCAAATCAAATGAAACTTACCATGTGAACTCCCTATGACATAATGCCGATGTACTTTTCCCGGTTTTTTGGATTTGATGTCTCTAATTTCTCCTAGTCTAATGGTCAGAATTTGATGAAATTTCATATTTGAGTAGCAAATCAGATGCCCTTGACGATAAACTATTTAAAATTTGCGTATAAAAATATGTCATGAAAAAAGGGGGCTTAACATATGTTAGCTTTATATTAGCTCTGCATGGCATATATTTATTGTGACAATGCCATATTCGGGGAGCATTGTCCGTCTCTGACAGCTCTTGTTCTATGCTATACTTACACAAATCATTTCTTGTATGCGAGTAATAATGTGACAGGTGCACAGTTGGCACTATCTAAAGTTTTGTCATTTGTGAAATGGATAAAGAATATTATCTCTCAAGATAAACTGTGTCAAAAATTAGTCCCTGCCATAAACTATTTTATTGCAGAGTTCTTTTTATTTCAGACATTAGGAAAGAAAATAGACAGAAGCAAGTCTCCAAAGGACAGAAATAAATAAGTTATAGCAAATGCTATGTTAATATTGGAGGACGCTGTTTTAATAAGAATTATAATGCTGGTGAGCTTACAAAAAATGCCGAACCCTTTCCCAAACAAAAATCTTTTAAGGCAATCCGATTTGAAAGCTGCTGAAGACGACAAAACGAATGTTGATGAAAATAGCTTTTGTGTATAATATAGCTAAGAAAATATTGAGGCAAAAGGAGAAAATGCTGATCATCAGCATATTCTCCATTTGCCTCAATGTTTTCCAAAACCTTTTCTCATGGAGACTTCATAACCATGTCTTGGTTTGGAAAGGGTTAAATCAATTGACCATGTATTGAGATCCATATTATTATGTTATATAACTTTCGCATTTGGCACAGGAATTGCGAGATTTTGGCTCAGATCCTGACTAAACCCAGTCAAAACCATGTTATGTTTGGAAAGGGTAAACAGAAAATATTCTGACCTTCTAAACCTTTCCCAAACAAGACATGGTTTTGACGTCCCAAATAAAAATAGCTTGGGAAAAACATTGAGACAAAAGAAGAAACTGCTGATAACCAGCAGTTTCTCCTTTTGTCTCAATTTTTTGTGCTATATTTTACACAAATCCTGCCTTTTATCAACATCCATTTTGACCTCTGCAGTGGATTTCTAATTGGACAAGTTGAATTTTTTGTCGTTTGGGAAAGGGTTAAGTACGAAAAGAGATGGTCTGAATATCAATGAGCATACATATGAATGGTAAGCATTATAGATAGTAGAAACTGTTCAGTGCTGGTAACTAACATTTTCTCCTTTTCTATGAATTTTTTCAGAATTAATATTCTATCATCAGGTATCATGAGTTATAGTTTGAGTTAAGATTACAGCAACTTGCTCTTTGATTTATAAGATTGATAAGAGAAATTTTAAATCAATATCTTGTCGCTATTCAACAAAAACCTCGTAACTGCAGCTTAAAACAAGCTGCATTTACGAGGTTTTTGTTGATAAAGCAGCCTTTTTCTTTTCTTGCTTTTTATCTATAGATTGAAGTCGTGATGTTTAACCATTGTCTTTCTTCAAAACATAGAATAACTTCCCATTCTTTCTAAGTTTTTTATGCTCCCCGAAAAAATTTCGGGGGAGCATATAGTCGCCACGCTGTCCGTCCGTCCGTCCGTCCGTGTGTCCGTGTGTCCGTCCGTCCGTCCGTCCGTCCACAGCCATATCTCAGCAACCCTTGGACCAAATTCAATGAAACTTCACATGTGAACTCACTGGGTCAATACCTAGGGACCTTTTTCTCCGTTTGTAAATTTAAGGCTGCGTCATGGAAAAAGGGGCCTTAGTGTAAAAATTCGTTTTTCTCTTATTTCTCTTCATCTAATGGGCAGAATTTAATGAAATTTTGTGCTCATGTAATAAATAGGATGTTCTAGACCATATTCTATAAATAATGTGTATACAAAAAAGCTGTCATGGGAAAAGGGGGCTTAATGTATGATAGTTTTTATTTTGTGACAAACACTTATTCGGGGAGCATAATCCGTCTGTGACGGCTCTTGTTTTTTGCTGTTTGTATGAAGATTGGTCAAATCAATATAATACATCAACAATAGGCAAGGTCAAATGGCAAGATCACATTCAACCCTTTCCCAAACAGCAAATTTCTAAGGTTGATTCACTTCAGAAACTGCCACAAATGACAAAATGGAAGTTATTAAAGACAGAAATTGAGTAAAATATGACAGAGAAAATATTGAGACAAAAGGAGAAACTGCTGGTTATCAGCAGTTTCTTCTTTTGTCTCAATGTTTTCCCAAGCATTTCCTATTAGGGACGTCAAAACAAGGTCTTGTTTGGCAAAGGTTTAAGATAAACAACTTTTTTTCGGGGGTGTGGAGATGGAACGGTGCTTCTCTAAATAAAACACATCTTTAAGTTTGGTATAATTTATTGGAATAAAAACAATAGAAAATATATTGTTTATTATTTATCTACTTCACCAAAGGCTGTCCTATATTTGTAATATGTGTAACCTTTATCTTTCTGTCAATCTCTGTCATTTGTCGCTCACCAATGCCCTGAATGGGTGTGAATCGTCTATGTGAGAGAGCAGCTGGAGGCTGGGTTTAAATATTGTGGGGGTACCGGTGGTGTTATTAAAAAAAGTCCACGGTAAGGTGCTCCAGCCGTCGCAATATGACCATAGCAGTTGAAAACTGCGTTCAGACTCAATAAATCAAATAAATCAATCCGTCAATTCCTTCGTACATATACAAATGAGCCAGGATCCGGCAAAAACGTCCTTTATAGCATTTGAGACAGCCAGGTTTCAAGATCAATCTCTGCCTAGATGCAGATCTAGCCAGCAGCCATGTTACTCTCTTGAAAATGGTTGCTACAGACCATGTGGAAGCTATTGGAGGACAACATGGTTCCTGGTCAGACTGCGTGTATACACAGGCTGATCTGGAACCATGTTGTTCTCGAAGGCTATAAGGGACGTTTTTCCAGATCCTGGCTCAAATGTATGTCAATCCTTATGTCTCATCTCGTTAACCCTGACCCAAACGGTAAATACAGGTATGATATCTGGATGGTTACAATTTTAAAGTTGTTGCACGGAAAACAAATTGGATATTGTTAAATACATAGTAGCACAGAAAATATTGCGACAAAGGGAGAAAATGCTGGTTATCAACATTTTCGTAACTTTAACCTAAATCTTTTCCCATATACCCCCCAATGTTGAGCAAAAATGCCGAATTTTCCTTATTTCACACTGAAAATTAGGGAAAATCCAATTTAGCCCCCCCCCGATATTCAGACGATTCAAATGAGTACCCAGAACAGAGTTTTTGATATAATTTTGTATGTTTTATCATAGGCGAAGGATGGTTTATAATATTGGAGGGGGGGGGGGGGGGGGGGGGGGGGGGGTATGTTTAAGTGAATAGAACCCGACTGAAGACAGCTTTGCTACGGGGTCTGTGGTCATGCCTCCCCAGAAAATTTTTAATTCTAGGCTAGAAGCCATTTCCTGCAATCTGGGCACTTTCAGACAGCATTTTATACCTGTATGGGGGTGTATTATAGGGAGGTCATATGATATGCTGCCCCCCTTCTTAATTTTTGGGAGGGCCTGCCCCCCTCTTCCTACGCCAGTGTTTATATGACGTTTTGATGCGTCATTTCAGTCGGCCCCTCTGGTAAAATACCCCCGATCCGCACTTTCGTTAGAACTATTTTTGTCGTCAGTGACTCATTTCGAATTGAAATATATATCCTGGCCATTGTTGTTTGGGAAAGGGCTAAGTAGATTTTTGTGGCGCATGCGTACACGTGTGCTTGTGTGGATTTTGCACTGAAAGTCTCCTGTATTAACCCTTTCCCAAACTTGACCTGGTTTTGACGTCCCTTACAGAATAGGCTCGTGAAAACATTGAGACAAAAGAAGAAACTGCTGGTAACCAGCAGTATCTCCTTTTGCCTCAATATTTTCTTGACTATATCACACACAATTCCAATCTTTATTAACATCCATTTTGTCGTCTGCAGCAGCTCATGAATTGGTCCACCCTAAAGTTTTGACGTTTGGGAAAGGGATCACCGGCAAAACTTCAGACAGGGCCAAACTCAATGATTTTTAGCTCCACTGGCCGAAGGCCAGCGGGCTATTGTCATGGCGTTGTGTCCGTCGTGCGTCCGTCCGTCCGTTAACTTTTTCTTTAAACATCTTCTCCTCTTATACCAGTGGGCCAATTTTGACCAAACTTGGCAGGAATATTCCTTGGGTGACCCTTTTCAAAACTTGTTCGCGAATTTTTGATTTGTCAAAAAATGTGGGCGTGGCAGGGAGAAAGGGGCTTATCGGACTTAGAGAAATCATAAGAAAATTCTTTAAAAATCAACCATTGGGCCATGTTGAACCAAACCTGGCAGGAATGTGCCTTAGTCATTCTTTTCAAAATTTGTTCACAAATTTTTACATTTGTCAAAGAATGTGGCCGTGGCAGGGAGAAAGGGGCTTATCAGACTTAAAGAAATCATAAGAAAATTCTTTAAAAATCAGCCATTGGGCCAATTTGAACCAAACCTGGCAGGAATGTGCCTTGAGTCGTTCCTTTCAAAATTTGTTCACAAATTTTAACATTTGTCAAAAAATGTGGCCTTGGCGGGGAGAAAGGGGCTTATCAGACTTAAAGAAATCATAAGAAAATTCTTTAAAAATAAACCATTGGGCCAATTTGAGCCAAACCTTGCAGGAATGTGCCTTGAGTCGTTCTTTTCAAAATTTGTTCACAAATTTTTACATTTGTCAAAAAATGTGGCCGTGGCAGGGAGAAAGGGGCTTATCAGACTTAGTGAAATCATAAGAAAATTCTTTAAAAATCAACCATAAGGCCAATTTGAACCAGACTTTGCAAGAATGTTCTTTGAGTCTCTCTTCAAAATTTATTCACAAATATCAAGATATGGCTGCCGCTGTGTAAGGCTTACAAGAAATCATGGGATAATTCTTCCACTTTAACCAGTGGAGCGATTCAGGCCCTCCTGGGCCTCTTGTTTTTTGTATCCGGTATTATTCTCTAGAGGCACCTTAATTAACCCTTTTACAAACTGGACCTGATTTAACGTTCCCAAGAAATGGGTTTGGGAAAACATTGAGACAAAAGAAGAAATTGCCGATAATCAGCAATTTCTCGCTTTATCTAAATACTTTCTTACGTAGGCCTATGTTTTATAGAAATCCTACGTATATCAACATCCATTTCGACATCTTTATAAGTTTTTGAATTGGAATACCCTATAAGGAGAGAGAATGTAAACAAGGAAAAAGTATGCAAAAGCAAAATGTCTAGACTCTAGATCTAGCTAGATGATCTACACGGTGTATAATCACGTGATGCAATAATAACTAAATATCTTCAGTAACTTTTTTAATACGGGACTGATTTGAATTCGGTTTGAAGCAGAGAATGTGGTCAGACGTCACACATTAGATGGACGTGGTTGATTTTTGAAAAATCAACTGATAAAAAAGTTATTGAAGATAAACCAAAATTTTGGTTTATCTTCAATAACTTTTTTATCAGTTGATTTAAAAAAAAAAAAAACTACCACGACTATGTTATTTCTGACATTTTCCCACCTTCCCTGCTTCAAACCGAATTCAAATTGGTCAAGTATTGACAAAGTTATTGAAGATTGTCGGACATTCTAAGTCACGTGATTATACACCGTGATCTAATTACAGTAGAAAACGTCGCGTCACGTGATTCCCCCACCGTGGGAGAGCTCAGTCTGCAATGTCGTATTATATAGACTATAAATCTAGGGATCCCTTGGATCATGGGTTCAAATCCTGGCTTAGTCGGGTATTCTGTTGGACATTTGAATGTCATTTGCCCCATTTGTGCGGATCGTTCAAGGCCTATAGACATAATACTTCAGTCGCGTGCGGGGCAGCAGGGGCGGCGACCGCCGCCCCCAATAATTCGGCAAGTAAAAAGGCATTTGGTAGTTTTTGGCGGCGAAAAGGCAATCGGTTGGTGTCAATTCTTATCGGTTTCTAAGGTAGCGGTCACACTTTAAAGCAATGGGTGCGTTCAGGGTTCTCCCATCGGTAGCCATCGGTGCCGTTGGTAACCATCGGTAGCCATCGGTAACCGTCGGCATACCGATGGATATTTGTTGGTAACCAATTGTCCCGAGAGTAGACAAGTCGGGTAGCATCGGTAGCCTCGTTTTCATTACAGTAAGATGGCGGATAACAATCCAACTACGGCGATCCTAATCATATATTTTCTTCAATAGCAAGCGAATAGCATTTCAACCGTTCTTGATAGAATTTATTGTAATAGTTGAAGCTACAGTTATTTTATTTAGCCATTTATTTCTGAAAATATCTTTTTATTCATAATTTTTGAAAACGAACGATCACTCTGCGGGTAGAATACGCTCTTGGTAATTGAATATTCGCCTTTTTTTACCGATCGGTACAATTTTCGTTCAGAGTTCGTTGGTTGCTGACGGTGCTATCGGCTACCGATGGTACCATCGGTAGCCGACGGTAAATACACTCGGTTACCGATGGGAGAACCCTGAACGCACCCACTGACTCTACATCGTTAAAATAAGCCAGAAATGAGCTTTTAAGTCCTTGAAATGACGTCATTTTGTTTACTCTTAGAAAAAATTTCTTACGTAGGCTAGGGGCCTACACGGAGGGGACACCCCTCCCAAACCCTCCCCGTCCGCCGCCCCAATGACCCTAAAACCACGCGACGCGCCTGTAGTTCCACTATTTTCTCCTTATTTTCCAACGTATTCAACTTAACCCATTACCAAACGGCAAAATTTTGGACGGTTCCAATTTGGTAGGTGTTGAAGACAACAAATTTAAGGGAATAAAATAGTACTTTTTTCGTCTTTTTGTATGGATAATAGATCTATTGTGGGCAATGAAGAAATTGCTTGTCACAAGCAATTTCTTCATTTTCCACAATGTTTTCCATGACCATTTTCTTGTGGGGAGTCAAAAAGAGTCATTGTGTTGTAATGGGTTAATATTGAGCCGAATTTACAACTTTTCGTCGATTTATATTTGTCGTCTGCTACTCGTTTGAATTTCGGGCAGTAGATGAGATTTATAATGGATTTGTCGTTTGGAAGAACGTGAGAACAACGAACGACCACTCTGTGGGGAAATGCAAGCGGCAACGAAAAAACTACCTCCCCTTAATAGCTCAATAGTAATTTTGTCGTAATTTCCCCGTTTCATACATTAAACATATATTTTCAAAACAAAAGGTAATTATATTGATAAAATTTTCATCATATTAATGTATATTTGTAGTAACTTGGTTTCTTATTAGTTCATCATACTAAGACCGAAAAAAAAATAAGATGTATTATATAAAGTACGGTATGACCATTTAAGTTGACGCACACATCGCCATGACAATACATAGTATCGCTCCACGGGCTTGAAAACCGTGTTATTAAATTATGGAGCTTCGTACGAAGCAAACACAAAACAATTTTAAAATTAACAATTTCCCAAACAAGACCTGGGCCCCGTAATACTAAACATCTTACGGTCAAGTTTTTGTGTAAACTGTGTAACAAGACATCTGATTGCGCGAGAAATCCGACTGAGCCAATCAGGGCTGTTGTTACAAGTAATTATGCAAAAAAACAAACGTACGATCGTTAGTAATACGGGTCCCTGTTTTTGACGCCCATTAAAGAAAGGCTTGGGAAAACATTGAAACAAATGAAGAAACTGCTGATAATCAGCAGTTTCTCCTTTTGTCTCAATATTTTCTATGCCACATTTTACAAAAATTAGATCGATATCTTTAATAGGCCTAATTTAAATTTTGTCATTTGTGGCAGTTTTTGAATTTGGCCATGCTAAAATTTTGCTATTTGGGAAAGGATTAAGCGATCAAAGGAGATGTTTTTGCACTACCCTCTGGCAATAACGAAACTGATTTCATATTCAAGCAATTTTGTCAAGGCATTATTTAATTTTTAAACAGCGCATGGGCCATTCTACAAAAATTGGGCAAATTGGAGTCGCAAAAACTTCAAATTCAGCTTTTAGCCTAGTATATTATTTTTATATTACTACCTTCAATAAACTTCCTGGAACCCATTCCTGCAATTTGCAAAGATAACATTCACTTACTTACGCAGATATTTTAGTTTGAACTTTGCGACCGACATCAATTTTTCACTACCGTAACGAATTTGTAAAGTGGCACAATTTCCCTTTCTGTGATCCGATTAACATGTAGCTTTTGCATACTATTAGAACGTTTTTCATTTAAACATAATTTCGATGCACTGGTGTTTCTCGTATTTTTCCTATAGAAATAAGTCTTTGTTTTTTCCAATACCGGCGAAAACTACTTATATTGATAATTGAGAGAGACACTACAAATTCAGTCATCCACAGATTTCAAAAATCATTTTGCAGTCTGAATAGGCACAATTTGTATTTTTCATTGCATGTATTTACTCCTATATGTGAATGACAGCTTTACTGTTAAACCTCAATTGTCACAGTGTTACGGTAGGGAAGTTGGTGTTACGGTAGGGAATGAAATATCAGAATTCGAAAATTTGAGATGTGAATAAAACTGGACAGAGTGTCTGAAAAAACTATGCCACAAAGTCACCTGAAAAATCATGTAGTACACATCCTGTTTACTCTTCAAAAACAGTTAAATCATGCATATTCTCTTTGTTTTGCTGTTCTAAACATGTCAAAAATGTATGTTGCTACTTTTTCACTACCGTAACACTACATTCCTTACCATAACACTGAAATCGTTGAGCCATATCTCCTAAATTATACATGATAGCAACTTGAAATTTCTTGCATTTGTAGGTTGCATATCGGAGAAATGCAGTAAACAAGAACCAATAATCAGAGACCCTTACTTATTAAGTTATTGTCCGTTTTTATTTCCAAAATAGCTCAGACTTTATGTGCAGTTTTCTCATTGATCAATGGAAGTCTTGCTTTGAAATTGTGCAATCATATGTATGAGACGATCACACAAAGTTTTGTACAAAGTTTCATAACTCTACCATTTGTTTCAACAGAGTTATGTCCCTTTTCTACTTCCAATTTTACTACGGTAACAAAGAATTCACTACCGTAACGAAGTTTGTATCTCAACAACCCCTGATGTCATTGTTTTGAAACTTTGCAAATGTGTGTTGGATCACAAAACAATGTTACAGATCAAGTCCCAGAACTCTGACAATTACAGAACCAGAATTATATCTGGTTTTGTCTTGCAATTTCACTACCGTAACAAAGAGTTCTCTTCCGCAACGATAAGAAAATGTTACGGTAGTGAATATTATCGTTACGGTAGTGAACGTTACGGTAGTGAAAATCCATCGAAAATTCGCCGATTTCAAGGATTAGCAGCCTTTTACTTGGACAACTGTTATAGTCATTGGAAACTGGACCGTTTACTGATTCTTGTGATGGTGAAAACTGTCATTTACTTGTGTGTATTCGCATCATAAATGGCGTTACGGTAGTGAACACGCAAAAGTATACGGGTGAAAAATTTTGCATTCAAATTCTATTTTCTCAGTTATCACACAAAATTTTTGGGATGTTTTTTCGCCATGACAAGGCCAAGTACTATGTCTACATATTACTTTTAAATTCATTGCTTAAATCACATGCAAAGTGTGTTTTATTTTCAATTTCGGTTCGTGTGACGGTAGTGAACTGAAAACAATGGGACAACTTTCAAAGCGTGAAAAAATCAACAAACTTACAGAAATTGACACTTATTTTATATGCTATTCATGCATCTTTATTCGCTCTTTTTAAGACAATATTTATTTTACGATTTCTTTAATGTTCAAGACAAGAAAACAGTGCCTTGATCAGCGTAATTGGAGGTTGGGACATAGGGTTTTATGCCACTCAATGACATATCTTCATCAAAAAAAGCATCTAAATGAAAGCAAAAATGTTTTTGTTTCATTTCAAAGTATGTAGAATTGGATGATGCGTATATAGGTCAATTTTCCAGAATCATATTGCATGTAATTGTCTATCAATTCAATTTCAAAGTTGTGGGACACGTTTTTCCCAATTTCTGTAGAATGGCCCGCATAACGGGTGCATACTAAGACGACACGACACCTTCCATGTTAATTCATGGCCGCGGCCTAAAGCGCAGTTGGTCGCGCATCTGACCCTCATACGAGAGGTCCCGGGTTCGATACCCGGCCACGGCTAATACCCTTTCTGACAAAATTGTCACCCACCAATGGGTTTGAAATCGTTAACCTAAGTGGGCGAGCAGCTGGAGGCTCGGTAAGGGTGTTGTGGTAGTATTGGTTTGAGAAACAACAGGAATCCATGGGTAGGTGCTCCAGCCGCCGCGATATGGCCCTGGTAGTTGAAAACGGCGTAAAACCCCAATAAACTCAAACTCCATGTTAATTCAAAATTACGACATTAATTAGGCATATGATAGAATATACGACAGATCTAGATCTATTTGGAAATAATCATCAATCATATAGATCTAAACTGACACGATTTAAAAACGCAAAAAGTACGTTAAAATATGACATCTACTAATTCTACATAAACGATGTATATCTAATTATCTATACGTATATATGTATAATTGTAAATGTAACAAATGTGAACATAACAGGACAGAAAATGAACTTTAAAGCCATGAATAATGTTTGAATGGACGTCAGTTTATGCAAATATGCATGCTGAGTCAAGAGCCTGGCATCGAACAGGTCTACGACAGCGAACCCCGTGCTCTCGCGGACGATTTATCACCGTGTCACGATGTAAAGGCCGTCCGCGATTGCCAACCATAGCATTTTCTGTAGACTGAGCCGTTATAGATAGGTTGCGTAAGTGACGTTAACTTTGCCACGAAGACTTGTGCTGCTTTATTTTCTTGAGAAAGCATTCTAAGCACCCTCGTGCACAAACTGTTTTTATTTTCAAGTGTTTTATAAGGATTTCGTTAACAAGTGTTTTTGACAGTTCACAATTTCCCTCGATACATCTTACCGTATTTTGCCTATCGTTATTCACGACGTTACTCACGAAATTAACATTTCTATCTGTTATAACACTCGATCTTTGAGACCTCAAATCAGCTATTGCTTCCCCGGAAACGTTTGTGACATTTGCAAACGATATAATACGGCACACACATGTGGTCTCTTTGTAGAAGAATTAACGAATTCCCTGGTCTTTGCAGGCGCTTTCCTAGTTCCTCGCAAAATTTCACAAGAACGCGCTGCTCCACCCAAATGTCCGACGTCGTCATTTTTGACAGATTTCCTTCCATATCAAACCTCTTTAAATCATCCTCAAATGTCAATTTTTAACGCGACAACATTGAAATCAAAACAATATAGAGTCGGAATGTTAGGTCACATTTTCATACATTTATTATTTTGTTTACCGCCAATTTCATACGTTAAATCATTTAAAAAAAAAAAAAAAAACAGACACGGGTAGCCAAAAAACTCATTTGACGTGCTCCAGGTATCCCTATGTAGGGTCGTATTAGGTCCTACTGCAAATTAATTGAAAATTAAATTTATTTCTTTTTGCTGGAAAAGTACTTGATAGATGTTTAGCTTTCATTTGATAAAAAATTTTTCACAAACAAAGTATTATGAAGCAAAATAAATTGTGTGTCCACGAACTTTCAGGACAACCCTCGTGTATAATTATCATGGCGTACAGTTGTTACACGTGGCTGACCGGGATGTGGGCGGTCTGCAAATGTTCCCGTGTCGTTTACACGTCTCACTAACCTTGGAACCGTCGGTTCGGCTACATTAAAAGTCTAGGTACCTTCATTAGTGTGGTCACAGTCTCGTGTTAAAAATACTGCCTCTATCTGATTCTATGTAAAAACGAGTAATTTACAAACGGCATTTTCAGCCTAAATAACACATTAAATTGCCAAAAAGTGTGTAAAAACTTAAAGCTAAATAGTTATATTTTATTATGATAAAATACTTTTACCTTATACACGTTCTTTTCGTGTTAAATCTCTATTTGAAAAAGTGGGTCAACTCTGCGTTTCTTTGTTTGAACTCGGTTGTTACATTAGAAGGACGCGTGGGTATGTGTGATAAAATTGCTTTGGCACTGCCATTTCTTTACGGATTTTTATAAATCTTATATCAAATTAAAGAGGGAAAATAGATCTATTCATCCGTGTATGTTAATACGATGAACCGATGAATTATGAGTCGATGAATAGGTATTCAAAATAGGTCATTTTACTCGGCTTCAAATGGCAAGAACTAGGCGGCAGAAAAGCCTAGAAAAGCCTATATATGTTCTTCAACATCCTATCTATTCAAATAATAAAACATCTTGTGCTTTTAGCTTAGCGCATTCAAGCGCAAAGGCTTTAACAATGGGAAGTGTTTTTCAATTCCTCGTGATTGATCGATAATTTCTGTCTAAACTCCATTCATCCTAAATTTATTCATAAATGTTGACGACAGTGACTCAAAGAATATTCTTGCAAAGTTTGGTTGAAATTGGTCGAATGGTTGATTTGTTAAGAATGAAATCATGATTTCTCAAAGTTCGATAAGCCTTGCCCTGCCACGCCCATATTTTTTGACGAATCGAAAAATCACGAACATTCTTTGAATATGGTCATCCAAGGAAGATTCCTGTAAAGTTTTGTCAAAATCGGCCCAATGGTTAAGGAGTAGGAGGTGTTTCAAGGAATTATGGGCGAACAGACGGACGGACGGACGGTGAGTGACCACAATAGCTCATCTTGAGCACTTAGTGCTCTGTCCAGAGGGATTTACAAAATCGGCGTTTCTCATGGGCTTCCTAAACATCCATTTAACCCTTTCCCAAACAATAAAACTTTATGGTCATGATCCAACTCGAAAGCTGTGACAGGCGACAGAATGAGTGTAAAAGAAAATAAGATTCTTTCGCCTCAATCTTTTCACCTTCAATAAAATCCGTTCAGGACGTCAAAACCAGGTCTAACCAGGTCTTGTTCGGAAAAGGGTGAGACAGCCAAAAATTAGATTGAATTTAAAGGTTGTAAAATGGACATCTTCAAATGTATGGTGCTCTTTTGGGTCAATGTTTTGAAAGCCTATTTCTTCACGAACCAGAGATATAATGTTAATAATCGATCACTTGAAAGTTTGAATCATTTCTTTTTGTTTTGAATTCCTATTTGATATGTCGTAAAATATTGTTTTTATCGGAAGCAATGACACGGAACAACGAAGTGCAGAAATTATTTACACAAAGGGAGAAAATGTTGGTTATCGGCATGTGCTTCTTTTGTCTCAATGTTTTCCAAAACCTGTTCATATATGATCGTGAAAATCCTGTCTTGTTCGAAGAAGGGTTGAAATAATGTAACAAATATTTATATAACTGTTGTTGGGTAGAAATTGAAGAACTAGAATGTTTGGTAGAATAATTTCATCCTTTGTAAAACTTCAAAGGGGTGTAACTATTTTATTAAATGTCCGATTTTAAAAAGGTAAGCAGTTTTGAGTTCCTCTCATTCAGACCTTGAAAATGATATATAATTTGTTGAAGTTCTTTGAAAAATAAACAATAACGTAATTCGGCAGAATTATCTCCCCTTTGTAAAAATCTGAATAAGCATTATTCCATAACGCAATGTCCGATTTTCACAATTCAACCAGTTTTATGTTTCTCTCAATATTCTCTGTAAGCTGGTAAATATTTTGTAGGGACTGGAATACTCTTGGAAAAAAGTGTGACCACCCTACCTTCATTTTTGAAGCATCGCGGACCAAAAGCCCAAAAATGGTTACTTTTTGCCAACTTAAACCTCAGCAATTTGCAATTAAAATTATTCACAGTTCCAGTGTGTTTTCAAAGAGTAAATCAATGTGGCAATTTGAACACATTTTTTTAGTGATTTAACACATGATCTGAATGCACGAGACACACGAGCATTTGGTGACCAGCGGTTCAGATGTCCGGGTAGTTTACAGAGAATACAATAAAATCTCTGTGGCATGAAGAGTATAAATTGCCTCATATATGTCACCAAATATGGTGCCGATCGAGGCTGCAGGAAAGCAATGGTTAATGAAAATGTCCTTTGCGTTTTTAAATCGTGTCAGTTTGGCAGTTTAGTTTTCTTTTCTTACCAATGACAACCGCCGATGTTTGCCTACACTAGTGGCATTTTCTCAATGCACAGGCAATAAAGTCAAGAACTTTGTCACTCAGAACCAAGTTAACACTCTCTTCCGCTCCTACACTGTGGATAATTCCTATGTAGATCTAGCCTATTGTAAAGGAGGCAAATACTGGAATGAACAATCATTTTTGCTACTGCCAGTGCCACATGTATGTGAGATTTCTTTTTAACCCATTAATACACAATGACTCCTTTTGACTCCCCACAATATAATGGCTCTGGAAAACATAGTGGAAAATGAAGAAATTGCTTGTGACAAGCAATTTCTTCATTTCCCACAATGTTTTCTACCCAAATAGCTTTTATATTTCGAAATTTCATCACATTAAAATGTCGTCTGCAACTTCTTTCAAATTGGACAACCCCAAAACTTTGTCGTTTGGTATTGGGTTATATTATTTGTTGTTGTTTTTGTTTTATATTTGCTTCGTACGAAGCTCCATAATTTAATATAACACGGTTTTCAAGCCCGTGGAGCGATACGATGTATCGTCATGGCGATGTGTGCGTCAATCGTACTGTGTCATGCCGCAATTTATATATACAAATTTTCGTCGCCTTATTCTTATAATGTTCTAACCCGACTTTTTACACTTTCGAGAAAATCGAGTTTGAAATTTCAACCTTTAATAACTTTTTTACTATGAATCCGATTTCGACGGGAAAAGAATATATCATCCAAATATTTTTGTTCTCTATAATTCTATTACAATTTTAATATTTTGTTGAATACAATTTTTGTTATTTCGGTTTTTCGATTTTCAGATAGAACAGAAATGTAATATTTTTTCCATTTTTTTAAATATTATAATGTTGAATTCCAACGCAGCCAATCATATCTCAATAAAGATGCAGTTAGAACATTATAATTCAAAAACATTGATGGTGGACAATCCGGGACAGAATAAATTCTTTTATTTCATTGGTTGTAATTCAGATAGAACATTTTAATAATTTCTTCATTTTCTCATGGAACACTTTAATACTCAAACTTTTGAATCAGGTGACTTAAAAAAGCTGATTTCATTGGATGATATTCACTTAGAACATTATAATGTTGACAAAAACGTGAAATGGGTACAGATAGAACATTCTGTTACTGGGAATCTATTGAACCAGACTCGATTTCAAAAATCTGTAAGCACCATCAGATAGAACACTCCAAGACGATTCCAACGGTACCAAAATCTCAATTTTCACAAAAAATGAGTTAGAACATTATAAGAATAAGGCGACGATTTTTTAATTGTTTTCTTTTTAAATTAATTTGATTAAACAAATAAGATATCAAGTTACTTACAAGTAATTTTTATTTACATATATTTTAAATTTTGTCATTGTAATTATTTTTGTATTTGAATTATATGTAAAATACAAGAAACGGAGAAATAAAAGCAAGATTACGAACTAGCTATTAAGGGGAAGTATTTTTTCCCCGTTACCGCTAACATTTTCCCCGCAGAGTGGTCGTTCGTTGTTCTCACAATTTACCGCTTATTCTTCCAAACGACAAACGTGTACTGCCCAAAATCATTTTAACCCTTCCCAAACAAGACCTGGTTTTGACGTACCTAATAGAATTGGCTTGGGAAAACATTAAGGCAAAAGAAGAAACTGCTGATAACCAGCAGTTTCTCCTTTTGTTTCAATATTTTCTATGCCATATTTTACACAAATTCTATCAATGATAAGTTCCATTTTGTGAAATAGATCTATAATTGTGGCAGTTTTTTTAAGTGGAACACCCTAAAATTTTACCGTTTGGGAAAGGGATAAGTGAACGAAAGCTGTAAATTTGACACAATAGAAATGAAAACGTTGGGGAAAAAGGAGAAAATACCTATGACGGATCCAGGATTTCTATAAAGGGGGTTCGAATATAGGCCTACAGTTAGGGGGGGGGGGGGGGGGGGTTGGTTTCCTAATATTTTACAATTTTGAACAAATTTCTGCATGAAAATGAAATAATTAGGATTCAGAGGATGCTTTCGTTCCAACCCTTGAACCCCTTTTGGATCCGCCACTGAATACTAGAACTAGGGATATAGGGCGCCTTGAACGATCTGCATGCGATTAACCCATAATGGCATTACCACACAATGACTCTTTTTGACTCCCCTCAAAATAATGGCCATGGAAAACATCGTGGAAAATGAAGAAATTGCTTGTGACAATTATGTTCAGTGATCTAGATCTTATTGATCTAGACCTAGGCCTAGATGTCTATATAGATCTAGACCTAGAATGTAGATTCTAGATTTAGGTCTAAGTACAAGATCTAGATGTACTAAATTAGTTGGCTTCATGCGAAAGATCTTTTAGAAATAGCTTAGGCCTATAAAAAGTATTGGCGACCAACGTTCACAAAGCAAAGTTTTGTTAGGTCGTCGATAGATCTAGATCTAGCTTTTATCATTAAAGTGAAATTTCACAATTATTTGTACATAAATTTTTACTTAAATTATATCCGAAAGAGCATGTTTTGTTATGAAAATTCTGAAAATTTCAAGCCAAAATATTAAACCGTTTACGAGAAATTTATATTTTTGTGCTAAAATTAAACAAATTGTTGTGGACAACAGTTCAGATTTATATAGAATTTGTCATTTCTGTCTCAACTTTAATCGCGTATTTTTCGCTTATAAATAACAACTTCAAAAAACTGGTATCATTTCTACGCATTAGAATAAACAATCTTTGCATCAAGACCTACTTTTAAAAAATGAAATAAAAGTGAAATGTAACTTTAAAGGATCTTAGAGAAATAGCTTATAAAAAGTATTGGTGACCAACGGTCACAAAGCAAAATTTTGGTAGGTCGTCAATGGATCTAGCCTTTATAATTATAGATATAGCTGATATAGATTATAGATCTACCACATGCATCTAATATTCTTGACGTTTTCCACGTTCTCTGCTTCAAACCTAGATTTAATTCAAAGTACTTGGTATTAACAAAATTGTTGAAGATCCTAAATATTTAAATACATATAGATTCTATATGGGTTTCAATCTTTGTTGACATTACCAATAGGAAAAAATTGGCAAACATTGATGCAAAAGGAGAAAATGTTAAAAACCAGCATTTTCGCCTTTTTCTCAATTGCACACATAGGCATACTTTGTCTTTATCACAATTAGCTTATAAATATTATAGTTGTCTTCATCAGCTTTCAGATTGGATTAGCATGAACATTGTTCGGAAAAGGCTTTGAACGCTCTCCCAAACGAGATATGTTTTTGACGTATCTGAAAGAAAATGGTTTGGGAAAACAATGCGACACAAGAAGAAAATGCTGATTATTGATCAGCATTTTGTCCTTTTGTTTCATTTTTGTCTTTTACATACACGTAGACCGCTGTTATTAACAAATGTAATCTTTAGTGCATCCTTTCGTTGCCTGCAATAGCTTTCAAATTAACCCACAAAAATTGTCGTTTGGAAAACGTTTTTAAACAAAAAGATAAAAAAAAAGAGTAAGAGTGGCCAAATCATTCCCGTCTATATGTTTTAACACATTATCAAACGACAAAATTTTAGGGTGGTCCAAATTGAAAGATCCTGCAGACGATAATTTCAAGTGAATGGAATTTTTAATTGTTGAGTCTTTTAGGATGGAAACACTGTGGAAAATGAAGAAATTGCTTGTCACAAGCAATTTCTTCATTTACAATGATGTTTTCCATGGTCACTATTTTGTGAGATATATTTTGTGAAGAGTCATTATGTCCCGATGCACTACGAATACATGTATTTTGGAAATCGGGCTCAGTGGGACCGGGGGGTAGGTTCATTGAGCCAGAGTGGCTAATTCGTGTCCGTCTTCATGTTTCATTTATACGTTGTTAATACAAATAAGCGCGGATCTGGAAAAACGTCCCTTATAGCATTTGAGACTTTCATGTTTCAAGGTCAACCTGTATGTCAAAGTGAAGACTGATCAGGACCCATGAAACACTCTTATAATTGCTATAAGATAAAGCAAAACTATTAGAGAACAACATGGTTCTTGATCAGACTGCGTGTATACGCAGGCTGATCTAGTACCATGTTGGGCTCAAAAGCCTTAAAGAACCCTTTTCCAGATCCTGGCTCAAATGTATGTTATTGAGATGACATATCATAGCAACTCATTTATAAATGTAAAAATATTTTAATTGGTCGAAATGGTAGGCATATGGTGGTTGATTTAAAAATAATTTATATTAATAGCTTTGCATCTTTAATACTACGTTAAATTACATCAGGGTAAGTGTTATACCTTCACCAGCATCCTCCCACCCAATCTCTATCTATGGACTGACCGGGGTAAATCAAAGTTGAACCTTAATCCCAAAGAATCCCTGCTCCTTTTCACTCGAAGAATTTTAATCCCAAAGTTGTGTGACCACGGTGACAAATTGTGGAAATGTTTGATATAGGCATCCCCTTCGATGGCGGGTTCGGGTCATTTAATTGTAAACACAATTTAACCTATTTCCACATAATTACGCTTTTTGACGCCATACTTTTTGGTGCTATGTGTGGCAAGGACTTTAGAAAACATTGTGGCAAATACAGAAATAGCTTAAGACAATGATTTTCTCCGTTTCACACAGTGTTTTCTGCTTAAAATGTAGACTAAAATTGCAGTAACATGAAAATGTCGTCTACAACATCTTTGAATTTGGATAAGTCAGGTCAATACCTTTCCCACACGATAGAATTGTGAATTTGTGATTAACCCATTACCACACAGTGACTTCTTTTGACTTCCCAAAAGATTATGGCTTTGGAAAACATTGTGAAAAATGAAGAAATTGCTTGTAACAAGCAATTTCTTCATTTCCCACAAAGTCTTCTGTGTAAAAAGACCGAAAAATGCAAAATTTCATTCACTTGAAATTGTCGCCTGCACACTCTCTCAATTAGGACCGCCCTAAAATTGTCGTTTGGAAATGGGTTACAATGACCCGAGGATGATCAAATCTGAATTAAGATTAAATGCTTGTAATAAACAATTACACGTACCATAAATTACCCGTGGTCTTTGCACGATGGATCAAAATGACAATCGAAAGTACTGAGAGAAAAAAAAGAAAAGAATATAGATCTACTCTCCTGTTTTCTCAAAGTTTTCCCAGACATATCAAGGACGTGTTGTTTGGGAAAGGGTTAATGATTTTATGTAATTTATAGGCCATGATACGAGTAGATCGACATACTGATTATTTTTTGGAAAGCATTTGCTACCAGACAAATAGAAAAACGAATATCTTAGCAGAATAAATACATTAGGGACGTACTGGATGGCGTAGATCTTTTAAAAAATCAGCTGATACAAAGTTATTGTCGACAACATAAAGATTTCATTGGTCTCTAATAACTTTTTTAGCAGCTGATTTTTAGGCTATGTCTATCTTATTCCTGGCGTTTCTCCACCTTCTGTATTTCAAACCGATTCTAAAATTGTTGTATCACGTGATTATCAAATGTTATATCAAGGTCTTCGAAATAACCAATTTATTCTGTTATCTTTGCGGAATAATTTATTTTCATTTGTTCTTTCTTTCTTTTTTTTCTACAAAAAAATTTAATAATTTAGAATTTCAACCAAACAAAATATTTAACACTTTCCCAAACGTCAAACCATTTAAGGTGGCTCAAACCAAAAGCTGTTGCAGACGACAAATTGGATGAGCATTGGTGAAGACTTGATTTGTGCACTTTATAGCACAGAATATATTGAGACAAAAATAGGAATTGTTTATTATTCGGCATTTCCTTCTCTTCCTTCAATGTTTTATTGTTTGTCTAAGTTTGTTTTCCATTAGAGACGTCAAAACAGATATTGTTTGTGATCGAGGTTTCCCATTGCCACACGGCGACGCCTTTTGACACCCAAAAGATAAGGGCCTTTGAAAACATTGTGGGAAATGAAGAAATTGCTTGAGACAAACCTTTTTTTCCATTCCCCACAATGTTTTCTACCACAAAAGACAAAGAAATGTAAAATTTCACGGGCTTGAAAACGTTGTTTGTAAAATCTTTGAATTTTAATCAGTGCATTTTTTCACCGTCTTGTAATGGGTTAAATCGACATGTCCGCCCCGATATGACATTTCTTTATTTCACCATCAATGCAACACAGATATGCAGAAAGGATGCTGGATTAATTTATAATACTGTCCTGTTACAAATTTGATTAATTCTAACACCCACATACAGTAATGGTATTTTGAAATATTCAGGGGTCATAGAGCGGTTTTTAGCGCATCATATTCTCACTCACGAGGTCCCGAGTTCGATCACCGACAGTCGCAAAGTCCTTTCCAAGGGCGGATCCAGGATTTTTTCCATGGGGGGGGGGGGGGGGGGTCCAAGCCCAAGATTTTTTTCCGGGGGGGGGGGGGGTTCCAAGACCAAATTATGGCTTAAAATGTAGTAAATATGTAAAGTTACACTAGATTTATATAGTCAAAAATTATTTTTCGTTCAATGCCAGGGGGGATCAGGGGGGTCCGGACCCCCCTGATCCCCCTTCTAGATCCGCCAATGCTTTCTGACATTTGTCCCCCACCGATGGTTGGATAATTGTTAGCCTATGTGGGCGATCAGCTGGAGGCTCGATTAGGAGGTTGTGGTAGTACTAGTGAAAGAAACGACAGGAATCAATGGTTAGGTGCTCCAGCTGCCGCGATATGACCATAATTATCAGTTGAAAGAGGCGTTAAACCCAATACTGTCAATCATTTAGAAAATTCATGACACAGTTAAACGAGTTACTTAAATATATCATTAGATACCAAACATTTCGTTAAACTTCGGCTGTCATCCATGACAACGGTAATTCACGAATGAAACCGAATTTTTACGACTTGGCCCGATAAAATTCGACGTCGTGTACATTCTGATTAGGGATGAATTACGCTAGTATGCAGCTGTGTAATTAGGTCTACGATTAGGAATCTTTGATTAAATAGTAGGTCTATATCATGTTCAGTACTGTACTGTCCATCGTCATCATCTGGGAGCCCACCTTAGCTTTTAGTCCTCATGTATCATTAGACGAGGTTCATTTAGGCTTTAGCCATGATCCTTGCTATACTCTACGCTGTGTCCCTCACAGGTGAAACTTTTATTTTTTATTTCCACCCAATAAAAAAAGGCTTGGGAAAACATTTAGACAAAAGAAGAAAATGCTGATACCAGCATTTTCATTTTTTGTCTCAATGTATTTTTGTGTTACCGGTATATTGAACAAAAATCATATCTATGCCAACACGCATTTTGTTGTCTGCAGTACTTTTAAATTATGTTAGAAAGTTATAATTTCATTAATGCATTTAATAAAAGAATAGATCTACTTATATGTAATACTTCGTTCCATTTCCGGGATAAAACATTTTTATAATATAAAATAAATAAATAAATAAATAACAAGATGTGTTTGTGAAACACGAATGCCCCCGAAATGGCTATTTTTCTAGAATGTTAAATTTTCGTGTTCAGGATTGATAAGGGTTACCAGATGACCTCGAGTAAGGTCATATTGCATGGAACAGATAGATATAATTGAAAGGAAGTTACATACCAAATTTCAGCTTGTTATGTCAAATATTTTTGGAGAAATAGCAAAATGTTAAGTTTTCGGACAGACAGACGGACGGACAGACGGACGGACATAAGTAAAACAATTATATGCCCCCGACCTCTCGATACGGGTGCATAAAAACACCAAAAATGAATAAAATAAGATATACCACAATTATTATGAAAAATTGGATCGTTGGTGGCTTACGGGGATATGTGACTTTATTGGACCAAACGGCTTAAAATGAAAAATTCATACTCCTAAAATTTTCCACTAAGAACAATTTGATGTCGAAGTGTAACAGAAATCCATTAATTCATTACATATTCGTTACGTGTCACAACCATCGCAGAAAATCTAAACTCAAAATTAATTAAATAAATGCGTTTCAATGTCAGCTTGTAGGCCTATGTATTGTCATATACAGTCATAATAATGGTCAATTTTTCTAACTTAAAGTTGCTTCTTGCAATGAATAGGAGAACCTATTATAGAACAACACGATCTTGCTCAGACTGTAAACTATGTGTGGTCAGGCTGATGTGGATCTATGTTGGTCTCAAATACCTTAAAGGGGGACCAGCTAGGATGTCGAAAATGCAAATGGCACAATAATTACAAACCAGAAATAACGTGTGAAATTACCAACCTGAACGGGTAGATCACTTATCTCCATTGTTAGCACTCATCAAGCTTTATTAAGTATTAAAATCCAAGTCAATAAATAACGTGCGGGTTGGTTCATATTGTCCTTGTTTTTGTTTTGTAACGGTTGCATATGCCCAACCTTCAAAAATCAATTACGTCAGATTTACGTCATCTGTGCTCAGCGAGATTCAACACACCGTACAACCGGCTGCGTCGAAAGTTTGCGATGACAGATTCGACATCTGATGTCATGTGCATGGTAGGTCAAATGAATTTACTTTTATAAAAAAAGAAAGGATCTTTGGTATTCTATAGTTGATAAATACGCGTATAAATGTTCAGTGCTTTAACAAAATAAATCTTTCCACGTATCCCTCGCAAATAAGGTCACAGTCATCGACACAACCGGTTGTACGGTGTGTTAATACCGCGGAGGTGTGTCTCGTTAACCTTGACCTTGTCTCGTTTTGAAGTAAAAATAGAAAGTGTATACACGCTTGTAAAGGATTGATCTATAACAAAGGAAAGGTGGTTATTCGCCGTGATTGAGGTTTTTATGCATTGCAAATTGTTTTTCCATGCACAAATATGAGTTCCCGAACAGTTCGGAAACACAAAAACCCTAGCATGGGCCCCTTTAAGGGATATTTTTACAGATCCCCGCTCATTTATTTAGATCTCTATTTATTTACATACTTTTATCTATTCATTTAATAACAATAAGAAGAATTTATCTATTTGCCTATTTATTTAGATTCCGATCTATTTATGTATTTATCTAGATTAATTTATTTATTTAGATTAATTAATTATATATAATTTAGTTAATTAGATATTTAGTAATTATCTATTTATTTCAGCGAGCCTTGTTGGTTCGTCTCCGACTCCAGTAGGCGACAGTCAGACATGTTATAGTTGTCAGTACTCCGGTCTAACGGAAGTCTGTAATCATACACAGACATGCGCACTTAACCAGGTAAGACAGCCAGACATGTTATAGTTGTCAGTACTCCGGTCTAACGGAAGTCTGTAATCATACACAGACATGCGCAGTCAACCAGGTAACGCAGTCAGACATGTTACAGTTGTCAGTACTCCGGTCTAACGGAAGTCTGTAATCATACACAGACATGCGCACTTAACCAGGTAACACAGTCAGACATGTTACAGTTGTCAGTACTCCGGTCTAACGGAAGTCTGCAATCATACACAGACATGCGCACTTAACCAGGTAAGACAGTCAGACATGTTATAGTTGTCAGTACTCCGGTCTAGCGGAAGTCTGCAATCATACACAGACATGCGCACTTAACCAGGTAAGACAGTCAGACATGTTATAGTTGTCAGTACTCCGGTCTAGCGGAAGTCTGCAATCATACACAGACATGCGCACTTAACCAGGTAACACAGTCAGACATGTTACAGTTGTCAGTACTCCGGTCTAGCGGAAGTCTGCAATCATACACAGACATGCGCACTTAACCAGGTAAGACAGTCAGACATGTTATAGTTGTCAGTACTGCGGTCTAACGGAAGTCTGCAATCATACACAGACATGTTATACGGGCGAAGCCCGCCTATAGGTCACGGGTAATTATGATGACAAATATTGACATACCCATACAACTTTGTGGCGGCCATTTTGTTTTTATTTTCATGGGGCATTCGTGGACTAACTCTCGACAACTACTTCCGGTTGCCGTTTTCCTCGTCCCTAAATCCACTGTTTGATGACCAGTCATCTTTACGTTGTCTTATGGGAAAATATATGACAAAATTAGATAAAAACATCACCGACCAAAATTTCTCGTAAAATTCCGTTTCAATAACAATGAAACGCGTGTGTACAACATCTAAATAAGATATGGCAAAGAAATATAAAAGTTTCGTATCCACGGCGTTTTATGACAAAAATGACGTCATCAATATATTTGCGCATAACGTCACGCGCACTTACGCTTTGGGTTTATACGACGCAATGGTACATTTCTGTCTGCGCGTCCCGTTGTTTAATCGACACGGATACGCCGTTTAAACCCTTTCCCAATTGGCTAAACAATTACAACACACTTTTCAAGGTGATTCAGAACTCATGATAATTGATGCGAATGGAGGGAAAAGAAGAGACATTCTATTTAGAGTATATCAGCAAAACATTTTCTCTCAAAACATTTCCCTAGTTTTTAGAATTTTAATCACTCGCTCATAAAGACATGAAAGCACTGCGACATTGCTCTTATCATTCTTCTTTTAACCAAAACATTCACAATCATAGCCTCTCATTTAACCCTTTTCTCTCTTACTTGAAGACATATAAGCGACTGTTCAGAAGTTACATGGTGCCATTTGACAGGGTAAAAAAGTAGCATAATTATGTCATCTAGATAGATTTATGCTTGCTTCGCCCGTATTTAGGCTTTGCCTATATTCATATTAATATTGTCAGTACTCCGGTCTAGCGGAAGTCTGCAATCATACACAGACATGCGCACTTATCAGGTAAGATAGTCAGCCATGTTGTAGTTGTCAGTACTCCGGTCTAACGGAAGTCTGTAATCATACACAGACATGCGCAGTCTACCAGGTAAGACAGTCAGACATGTTATAGTTGTCAGTACTCCGGTCTAATGGAAGTCTGTAATCATACACAGACATGCGCAGTCAACCAGGTAAGACAGTCAGACATGTTATAGTTGTCAGTACTCTGGTCTAACGGAAGTCTGTAATCATACACAGACATGCACAGTCAACCAGGTAAGACAGTCAGACATGTTATAGTTGTCAGTACTCCGGTCTAGCGGAAGTCTGTAATCATACACAGACATGCGCACTTAACCAGGTAAGACAGTCAGACATGTTATAGTTGTCAGTACTCCGGTCTAACGGAAGTCTGCAATCATACACAGACATACGCACTTAACCAGGTAAGACAGTTAGACATGTTATAGTTGTCAGTACTCCAGTCTAACGGAAGTCTGTAATCATACACAGACATGCGCAGTCAACCAGGTAAGACAGTCAGACATGTTATATTTGTCAGTACTGCGGTCTAACGGAAGTCTGTAATCATACACAGACATGCGCAGTCAACCAGGTAAGACAGTCAGACATGTTATAGTTGTCAGTACTGCGGTCTAACGGAAGTCTGTAATCATACACAGACATGCGCAGTCAACCAGGTAAGACAGTCAGACATGTTATAGTTGTCAGTACTCCAGTCTAACGGAAGTCTGTAATCATACACAGACATGCGCAGTCAACCAGGTAAGACAGTCAGACATGTTATAGTTGTCAGTACTGCGGTCTAACGGAAGTCTGTAATCATACACAGACATGCGCTGTCAACCAGGTAAGACAGTCAGACATGTTATAGTTGTCAGTACTGCGGTCTAACGGAAGTCTGCAATCATACACAGACATGCGCAGTCAACCAGGTAAGATAGTCAGCCATGTTGTAGTTGTCAGTACTCCGGTCTAGCGGAAGCCTGTAATCATACACAGACATGAGCAGTCAACCAGGTAAGACAGTCAGACATGTTATAGTTGTCAGTACTCCGGTCTAGCGGAAGTCTGTAATCATACACAGACATGCGCAGTCAACCAGGTGAGACGGTCAGACATGTTATAGTTGTCAGTACTCCGGTCTAGCGGAAGTCTGTAATCATACACAGACATGAGCAGTCAACCAGGTAAGACAGTCAGACATGTTATAGTTGTCAGTACTCCGGTCTAACGGAAGTCTGCAATCATACACAGACATGCGCAGTCAACCAGGTAAGACAGTCAGACATGTTATAGTTGTCAGTACTCCGGTCTAACGGAAGTCTGCAATCATACACAGACATGCGCAGTCAACCAGGTAAGACAGTCAGACATGTTATAGTTGTCAGTACTCCGGTCTAGCGGAAGTCTGCAATCATACACAGACATGCGCAGTCAACCAGGTAAGACAGTCAGACATGTTATAGTTGTCAGTACTGCGGTCTAACGGAAGTCTGCAATCATACACAGACATGCGCACTTAACCAGGTAAGACAGTAAGACATGCTATAGTTGTCAGTACTCCGGTCTAACGGAAGTCTGCAATCATAATTATACAGACATGCGCACTTAACCAGGTAAGACAGTCAGACATGTTATAGTTGTCAGTACTGCGGTCTAATGGAAGTCTGCAATCATACACAGACATGCGCACTTAACCAGGTAAGACAGCCAGACATGTTATAGTTGTCAGTACTCCGGTCTAACGGAAGTCTGCAATCATACACAGACATGCGCAGTCAACCAGGTAAGACAGTCAGACATGTTATAGTTGTCAGTACTCCGGTCTAATGGAAGTCTGTAATCATACACAGACATGCGCACTTAACCAGGTAAGACAGTCAGACATGTTATAGTTGTCAGTACTCCGGTCTAACGGAAGTCTGTAATCATACACAGATATGCGCACTTAACCAGGTAAGACAGTCAGACATGTTATAGTTGTCAGTACTCCGGTCTAATGGAAGTCTGTAATCATACACAGACATGCGCACTTAACCAGGTAAGACAGTCAGACATGTTATAGTTGTCAGTACTCCGGTCTAACGGAAGTCTGTAATCATACACAGATATGCGCACTTAACCAGGTAAGACAGTCAGACATGTTACAGTTGTCAGTACTCCGGTCTAATGGAAGTCTGCAATCATACACAGACATGCGCACTTAACCAGGTAAGACAGCCAGACATGTTATAGTTGTCAGTACTCCAGTCTAACGGAAGTCTGCAATCATGCACAGACATGCGCACTTAACCAGGTAAGACAACCAGACATGTTATAGTTGTCAGTACTCCGGTCTAACGGAAGTCTGTAATCATACACAGACATGCGCAGTCAACCAGGTAAGACAGTCAGACATGTTATAGTTGTCAATATTCCGGTCTAATGGAAGTCTGTAATCATACACAGACATGTGCAGTCAACCAGGTGAGACAATATTTGTGACGTCATACAAACATTTAATGAACTGCTATATATAACTCTGTGCATAATTCGAGTAGGCCTATACATAGAAATAACTTATAAACTACCTAGTGTCATCTGAGAGAATCAGAAGTGCTATTGTTTTCGGTAATCCGGTCTTACGGGAATCTGTAATCATACAAATACATGCGCACTTAACCAGGTGAGATCATAATATGATTAAGTTTATGTGTAACGTCATACAAACATTTACTGCCAATCTATATAGATCTACTACTCTTAAGTGAGCCGAAAATAACTTACGAGATAACTGAAAAGGGGGTCGTAAGAGACAGTCAGATATACATATAGTTGTCAGTACTCTGGTCTAACGGATCGTTCTATTAGAATTTAAAAAATCATAAAACATTTTGTTAGGCCTACTTCTTTTTAAAATAACATCGGCTTCTGTGAAATCGGAACTATGTGTAAAAACAGTTATCATTTTTTGTGAGAATAAGTGGCGAATTTCTTGCATGTTGTTATCATCTTATACTATTGTTCGTTCTTCCTTTTCGCAGGGCGTTTGCATCACACAGATTTCGTATGCAGAAGAAGATGTTTGGGTAACACGTGCTTGTACCAGATTGACGGTAAGTAGCCGTTAGTAATCAGTAGAAATCAAATTTACAAAATCACGGTGTATAATCATGTGACTCAGAATTTCCGATAATCTTCAATATCTTTTTAATACTTGACAAATTTGAATTCGGTTTAGAGCAGAGAAGGTGGGATAATGCCAGAAATAAGCTGGACCTATTGGATTATTGAAAAATCAACTGATAAAAAGTTATTGAAGATAAACCAAAATTTTGGTTTATCTTCAATAACTTTTTTATCAGTTGATTTTTCAAACAATCAACCACGTCCATCTAATGCGTGACGTCTGTGAAGAGCGTTCGTAGCTTATTATTGTAGTGTAGGTATTTCCTCTGTCAAATGACCATTTAGCTATAATGTTCAATTAAATCATTATCGTTCTACAGCTATGCGCCAACTCAGAAGAAAACAACGCAGATGAGTGTTACTGGGATGATCCAAGTTCGTATGGATTTGAGGGGAAATGCTCCTTCTGTTGTTCCGGAAATGACTGTAACACTCGGATACCCTCCAATTTTCTACCGGAAGTGACGCAAGAAGAGGATGACACACAAGGTTTGCTATTTGTAAAGTAGGCTAATTGGGAATCGGGTCTTACCGCAATTACAGGGTCACCAATACTATTGATACTATAAATTGCAGTAACTAATGACACAAAAATCCTTTTTTGTCACCCTAATTTGACTATTATTGTCGTTGTTTCGGGTTCTTGGTTTTTGAAGCTTTTTCCTGGCTTGTTGCAATTTTAACCCCTTCGCTGCCAGACAAATATTGGAAAATTGGTTCCTATTTGCCAAGCTATTTTCCAAGAAATTGACGGTAGTGTAAGAAATCAACTTATAACTAAAAAAATATTTATTAAAACTATATAAAACCTTAAATTTTCTGAAAGATAATTGAAAATGCTATTCAGTGAATATATTTTTATTCATTTTGGAAATTACATTTGTTGTTATTAAACTTTGAAAAAAAAAAAACATCGTTCTCCTCTCATGACGGCTCAGGCCGTCACGGGGCAGTATAGCGACATTTTTGCATGACGGCTCAGGCCGTCACGGGACAGCGAAGGGGTTAAACTCACGACATGGATCAGACTGCATCTAGCCACAGACTGATTTTGAATGAAAAATAGTCTCAAATGCTACAAGGACTCCTTTTCCATACCCCGGATCAAACTTTTTTATCTAACTTTTCAGCGCTTAATAGACAACCAAGAAAAGCAGGCGGTACTACAAGGCCAAAATCAGGGAGGACAACGCGACCAAAACCTAGTAGTAAACCAAAACCCAGCAGTAAACCAAAGCCTAGTAGCAAACCTAAACCAAGCAGTAAGCCTAAGCCAAGTAGTAAACCGAGACCAAGCAGTAGACCTAAACCAAGCAGCAAACCGAGACCGAGTAGTAGACCAAATCCAGGTGGAAAGCCAGGCTCCTGCAGTGTGTGCAGCGGTGGAAGTGGAGGTATAAGTGTAATCATTGACGGCGGAATAGATATTGGTGTAGGCACGGGAGGAAACAACGGCGGGAACAACGGCGGAAATAATGGAGGCAACAACGGCGGGAACAATGGTGGAAACAACGGCGCGAACAATGGCGGGAATAACGGCGGAAATAACGGCGGAAACAATGGTGGCAACAACGGTGGGAATAATGGTGGCAACAATGGCGGAAATAACGGCGGAAACAATGGCGGAAATAATGGCGGGAACAATGGTGGAAATAACGGCGGGAACAATGGCGGGAATAATGGTGGCAACAATGGCGGAAATAACGGCGGAAATAACGGCGGGAACAATGGTGGAAATAACGGCGGAAACAATGGCGGAAATAACGGCGGAAACAATGCAGGAAATAATGGCGGAAATAATGGCGGGAACAACGGCGGAAACAATGGCGGAAATAACGGCGGGAACAACGGTGGCAACAATGGCGGAAATAACGGCGGGAACAACGGTGGGAACAATGGCGGAAATAATGGCGGCAACAACGGTGGGAACAACGGCGGAAATAATGGCGGGAATAATGGTGGCAACAATGGTGGTAATAACGGAGGAAACAATGGCGGAAATAATGGTGGTAACAACGGTGGGAACAACGGCGGAAACAATGGCGGAAATAATGGCGGGAACAACGGTGGAAATAACGGCGGGAACAATGGCGGAAATAACGGCGGAAACAACGGTGGAAATAACGGCGGGAACAATGGCGGAAATAACGGCGGGAACAATGGCGGTAATAATGCTGGAAACAATGGCGGCAGCAATGGCGCAAACAACGGCGGAAATAATGGCGGTAACAACGGCGGGAACAATGGCGGAAATAATGGTTCCAACAATGGCGGAAATAACGGCAGTAATTCTGCTGGTAATGGTAACAGTGGGAGTTCCTCCTCTAATAACGACTGTCATGTTCACGATGGACAGCCGTGCTGTAGCGATCACGGAGGCATGTCGTTTGATATTGACGTGAAGGTCCACATTGGTCGAGGTGGCGGTCACAGTGGGATGAAAAATCAGCAACAGACAACACCCAGCAAGGCAAAAAGCCAAGGTAACTATGTTTTTCGTCTTTCGTCTCCTCTCCTTCTTATCTGTTTTGTTTTCAAATATCAGAGATCTTTGTCATATTGTAACAAAATATAAAAAAAAAGCAACGGGTTGTTTCAGAATCATAAAAACAATCCCAATTGCATTCGATTTGTATTTCAATTACATATAGAATCTAGATTTTTTTATTTTTACCTTGTTAGAGAGATTTTATTGCCGATTTCTCTGAAAGCCTCGTAACTGCAGTATTTTTTAAAACTACAGTTATGAGGTTTTTGATGAAAAAAAAACACCATTAGCCCTATGTATTAGTTTTACGTCCTCGATATTTCAGCAAGCACTGCCACTACCAACTTGCTTACAAAGTTAACCACACCGAAGCCAACAGCCGCGCCATCAAAAGCCCCCAAGTCGGCCCCACCGACAACAACAACTCAACCAACAACCAAACAAACCACTACGAAACCTACCACTTCTACCCCTAAACCAACCACTTCTACCCCTAAACCAACCACTTCTACCCCTAAACCAACCACTTCTACCCCTAAACCAACCACTTCTACCCCTAAACCAACCACTACCACACCAAAACCAACCACTACCACACCAAAACCAACCACTACCACACCAAAACCAACAGCGACGATGAAACCGACCACTACTACTCAATCCACCACGAGCACCACACCCACTACAACAACAACAACAACACCGTCCGCAACCAGACAGACTACAACCAAAGCTCCGACTACATCTGTTACATCGTCAATGGGTTAGTATCGATGGAGCTGAATTTTTTTCAAAAACCTCGAAACTGCAGCTTGTTTTAAGCTACAGTTACGAGATTTTCGTTGAAAACGGCAATTTTTCAAGAGGCAAGAATTTAGGGTGTTCAAATTTTAAAGCTCTCGCAGGCGACAAAATTGATGCTAATAAAGATAACATAAAGTATACAAAATAGCAAGCAAAAAATGCGGTTATCATCAGCTCCATCTTGACAACATATATTTCAAAATATTTTTCATATTATTTCCTGTCTTCTAACTTTTGTTTATCTTCATTGTGTCTGTCATAGTCAGCTATTGTATTTTGCACGACACGGGGTTGAATACTACGTTCACCTGTATGATCCATCTGTGAGAAGAATCTTTATGGTATACCGGCACTTTCTACATTTTGTTATAAATAATTATACGGCAAAGTCACGTTTTTGAGGTCGTTAACATTCGCAGAGGCTCAAGAAATACATACACATCCGATAGCAAAGTTCGAGGGCGATAAAATATTTTGCATGTCTCTGCGAATGTTAACTAATGACCGAAAAATACGCGACTTAAAGTGTCAACTGATTGGCAAAATTAAACTCTTGTGTCGAAAAAACACCTTTCTAATAACCAAATATCAAAGTTTCTACAATTTTCAAACATTAGAAGTGTTTTTATTTCGTCTTTTAAATTGGATATTTTGGTCTTTTCCGATCTTTACCGGTGAAAAAACGCTAAAATTCCGATTTGAAGCTATGACGTCATACCGGCCAAATAATGACGCCATGGCGGGAAAACGGGAAGTTATGGGTCATTTCCCGGAAAGCCTGAGATTTCTGACAAAGTTATATGTCCGACTTTTTTGTCATAAAGTGACACCTCCAATCGATACTCAAAACATGGAATTCATCCTCAGTAAATGTTAGAAAAAATGTTAAAAAACAGTCAAAGAATATGTCGTTAGTGAGTGAAAGAATGTGCCAAAGAACGATTAAGTTTGTCTGTATTGCTCTGACGATCGACTTCGCTTTATGACAGAAAAGTCGCGCACTTTATATTTGTCAGAAACCTCATGCTCTCGATTGGGGGCGGAGTCAAGCCATTGTATGATGTCATTCCGCGGCGATTTTACGGAAATTGCCGATCTTTATTTTCTCGAAAATCAGTATATATTAATCCAAAGAACAACGTAAAGAAAAGCACGCAAAACTTTCAAAACAACCGAACTTTTATAAAACACGTTAATTTAATGATTTTCTTCCAATATACGGTGAAATCAACTACCTAGATTGGTAGCCTTTAAAGTTATTAAAGCATAAAAACATCCAATTCCAATAATTACTTATCCGATTCTATTGATACGCGCAATAAGGTGAGAACAAAAATGTCCACCATTGTTGGTTTGTTCTCATAAATTGTCAGTGACTGTTTTGTTATACATGACATCACCAAAACAACGTTACGTCATAATGTGGTTCCAAAGCGAACATTGCTTTTTGACTAGGCAATATAAAACATTGAGAAATATTGACGGAAAATGATCGATTGTCTATCTTAAAAGCCGAAATCAAGGATAATTGAAAACAAAGCCAGTCGTTAACGACATTTGAGTTTACTGAATAATATAGTCCAGCAACATTAACCCGATATATTTGCGTATGCAATGACCCTACTTCGACAATGTTTTGTCAAGACGCTCAACTAACGGACTTTGCACTCGAAAAATAAGTTGCCCCGGGTTAATTTTGGTGGACTATACACGTTTTCTCCCATTATTTACAAACGCTCGGTTGCTGATTGTTAAATGCATGCCTGTAACGGCCCAGAAACACATATTTTATGCATTTTATTTATTTTTCTTTCGTTTCCAGCGTTTATCTGTCTACAATGTGACGACCCTACCTGTATGACTCAGTCTGCCATGGTGTGTGCTGCTGATTCACAATTTTGTATGACACGAGTGCAGCAGAAGAAAGATGGGTCCAGGATATTCACAAAAGGGTACGATTCAATTGTGGTTCAGTAAACATTCTGATAAAATGGCTATTTTGTCTGCAGTCCTAATTATATGTCCAGTTTTCTATATATTAGACATTCTTGTAAACCATTTTAACGCCTATACAGCCATCTTAGTTTAGTCAGACTTAATCAAAAATATGTAAGGATACATGTTGACTAATTTCGTTATGATTGTGGAATATGTACTGACAATCTTAAGAAATTTGTGCATTTTGTAACAGAAAATGTTGTAGGCCTATACTTATTTCAGCAAAATAATATCACGTGAGGTATCTTTTTTGAAAAAAAAGAAAAGTATTACTTGAAGCTGAAGGATAGTTGACATTAATAGATCAAATGACTGCATTTTGACCATAAACAAACTGGACGTTAGTTTACGGGTAAATAAACGTTGCAAACCCGTACCATGTCATAAGGAACCAGATCTCAGCTCAATCATAATTGTATTATACTTTTAGTGCAAGTAGACGAAGGCCGGTGGGGCAAATGTAATGGCCCTGTGTCCTTCGTGTATGCGTTCGTCCGTTCTTTTTTTTATTTTTCTTTATGAACATATTCTAAACTAGACCAATTGTAACCAAACTAAATGGTAATCTTCCTTGCATGGACATCTTTTTATAATTATATTTACAGTTGTGTAAAGGAACCAGAATGCGAAGAGAAATGGTGGAAACAGACGGCGGGTAAGACTGAATGTATCGCCAACATCGACGACGCTCCCTCCAGCACAACCACGGGTCTCGAACTAGACTGTAGCTTCTGCTGCACATCCTCCACGTGCAACGAGCACGCCAAACCGGTAGATAAGGCATCATGGTATATTGGGAAGAGTCTGCCACATATATCCGGCAAATAAATGGGACAAAGAAAAAGACTTTCGTTGATTGTACAAAATCTTCACAGATAAAAAATTTAATGTACTTGTACTTTATAGTCCGATTTAGGTATTATGGCACATTATTCATAAATTGTACCTTTGTAGATTGGAAAGGGCCTTCTAAATTGTCATTATAATTTTGCATGTGTTGGACCATCGCATGCAAAATAACAGTTTGGAGTTCGATATTCTGTTGTTTCCATGGATGAATTTTGTTAACAATTTTCAGTTATAAATGTAAATGGACTATACATATAATGTGTTCAGTTCTTAAGGATATTCGTGTAGGTAGTGCGATTCGCTTTTTACGACACTTGAAGATATACATGTATTTTCTAGAACTAGACTGCAGTTTCTGCTGCACGTCCTCCACGTGCAACGAGCACGCCAAACCGGTAGATAAGGCGTCATGGTATATTGGGAAGAGTCTGCCACATATATCCGGCAAATAAAGCATTCGACTATCATACTTCTGATATGTTGTTATCATCGCAAGTTAATAATGGTACATGTAGGCCCACAGAGCAACATAAAAGAAGGACGAAGACGTTCTAAATGTTTATATTTTCAATCCAAACCCTATGATGTGGGTACTCATTTAAATAGTCTCGAGAAGATTCTGATAAGTACTCACAGCATAGGTTCTGATGAACATTTAGTGAAATATTTCATTTTGAAAAGCCATCTCCACCTCTTTTCTGTAGCCCTGGGCCTTCATTGTGTTCCGTATGTAAGAAACATAGTTCTGGCGTTACTGTTGGCATGTTAACTTGGTTAGCTTTCAGATATAAATGAGCCAGGATCTGGAAAAACGTCCCTTATAGCATTTGAGAACAACATGGTTCCAGATCAGCCTGCGTATACACGCAGTCTGACCAGGAACCATGTTGTTCTCAAATAGCTTCGTCATGGTATGTAGCAACCATTTGAGAGTAACATGGATGCTGGCTAGACTGCATCTAGGCACAGCCTGATCTTGAAACCTGGCTTTCTCAAATGCTATAAGGGACGTTTTTCCAGATCCTGGCTCAAATGTTTTGTAATTCATTTTGTTACTTTTATACTCCATTTATTAAGCAGTTAATACAAGTAAACAATAAACCATCCATTGTAAAAATGAAATGCAGTGAGTTGATGAAGAGTGTTAATGTTTGTTCTTAAGATAGTCCATCCCTGAGATTTGCGCGACGTCGGGTGCAGTCGAAGATATTTGGCGATATTTCGGGATGTTTACGACCGCGCCCGAATATGTCCGGATACGTAACGACGACGCTCGAAGAAATCCGATGTTTTGTAAATCTCGAAATGGCCACATTACGGGTATTCTACCTTAATTCCCCGCCTTGTACATTGTTTACTGAAATTTCACAGTAGGCTCTACTTCCTGTAGGCCTACAACGAATATGCTAAACCTGCAAATTATGCGTATTAGATAGAGGCTGTAGATTCTACGCGATATTAACGTTAAAAAGGCGCAGCCTGCCTTTGAACGTGTATGTCACGTAGAATCTACTATACAGACTCTATCTGACTTATTGTTCGTCAACCAATGAAAACATACGCTTCTACTGTCATTCTTCAAACCACGCCTCCGACCGGAGATACTATCATGCGGATCTTACTAGTGGAGCGGATAAGTGCCATTTTTTGGCAAAATCGTGCAAATGGTGATACAAGCACCAAATTTGGTGTGGTGGTACTAGAAGGGAATTGGAAAATTTTGACCCGATGGGACATTGAAAAATCCAAAATGGCGGCCATTTTTCAAGATGGCCGCCTAAGTGAACCTTTGAAAGGGCTATATCATAAAATTTGGAACCAAGGTTTTGATTTAGACCAGTTCTGGAGCTAAGTTTTGATAAAATGATATCAAAATTGCATGTTTATTGATTTATTTTATCCATTTGTACAAATAGAACAAAATGGCTGCCTATTTCAAGATGGCCGCCAAGATTGAAAGTCCTCATATTTCATTTAATGATAGAAAAAATAATGTTTCACTTTTATAAAATTAATTTTTCACATTATCTTTCATTTTCTCTTAAATTTTAAGACGGTCTTGAATAATTATTCTGTACTTGTATGTTTTTGGGGTGTAGGGTGCATAGTAGAGATAGTATCTTTGACACAGTAGTCAGCCAATCCGACGGATCGACTACTCACACTGGTCCTCACTGCTGTCCTATGTCTTCACCTTCACCTATCCCGTGGCCGTTGCCGTTGGGGTGCCGTGGATGACCTAACAACCAGTTCTCTCCAACCGACTCTGTCCTTTGCTTGTTTTACTGCCTCATTCATTTTCAGTCCAGTCCATTCTGTGATGTTATGATATCTTCCCATCTTTTCTTCTGTCTTCCTCTCTTTCTTCATTCTCTAACTGTTCCTTGGAGCACCGTCTCAACAATTCCCTGTCCTCTGGTTACGTGACTAAACCATCCGAGTTTACGCATTTTGACTGCAGTAAGCAGATTATCGTATGGACCTATATAGATTGTCATATTCTGTTTTTTACTTCTTTGTTGGTTATATGATCTTTGTAAGATATGCCCAAAAGTCTTCTGTAGCATCTCATTTCTGTGGCCTTATTTTTTTTTCTCAGTTTCTGCTGTAAGGGTCCATGTTGCACAGGCATATAGGAAGAGTGGACGAGTGAGCGCATGAGTCTTATCTTGGAGCCAAGTTTGATGGATTTATCTTTCCAGATGGTGTTAAGCTTAGCTAGGGTTACAGCTGCCATAGCAATTCTGGCCGATATTTAAGGTTTAGATCCCTCATCTGATACTAGTGCACCTAGGTATTTAAAGTTCTTTACGGTTTCAAGTTTTTCTCCGTTTGCGATGATGTCAGTCTGAATTCCATGAATGTTGTTTGTCATGAGTTTGGTTTTGTTTGCGCTGATTTCCATACTGTAGTCTGCAGAGGATTTGTCGAGTTGGTTGACTAGCAGGTTTTCTAGCTCCTGTTCTGAGCCTGCCAGTCCGTCTATATTATCAGCAAAGTCTGCAGGTTTGTGATCGTTCTGCCACCAATGCTTACTGTTCCTTCGTGGTTTTCAAGTGCGTTGGTCATAATTCTTCCTAGGAAAATGTTAAAGAGCGTTGGCGAAAGCAGACATCCTTGTCCTACTCCAACTGATGTTCTGAACCATTCACCAATTTCTCCGTTGAGATATACTGCACTACTGGCCTTGTCGTATAGATTTTGTATGACTTGGATGAGGTTAGCGTTGATGTTATAATGGTTCATAGTAGCCCAAAACGTGGCATGCTAGACTCTGTAAAAGGCTTTCTTGAAATCTATGAATATTATACGTGGTAGAGTTCTTGCTGATGCTGTAGATATCTTCCACATAGGATCCTGAGGTTGAAGATCTGCTCAGTGGTGCTACGTCCTACTCTTAATCCTGCTTGCTCTTCTGCTATGGTTGTCTCTGCCTGCGGTGTCAATCTATTCAATATGATCTTGAGCATCACTTTGCTGGGATGGCATATTAGGTTTATGGTGCGATAGTTATTGCATGGTTGTAAATTGCCTTTCTTTGGTAGTGTAATCACTAAGGACTGGGTCCATTGTGTAGACCATTTTCCTGTTTCACAGATCTTCCCAGGACATTGATCATTGCATCACCACAAGCCTGTACTAGTTCTCTCGGGATGTTATCGGTTCCTGCTGACTTTCCTTTCTTAACCCTTTCCCAAACGTCAAAATTATGGACTATTCCAATTTGAAAGGTGTTGCAGACAACAATTTCAGTCAATGAAATTTAACATTTTTGGTCATTTGGGGTAGAAAACATTGTGGAAATTGAAGAAATTGCTTGTCACAAGCAATTTCTTCATTTACCACAATGTTTTCCTAAGCCTTTTCTTGTAAGGGAGTCAAAAGGCGTCACTGTGCAGTAATGGGTTAAGGGCCTTCACTGCTTCCTCCACTTCTGCTCTAAGGATGGGGAAGTTGTCTGTATATGATGACAAGGTTGTATTGAGTTTTTCTGAATCTCCTGTTGTGTAGTAGGAGTACAGCTCCGAGGTATATTCTGTCCATCTGTTCAAAGTGTCTTTAGTTTCGGTTAGACACTTCCCGTTCTTATTTAGGATGGTACTTGGCCGATTTTGTTTTCCACTGGTGAGGTCTTTCACTACTCTGTAGGCCTTTTTGGTGTTGTTGGCTTTGAAACCTGATTCAATACCGCTTCATTGCGCTGCAACCCAATCCTCTTTTGCCTTTAACATACTCATCTTTGCCAGTTTGTCTGCTTGCCGGTACTTATTTGCTCCCTCACTGCTTCCATACTTGGACTGCTTCAGGTCTCTCCTATAGTCGCATAGCTTTAGTATGTCTGGTGTTACCTATGGCTTCTTGATGGTCCGTTGTTTACCAAGAACTTCATTGGCCGTCTCCGCCACAGCATTGTTGAACATGCCAATGAAAGTGTCTGCGCCTATAGATGTCGTTTGCATCAAGTAGCAGGAGTGGGGCAATTTTTCCGCCAATTGTGGCCTCGAAGACACGCGCCACATCTGGGCCTTTTAGTTTCTCCAGATCAAACTTTATTCTGGTGGGAGCCTTTAACTATTTTGCTATCTTAGGGTGTAGGCGGAATGACATCATGACAAGCTCATGGTCACTGTTGATATCCGCACCAGGGAAGTTACGTGTTATAGAGATAATGACTGATGTGTGGAAATTCTTCATCAATATGTAGTCTATTTGGTGGCCAGACCCAATTGGTTTGTGCCAGGTCCAGCGTCTGGACGCTTTGTGGGGGTGGAACGTGTTGGTCACTTTGAGATTGTTGAACTCGAGCAATCTAAATCCTATCATTTGTCTCCGAGTTGCAGTAGGGTCCGCATGTTCCTTTCAAATCTGGTTGTGCATCTTCTCCAATCGTTGCATTCCAGTCCCCTTGGACAACCAGGATATCTTTCTTGGGTGTTTCTTAAATTGTTTGTTGTATTTGGTAATAGAATTCTTCTATTTTTTCATCAGAATGTGTAGTGGTTGACGCATACACTTGTAAAATTGTAAAATTAACAAGAGGGCCAAGACGGCCCTATATCGCTCACCTTAGAGATCATCAAGATGATAATTTTTGTCTCATCTCACATACACAACTTCCGGACAACGTTCATTAAAAAAAACATTTAAACAATGCTGGTAGTAGAGAGTTATACTACCATAAGAAGTGCAAAATTTACCTTGTGGATCTCTGATAAACAGAATTGGAGGAGATTGTATCATTATGAGACAATGCTACATACAAAATTTCAAAAGCCTTACACCAAACAGTTTAGGAGAAAAAGATTGTACAAGATTTCCTTCTTTGTCTCTATATGAAATTCGATACCCACAACATAGGGTCAATTTTCCTTGTATCACAATAATTTAAAGTATTTTGGTAGACAGCCTTGAGATGATTCGTCACACAAAATTTCAATGCTCTAGGCCAAATGGTTCAGGAGAAGATGATTGTACAAGATTTCCTTCTTTGTTTCTGTACGAAATTCGATACCCACAACATAGGGCCAATTTTCATCGTATAACAATAATTTGAAGTATTTTTATGCTCCCCGAAGGGAGAGCATATAGTCGCCGCTTCGTCTGTCTGTCCGTCCGTCCGTCCGTCATTCCGTCCGTCCGTCCGTCCGTCCGTCCGTCTGTCCGTCCGTCCGTCCGTCCGTCCGAAGCGATTTCTCTATAACCCTTGGGCCAAATCAAATGAAACTTACCATGTGAACTCCCTATGACATAATGCCGATGTACTTTTCCCAGTTTTTGGATTTGAGGCCTCGTCATGGGAAAAGGGGACTTAAGGTCAAATACACTTTTTCTCTAATTTCTCATAGTCTAATGGTCAGAATTTGATGAAATTTCATATTTGAGTAGCAAATCAGATGCCCTTGACAATAAACTACTTGAAATTTGCGTATAAAAAGTATGTCATGGAAAAAGGGGGCTTATCGTTTGTTAGCTTAATCTTAGCTCTGTATGGCATACATTTATTGTGACAAAGCCTTATTCGGGGAGCATTGTCCGTCTCTGACGGCTCTTGTGGTAGAGGGCCTTGAGATGATTCTAAACACAAAATATCAAAACTCTAGGCCAAACAGTTCAGGAGCAGAAGATTGTACAAGATTTCCTTCTTTGTCTCTATATGAAATTCGATACCCACGCCATAGGGCTAATTTTCCTTGTATCACAATAATTTGAAGCATTTTGTAGAGGGCCTTGAGATGATTCTACTCACAAAATTTCAATGCTCTAGGCCAAACGGTTCAGGAGAAGAAGATTGTACAAGATTTCCTTCTTTGTCTCTATATGAAATTTGATACCCACAACAGGGGGCCAATTTTCCTTGTATCACAATAATTTTAGGTATATCTGTAGAGGGCCTTGAGATGATTCTACTCACAAAATTTCAAAGCTCTAGATCAAACGGTTCAGGAGAAGAAGATTGTACAAGATTTCCCTCTTTGTCTCTTTATGAAATTCGATACCCACAACATAGGGCCAATTTTCCTTGTATCAAAATAATTTGAAGTATTTTGGTAAAGGGGCTTGAGACCATGCAACATACAAGATTTCAAGACTCTATGCCTTATAGTTTGGGAGGAGAAGATTTTTTAGTAATTGTGGACGGACGGACAAACGGACGGACAGACGGACAGACAGACGGACGACGGACAGTGAGCGATCACAATAGCTCACCCTTAGCACTTCGTGCTAAGGTGAGCTAAAAAGGTGATGACCTAAGGCGTATGGTTATGAGCCTGCTGGATATTGGTCGACATCCCATCACTGAACTAGCTGTGTTTTTATGCACAAGGAAACCAACACATTCTTCGTGTCTATCGTCTCTTCCACTGAAGTGGAGCCTGTGACCTTCATGGGTCGTTGTTTCTCCCATGCCTTTCCATCTCATCTCGCAAATTCCCAAAACATTCCATCGGTATGTGCTCATAGTATGTGTTAGTTCCTCAAGCTTGCTGGAGCATTTAGTGAACCTAACATTCCATGTACCAATGACTGTTGTTGCGTCTGGCACTGATTTCGTCTTTACTGTTATCATTGGTGGCACCAGTAGTATATTTCCCAGTTCCGTCTTGGTGCCCGGCGTTGTGGCGGTCCTTGATATTCTGGGCGACGACCGAGCTGGCTTAAAAATCGTTCTGGTTGTGTTCATCTTGTAGCAAATCTTAGGCAATGATGCCTGGTGGAGCCTATCCCTCTCCAGGCCTGACCACAGCCGACTTCCCCTATATCAGAGGTTTGCCCTGGCCACGGACACTTAGCCTCACACTTACCTATTCCCAAACAAGACCTGGTTTTCACGTTCCCAATGTGTTAAGTTTGAGAAATCATTGAAGCTAATAAAAAATGCTGATAACCATCATTTTCTTCTTTTGTCTCAATATTTTCTATTTTTTTCTATCCAAATTCTTTCTTAATAAAATCTGATATTCATTTTGTCGTCTGAAGCAGCTTCCAAATCCCTGCAGTCCGATTTTTGTCTTGGGGAAGAGTTGAGATGATTTTCTTTCGTTCAATATGTTAACGAGATGTTAACGAAATTTTGCATCTGCTTGTTTGTTTTAGGTTAAGTAAAGCTTCTACCATGAACAAGAGTCAGGTTTTCGTTTTTTTCAAAAATTCATTACCTTACAGAAATTTGCCGCTAACTCTATTCGATTATCACTCATCATCTCATCCATATTAGACTTTATGAAATGTAAATTTAAATATACAATCACATGAAGCATATTCAAGACAGTCCTGCAAATAGCATTAATATAACAAACAGTGTAAAATGTGAAATTGAAACATCGTTTTTCACAATCATATAAAAGTTTAGAATTTTTCAGCTTGGCGGCCATCTTGAAATAGGCGGCCATGTTGTTTAATTAGTGCTAATGGAGAAAACAAATCAAAACACATACAAGAGCACCAAAAATGTGCTTTGAAGCTAGTTTAACACATAGCTTCAGGCCCAAATCTATTGATATTGCGTTTTTTGACGCATCAGTTTGGCGGCCATCTTGAAAAATGGCCGCCATATTGGATTTTTCAATGTCCCATCGATTCAAAAATTTTCTATTGCTTTAAGGTACTACCACACCAAATTTGGTGCTTGTATCATCATTTGCATGATTTTGACCTTTATCCGCTCCACTATACTGGAATTACACCATTTTCCCAAAAATTACGTCATTTTCCCCAAAATTACATCATTTTTCATAACTGCACAGGAAATGGGGGCGTGTCTATGTATATCTGTGACATAAACTGACCGGCAGTGCGTTTGTGTGAAATATTGCTCCGAAATTTTCAAACATACTGCAATTTCATTGGTCCAAAAACTAGGACGAACACTAAATTCTAGTATAGTTGTATCGGGGAAAGTTTCTGACAAATAAAGAGGAAATACACAACAGCATCGCAAATCAAGTATACTGCCTATGTTGTGTTCTTTACACGAATCAAATTAGAAGAGTCAATAAAAAATTACAACGATTGATTATTAAAGATATAAATCTAAACCATCGATGGAAATATGGAAAGTAGTAATGATCTTTCGGTCATTAGATCTAGATCTATAAGCACATATAGATCTACAAAATATTCAGTAAATAATGTATAAAAAGCACAACACAAAAAAATAAAGAAAACAATTCTTTTGGTTGGGAAACGTTAAGACATACATGTAGATCTACTTTAGCAAGATAACAAGGAAGATGCTTTCAACACATCCTCGGAAACCCAGCGGTCATGTAGCGTAGCTACACCGGGACTAGATCTACGTGACTCAGAACAAATTTCAATTGTTATCTTTTGCAGATTACTTCTTGGATCAATTTTATAAAGACAATAGCACTGTTTATTCTTCTTTTATATTTCTAAAATGAGACAGAGCTACTAATGACGTAGCATAAGTGTAGGCATCTGACGACCAGAATGGGAAAAACCCGTCAGCCTCGCTGTTGTATCCATCAAAGGTCATCGGGGTCATCATTCCAAAATGGGGCTTCTTCAACATGACGTCATAGTCCGTCGGAGTGACGTAACCCTGCATCCCTTGGATATTTTTGTAAGTTGCTGGAAATTTGTCATCTTTGAATGTGGTGCCATTGAAAAATTCCATCCTGTTGGCAGGGAAGGCGAACGGTAAGCTCTACAATGACAAATATTACGAGATTAAATGCAGAATTTTGAACATTCCAAACGAAAAAGAAGAAATACTTGAAGAAAATTGGAAACAGGTTCCCTGTTATTAGATTCCGAACCATAATGGCGGGAAAATCTTTTTCGACTTGTTGCATTTTTCTGCTTGATCTGCATGCATAGTGTTTCATCTCCGTATTACGTATTTTCCCACATTTTCCATTTAAAACCCGTGAACAAGTTATTATCTTTTCGAAAACAAGTTCTATCATTCGAAAAACATGCATGACAATACAGTCGCCATTTCTCCCTCGCCCTTCGTTGTTTGTCTGCCCAAAGCTGGAATGTAGGCTACTCCCAGTAAAGTTATAATGTTCGGCTAAATGAGACTTACTAAATTTCCGTGTTTTTCAATCAGACCTGTACAAATCAATCATTCTCATATTATTTCTTTAACAATTTCATGTGTTTGGCATCCTTCGGGATCCAGTATTTTAAAAAGACATTTCGTTTGTGTTGGCATACATTTTTCACTATCACAAAATTTCATATCAACTTTGTTTTTATAATAGAATAAACGCATATGCCTATATTGTCCACCCAAATTAACTCGGGACAACTTAATTTTCGTGTGCAAAGTCCATTAGTTGAGCGTCTTAACAAAACATTGCCGAAGTTGGATCATTAGCCTACAAATTCAGATGTCCCGGATTAATGTTGCTGGGCTAAACGCTAAAATAGATTTAACTTTTTCCCAAACGACATAATTTCATGGGGGTCCTATTTAAAAGCTGCAACAGATGACAAAATTGGTGTTAAAAAAGAAAGGGATTTGTGTACAATATAGCACAGAATATGTTGAGAAAAAAGAAGAAACTGCTGGTTATCAGCAGTTTCTTCTTTTGCCTCAATGTTTTCCCACGCCTTTTTTATCAGGGGCGTCAAAATCCGGTCTTTTTTGTGAAAGGGATAAGCCTATTTGTACGCACAATATATTTGTCAACTTACACTCCTGCCTTTACCGGATCCAGAAAAGAAAGTATTCCATAGTTTATAATCATCTGTTTCAACATAGTCCGTCAGCCATCTTACCGCTGATTCAACTAATGTTTTAACTTCAGTCGGGGTATCTAGAATGGTAAGACCAGGTAAAACAAAATTTGTTTCTCTGTCAGTGCAAAAATAGCCCAAAACGACACCCCATCCCTCAAAAAAGAAAGAATTAAATAAATAAGTAAGTAAAATCGCAAAGTACAAGGACGATTTTATTAAAAATCATTTTTTTATATTAATAATGACATCAGAAATGTCTTCAGTGATTTAAAGTAGCTACTCATTTATGAATTATCGTATCTTTCCAAAAATAAATACATAAAGAAAGAAAAAAACTTTTTACATATTTGCAATACGGATCGATGCCCAATTATCATGTCACCATATACATGTATTTTTTTTTAACTGAAACGCAATTCCGATTTACCTTTGTCCCATATCAAAGAGCCATTATACAAATTGGTCCATGTGTTTATCAAAGCGTTCACTGACACAGAAGTTGTAAATATGCGGTCCTCCCACCTTGGCTGAAAAAATATGAAGTTTTCAATTATGATAAAACCTTTTTATAACTGGGAATCACGTGAAACAACAACAACAACAGCAACAATTTCAGAAAATCTTCACTAATTGTGTTAATACGATGTCGATTTAAATTTGGTTTGAAGCAGAGAAAGTTGAAAAATGCCAGAGATTAGATTTATATGTGGATCCTTCAAACAGCACCCGATAAAACAAGTTATTGACGAGCAAGGACACTTACTTACTCGGCAATAACCTTTTTATCACCTTTTGCTTAAAAGATATACCACATACATCACATTTCTTTTTGAACTCTGTCAATTAAAGACGACTTTTGAAAACTTTGACGGAAATGAAAGTGTAGAGAATGCGAAAACTAACGTACAAGTGTATTATTTTCCGAGTCCAGATCTAGATTCTCGAGAAAGTTATTGACATGATCATAACCCTTATCGGCATCCCATGTGTCACTGTTTAGTATATCTCCTTATCTTGATGGCCTTTGAAAACTTTGTTGGAAAGGAATTTGTTGGGAATTTGAAAAATAACGTACGTACAAGTGTATTATTTTCTGAGTCAAGATCTTGCATCTCCGAGAAAGTTATCTACATGAACATAACCTTTATCAGCATCTCATGTGGCACTGTTTAGTATATCTCCTTATATTGATGGTCTTTGAAAACTTTGTAGGAAAAGAAAATGTTGGGAACATGAAAAATAATGTACATACGAGTGTATTATTTTCTGAGTCCAGATCTGCATCTTCGAGAAAGTTATCCACATGAGCATAACCTTTATCAGCATGCCATGTGGAACTGTACAGTGTATCTCCTTACATCGATAACTGTCTATGAAAGTAAAATTATTGACAACGTGAAAAATATAATAACGACTTACGAGTGTATTATTTTCTGAGTCAAGATCTGCGTCACCAAGAAAGTTATCCACATGAGCATAACCTTTATCAACATCCCATGTGGCACTGTTTAGCACATCGGTCGTCATTTCTTTACGAAGTACTGGAGCCAGGGAGTTCTGGGCATGAACCAGCATCTGGAATAAATTGCATACTAACAAACACGTTGTTTCCCCATTGTTACTTTTAGACTTCAGTATGAATTTTGATTGTACAAAAGGATCTTTGTTGAAACCCCATCACATTTTGTCTTGCAATTGATGATTGATATCCTTTACCCATCTTCGGAAGCCAGGGGTTAATACCTCAACTTTGTTCCTTGCGAAAGGAACAAAGTTGAGGTATTAACCATTGGATTGCGAAGATGTCCATGATCAAGTTTGTTAACATTTGACTTCCCTTGTTCATTGGTGGTAATCGCGTGACTTTGTTTTGATTTTCCATTACTTTTGTCAACAAGCATGCTCTTATTTAAGTTATTGAAAATAATAGAAACTTTATTAGATCTAGGGTTTGACAGATGGTTTCTGCGAAATTCAACTTAATTTGCACAGGCAACGTGGTGTGTCCACTTTTATTAGAAATTTTAAATGCTTTCTTTAGAAGGTTTACCTTCTGCAGTCTTGGCGACAGATTCGGCATCACATCGGTTAAATGACGGTTAATCCAGGCCACCGAGCGAGACACAAACCAATAAAACTCGAATTTGGACGGGTAGTATGTCAGGGCTAAATCCGGACGGGAGCTGAGGTTCGTGCGGATCTCGTGGACAATCAGACTGGTTGTGTTCTCAAATATTTGCTGGAAAAGGAGAAAAAGGCGTGATAACGCATACTCAAACTTGGATGGATATTAGGTAAGGGTATGGTCAGGACATGAGCTAAGGTTTGTCCGTATCTGTGTAAACAAACTTGTCGTATTTTCAAATATTTGATGTGAAAGAAAACGTGCAAGTGTGCAAGTCTATCTATCTATCTTTTCATCCTGCATCACCCTCTGACGAGTATTCTGTGCAGTTGCGCTGTCAGTGCTAAGATAAAAGAAAGAAATAAGTAAAAGGTGCAATAGTGAGGATTGGTAAAAGGTAAAAGATAAAAGATGCTTTGTTAGTGAAGAGGAAGTGAAGTTAAAAGAGGTTAAAAAACAGCGTATTGGCTATGGTGATATGTGATTGATCTTACAGACTCCTGACTTGAAGGAGTTAAGATCATTTAGGAGGACAAGTTCCGATGGTAGTCCGTTCCAAAGTACTATTGATGCAGGATAAAAGGAATGTTGATAGTAACTGGCAGTAGTGTGGATCTGTCTATAGGCAAGGGAGTGCATATGCCGGGTAAATCTCCTAGGTCTCTCATAGTATATTGGGAGTTTAATGGCAACAAGGCCATATACAATTTTATAAAACATGATCATTCGGGCGTCAATTCGCCGATTTGCTAAAGATCTCCAGCCAAGCTCGTGTAGTAAGTTGGTTACGCTTTCATGGTGAGAATATTTAGATTTTACCCATCTGGCTGCTCTTCTCTGTACCATTTCAATTTTGTTGTTGTTATACTTTGTGTGAGGTGACCAGACTGGAGAGGAATACTCTAACTGGGGGCGTACAAGAGATTTATATGCCAGCTCTTTTACCTGTTCATTCTTTGTTTTAATATTTCGTTTGACGAACACCAGTGTTCGGTTAGCTTTGACTGTGATTGAAGCGATGTGGTCATTCCAGTTGAGATCCTTGGAGATGGTTACACCCAGATACTTGGCTGTGTCGGTTGACTCAAGTACCTGGCCGTGGAGTGAGTACTGCGTGTTCAGAGGCTTTTTCAGTCTTGTGATATGGAGCACCTGGCATTTGCCTGGGTTAAACTCCATATCCCAGACCCTTTCCCATATCTGCAAGGTATCTTTCTGCAGTGTGTCTCCATCCTCAAGGGAATCAACTGTCAAGTATACTGCCGTATCATCAGCGAAGAGTCTTACCTGAGACTGGATTTTTTGAGGGAGATCATTAATATAGAGGAGGAAGAGGAGAGGTCCAAGGACTGAGCCCTGTGGCACTCCAGATGTCACAGGGACCTCCGTGGAACTCTCCCCATCCCGCACTACAGCTTGCGTTCGTCCAATGAGGAATGCTCTAATCCAGTTTAAGTTCTTATAAAAAGTATATTTCCAGGTATGGATCGTGACACACGTTTGAAATACATTGTATCTTGCATTTCTTGATTTATATTGCAACAGTATTGCTATTTTCGTCAACTAGCCAATGTCTAAGATCTTTTTACATTATAGGTGAACGTAGACTTGCCTACGTATATATGCGTCTTTTAGCCAATATGGTAAGGCTCAAACACCCGTACCGACACATCACGAAGTCGTATATGGAAGTTAGCATACCGTGACGTCGACGTTGTTTACGTTAAATGACGTGACCATGCCATTATACCAAACGGTGAATAAATTATTGACCATTACAGAGCTACAGATGAGAGGGGGTGGTGGCTTTTCAAAATGAAATCAAACCCAATATTGTGGGTACTCATTTGAATCGTCTAGTCAAGACGATTCAAATGAGTACCCACAACATAGGGTTTGGATTTGAGGTAACAAATTTAGAATGTATTCAATCCTCCTTCTGTATATCTGAATCTATCAGTCCATCCGGGTTGGTACAAACACCAGTACCCACACAAACTACGACGCCATACAGGAAGTTAGCAGATACCGTGACGTCCACGTTGTTTACGAGATTCACACCACGTCGGAATTGTTCGGGCGTCGTCGTAAACATTCGGCGGTAGAACATTCCACCGCCGAATGTTTACGATGTCGCCCGAATAGGTTCGGACATGTAGCTAATGTTAACGACGTCGCACGAAAAATCAGACGCCGCGTGAATCCCATAAGGGATGGACTGCTTTAAATGCCTTGACCGTATCATTATACCAAACGGTAAACAAATTATTGTACATTAGGTACAGTAAGCTTACCTGTATATCTGGATCTATCAATCCATCTGGGTTTGTACAAACACCAGTACCCACACACACCACGACGCCGTACAGGAAGTTAGCAGATACCGTGACGTCCACGTTGTTTACGTTAAACGGCATAACGACGCCTTTGTCGAATTGCACTCGGACTTCATCGGTGTCCTGAATCTGAAATGATAAAGAAAAACACGTAAAACAACATTTTTCGTAGACTAGATTTCTAAATATGAATCATAACGTACATGTATGTACGTAGTTATATGGACTTTCGTTAAGCTACTTTCGTTAGCAAAGAGCTGCCATAACAAAGTCGCGTGATTGCTGCTAATGCTAAATATCATATTTGACGTTTCGTCGAAATGGCTTACTGGTATTCAGCAATAGAATAAACAATGCATTGTTTAGATATCTCTAATATCGAATAGTTTGGAATTTGGAAAAGATGAAGGTAAAAGAAGGAAATAATGATGAACACTATTTTCTTACTCTCCCAATCCTTTCTTTGTGAAATGTGGTCAAATAGCATTTTGTTTTGTCCTCTGTAGCACCTGTGAAATTGGATCGCCAGGCAAGTTTTTGCTGTTAGAGAAAAGGTATGGACTGGTCCTAGTCGTTTCTGGTTGCTTTATCTGTACAATGGTGCATTACTCGATTTAACCCTTTCCAAAACGACAGAATTTTGGGCATGTCCAATTCAAAAGCTGCTCCAGACGACAAAATGAATGTTAATAAAGATTGTCATTGTGTGTGATAAGAGCCAAGAAAATATTGAGGCAAAAAGGAAAAACTGCTGGTTATATAAAGTTTCTTCTTTTGTCTCAGTGTTTTCCCAAGCCTTTTCTATTAGGAATGTCAAAACCAAGTTTTGTTTGGGAAAGGGTTAAGACTTGTCTCTATGGGCATGTCCTTTCAACAAGAACCTTAAAAATAGGGTCAGGGACAAACAAGAGAAAAAGTAAAATTACCCATGTCGGAATTAAAGCCAGATTCTGTTTGTTTGATGCTGTGTCATCTAAAAATTGTCTCATATAGAAGTATGTTCTGGGGTCTATAGTGTTTATTCTCTGGTCACCGGAAAATGGCCTGGAATATACAATGAATGAAACATTTCAGCTAAGACTTTGAATGGTGTCGTTGTAGCAGTTGAGACCAACATTAATCTGGATCAGACTTTTATACCTTTTCTTAAGTTGTGAAATGTTATACTAGATTAAATAGTCACAAATTCCAAAACAGAGCCGTTTTCCCAGAATCCAGATCACGTGCTTTTCTTTTCTTTCGTGTGTTTTTATTATGTAAACTGTTTGTGATTTATCTCCTTTGTTTACTATATTTCTATGATGAGATCATATCGTCGCTTTTCAACGAAAATCTCGTAACTGCAGCTTGTTTTAAACTGCAGTTACGAGGTTTTCGTTGAAAAGCAGCGATATCATCAAACGGAATAGGGCCAAATATTTACTTCGACACAAGCATCAGTTCAACTTTATGCTATGGTCACACATAGCCGGTTTAACGATACGGGTCCACACGGAATCAAAACCGTGTCGACCCGTGTCAACCCGTTTTAACCCTTATTGACCCGTATCGCCACCCGTTTAGATTCCGTGTGCGTTTTGTGAGAACGATACGGCAGCGAACATGTTTTGACTATGTTAAAAAATTCGACACGGATTTCAAGTCCGTGTGCGGCAACCCGGTTCATACCGCATCGACCCTTTTCAACCCGTATCTCATTCTTGTACCGAATAATGACCTCATGTCTAGCGGTACAATGCACGTGAACTGCATGGAGTCCCATACACACTCCAGTGCTCCGACGGTACGGCTCGGGCCGGTTTTTGGTAGTATTGATGAGATACCTCGTCGATATATCGACGCATCGGCCGACGTAAAAGCGATCTTTGTGTGATTGACGGGTTTTGGTAACATTGGGAAATTTCTTGGCGATTAGTTGAACAGACATTATTGATTGATCGACGACTTTGCCGATGAAAGTAGTATTTTTGTATGATCCGTGAGATGTCAACCTTTCAAGTTACAATCAACTGATCAATCGGCGGCTTTCTCACGTTTGAAGATGTCGGTAAAGTGTCGATGATTACTCGACTTTTAAGTATTGTCGAAGTGTTTCGACTCATTTACCCTGTCAGAAATTGTGTCGTAGACATCTCGCACAGCCTTATTCGATATACTGCATAGTGTTCCCTGTCGGGTCTCGTTCGACGACATCCATACCACCTGCTTACTCGCGGATACAAAGAAATAACCTCCGCTTCTGTAAAGGCCTCATTTTTATGGGACTGATTGACAAACAGTTTGATTTGAAATATTCCGACGGAGGCAATGCGGAATCGTCGACATTTTGACAATTTTTAGCTCGTTGCACAATCTTATATCGATGTTTTCTTGACTGGCAAGGTATCTGCCACAACACGCCGTCGCGTCACTGGCATAGCAACGTCTTAACATGAAATTGTATTTAGTGATAAAAGTGCTGTAAATCACCGACAAAAATAGCCAGGATCAATGCTTCTCTTTTAGTTGCCGCTTGACACGTAATAATGTGTCAATAATAATAATAATAATAATAATAATAATAATAATAATAATAATAATAATAATAATAATAATAATAATAATAATAATAATAATAATAATAACAAAGGCAATACTACACACGAAAAGGGTAGATACGGTTTTTGTTTCTAGCTGAAAGGGGTCCGTGCGGGTAAATACGGTGAGGCACGGGTCCACACGGGCGGTGATACGGTTTCGAAATCCGATTAGGTTTTTGAACAAGACCAAAAACTTTATGAAACCGTATCATCGCCACGAAATTCACACGGAATTGATACGGGTTACGATACGGGTCAATAAGGGTTGAAACGGGTCGACACGGTTTTTAATTCCGTGTGGACCCGTGTCGAAAACCGGCTATGTGTGACTGCGATTTTTATGATTTTGCCAGTACGTTAATTTCAATATCCGTGCACGGAAGTGTCATATTCCGTGTCGACCCGTGTCGACCCGTGTACCTAATCCGCACCGACCCTTATTGACCCGCAGCTGCATATATTTATAATATTCAGTCCTACCCGTGTCGACCCGTATCGACCCTTACCAACCCGTACCTTGCTTTCTGAAATCCGTATTGAAAACCCTTATCTTGCCGTATCAACCCGTCGAGTATGCAAATCACCCCCGAATTCCGTAGCAAAACCGTGTACGGTTTATAAGATCTAAAACCGGTTCGTCACCCGGCTATGTGTGACCATAGCATTAACATTCAGGATTGAAGTTCATTTTCATTGGGAAATCTGAAAAGAAAAATTAGTGGAGAAAGAGCATTACGACAATAGGATCGAATCGTGTGCTTATAAGGATATACTAGTTATGCCGTTTTACCTGATAAATCGTCGGTATTGTTATAAAAGCTCGTAACTACGGCTTGAATCAAGCCGAAGTTACGAGATTTTATAATAACACCGGCGAAATACTATTGTTTGTCCGAAATAACGCCACGGTTTACTTGTTAAAATTGTTCCCTATTGGTAGCAACATGAATTTGAAATACTATGAGATCATAATCCCTCGACCCCGGGTCATTTTCACAAAATACAAAAAGTATATACTTATAAGCGTATTTTCTGGCACTGTTGAATATGGATGTGAGATTGGTATTCTGTTGTTTCCATAATGTATGGTGATCAGGAAAGTCTTGTTTGAAAAATGACAATAGTCCACCCAGACCTAGGTTCACGAACGTATCATCAAAATCAGGGGGAATGTGAAAAGCTGCCAGAAACATGTTCCTAAAAGGAGAAAAAATAGGGGATTGGAGTCATGGAATTTAGGTATTGCACCTTTCTTTTGAAGTGCAACTTGCATACGACAAAATTGGGTGTGAATATGGAACAGATTTGTGTACTACATAACGCAAAAAAATGAGGCAAAAAGAGAAATGTTGGTTATCAGCATATTCTCCTCTTGCCTGAATGCGTTCCTACGCTCTTTGAATTGGGGGACGCCAAACCAAGCTCTGGTTTGGAAAAAAACTCACTTCCTTATCTCAGTTAGAATGAACTGGTTATTGTGTAATGAAGACAAAGGCTTTTAGTTCAGTAGCACTAGATACATGGTGGCTAACCCACGTTACCTTTGGGAAACGTTCACACCGAAAAATGTGCGTACTTAAGGTGCACTTTAGGCATATCTCGTCATAATCAGTAGAGTTTATGCTGAGAAATTATATAAAGCATGCCTTGGGGCGAACGATGTTTAGGTGTGAACGTTTCCCAAAAGTCACGTTAATTATCCACCGTGAGAGAGAATGAAAGGTTCTATCATTAAAAAAACGAAAATCATTTTTCATAAAATGCAAGTTTCCGGAGTGGTGTTAACTTTGACATTCCGCGCCTTAACGTATACTACCCATCATTAGCACTGAAGGGCCAAATTTGAAAAGTGCCAATAATTCCTAAACTGTGTTACATTTCCATTCCAAATACAAATACAAGCGTTTTGAACGGTTTAGAATTTTGAATTAGTGCATACTTTTGGAAATATTTGACAAAAATGTTCAAAATTACCTCCCTTGTACAAGCCCGTAGGAACGGGGGGCAAGGGGGGGGGGGGGCTTAGCCCCCCCCAAAGTTGGCCAAAAATGCCAAATTTTCTTAATTTTACACTGAAAATTTTGCGAAAATCCAAATTAGCCCCCCCCCCCCCTGTTATTCAGGAAAAGGGCCTGAGCCCATCCCCCATATGAAATTGCTTCCTACGGGCCTGTTGTACATGAATATAGAGTAAAATAATATTCGTAAATTTTTTTTCCTTGAGGCATAATCTTGAAATCCGGCACGGTGAATCACCTTATGTGAAGTGTGTATGCGTTGTCAGAGAATATCGAAACGTCTTGCAGATTTAGATTTAAGATTTAATAGTTTATTAAAGTCTCATTCACATATATGCATCTTTACAATATTACAAACAAATAAAACTATTAATTATATATGTGACCATTCTTCTAAAGAATTATAAGAGACTAGTTTAATCTTGTATTAAATATGGTCAAATTTCATCAAATAAAAATACCGTTAAACAAGCTTCGGTTACGAAGTTTTTGTTGAGAATTGCGACGACTTTTTACACGGTGGGTAACCCACGTGACTTTTGGGAAGCGTTCACACTGAAAAAATCGACCGCTTCAAGGTATGTTTTGTTTAATTTCTCAGTTTATACGCTGCGGATTTCGACACGATAAAGTGCGCCGTACGCGCATTTGAGAGGGTCATTCCCGTTTGTAACTCGAATCCCGTGCTCCGAATCCCGTGGTTTCTTCAAACAGTTTTTTTTTGTGTGTGTGTGCACGCGAACTCTTCCTACTTTAATTTTGTACCGAATTTTTTTTTTCGCTTGAATGTTTGAAGAAACCACTGGATTGTGAGTAGAGTGAGTTAAAACCGGGAATGGCCCACTCAATTGCGCGTTCGGTGCACTTTATGTTACCACAATCTGTAGAGTATAAGTTTAGAAATTAAACAAAACATACCTTGAAGCGGACGAGTTTTCACTGTGAACGCTTCCAAAAGTCACGTGGGTTACCCACCGTGTTTTAGTCATGAAAATAAATAGAAATCAAACATGTACTTATACCTTGAATTCACCAATCTGTCAAAGTCGAAGGCAAATCCTTTCAGACCAAGTTTTTCAAGTATCATCTCTATCAGTTTATCAGGCAGTTCAGCCGGTAGGTCAAGAACACCGAACAAGTTAGTTGGCGAACTCTGATAGTACATGGCGGTCTTGTTTAGTTTCTGCATCCAGAATGACATCTCCGAGTTGTTGTACGGAACATTTCTATTCCGGAACTTGTCAATAACATCCAGCGCCATCTTGATTTGTACGTCACGTGGTTTCGGGGTTATCCCGTATTCATACGCCTCGATAATGGCTATAGTCACCCATGCGGCGGTAAACATGTTGTTGTCGGGAACCTTGAAATTCTCGCGTATTAATGCATTTTCGACGTTACCATGGAAATTAAGCCTGACCTCATTCACGTACATTCCCTTCATTTGTTCCCATGTCCATGGATAACCTTTGAACTCTGTATCTTGCTGGTCCTGGCAGTTAATCACGAGGTTGTGGAGCCAGTTTATTCTCTCATCAATGTTTTGAACGGACAGACCGGCACAACTGGACAACACGGCAGCCAATAGAAATACTGACTGTCCAAGCTTTGCCATTCCTATTATAGACAAAACATGCTTTAGTTGTAAACTGTCTACATGCACATGATATCATTTTAACACGTTCACGAAAATGACTTGGCACGGCATCTCTAGCAAATAGCTAGACATGTTCTGCCAGGTCATTTATGGTAAGCTATAGAGGTATGCATTGAACCTACTTCGAGAATGTTTATTGAAAGCTTACTGGGGTGGACTTGTAGAAAATCTGATACACTCCCTAGGAATCTATGGAATAAAAACAATTGACAAAATTTCTATATCCACATTCTATTGGCGAACGCATTTTTTTATCGCTAATTTAGACTAAGATAGAAATTCATTTAAAAAAATGATAGCCATGACAGTTATTAGATTCAGAAATGTGTACACGTTATACTGGTGAGGGATATGTCTTGAATCAGTGTTTGGGTGCTCGTTGTGCCGTGATATGACTGAAATGCTGTTAAAAGTGGAATTAATCCCATTCAAACCAAACAGATCTCTGTACATATGAGTCGGAGTCTGGAAATGGGTTCCTTATAGCTTTTGAGACGATCTTGTTTCAAGATCAGCCTATACTTAACCCTTTACCAGACGACACTATTTCAGACTTGTCCAAATTAAAAGATGTTGCTGACGACAATTTCAAGTGAAAAGGATTCTACACCTTTTGGTTCTTCTAGGTAGAAAACATTCTGGGAAATGAAGAAATTGCTTGTAACAAGCAATTTCTTCATTCTCCAGAGTGTTTTCCCAATCATTTTCTTGTTGGGGAGGCAAATGGCCTCAATGTGCAGTAGTGGGTTAAATCACGAGGGGAACCACGTGACATAACAACAACAATTGCAGAAAATATTCAATATGATTCTTTTCATAATACGTGGCTGATTTGAAAAGACGTCGACGAAAAAGCGACTGGGATATTCTATTTTAAACGGCACAAGATAAAAAGTTATTGAAGAGCAAACAAAATGCTGTTTGTTCGTCAATAGTTTTTTGCATGAAGTATTGTTTAAAACATCCACAACGTCCAACAAATCTCACGCATATTTATACATTCTCTTCTTCAAACCGAATTCAAATCAACCACATATTAAGCGATTTATTTGAAGCCTAATTCAATTGTTGTTGTTGTTGATGATGATGGTTTTGTTGTTTTTTTTATTTTTGTTGTTGTTGGTGGTGGTGGTGGTGGTGGTGGTGGTGTATCCCGTGATATCCCACCGCACAAAAACTCCTGTCTACCAAGGACCAATAGTTCTATCTTAAAGTAAATATTGCAGGAAGATGTTAGAGAACAGCGTGGATTTTGATCAGACTATGCGTCTGTGCAGTCTGATCTGGCTCCATGTTTGTCTCGAAGGTGTCATTTTCAAGATAATGGCTAATATAATCATATGCATGTGTATATTGTATGTTTATAAATAAATACCTGATTTGTTTGGTTTAATCCCCTTATTTGACTAAGTATGTTTTAAAAAATGGCTGGTATCATTACGACTAAATACTTATACTAATGTGGGTCAAAAAGATAAGATTCAAACATTCGCCTGGTTCTTTATGGGTTCAATTTATGTAGGAACAAGGTCTTAGACATGCCTTTTCCAAGAAAGAGCTATGATAGGGACACACAAATACGCCTGGCGAGGCCTGTCCAATAGCAATGAATTTTGTGCTAAAATAGACTGGGTTTGTTGTTATGTTTTGATAAACTGTCAGTGTTGTTATAAAATCTCGTAACTACGGCTTGAATCAAGCCGTAGTTACGAGATTTTATAACAACACTTGCGAAATACTATTGTTTGTCCGAATTTACGTCCCGGTTAACAGGATAAAATCGTTCCCAATTGTACAATGTACACGAATAAACCGTTTTAGATGGGTCGTCATTCAATCTAAGTGCTATGCGATACATTGGATTTGCAATTTGAAAACTATTGTGGAAGATAGAAATGTGGTCGATAAAGGTAGAATTCATGTATATATTTTATCAAAAGCAAAAACAAAAAAAATAACAAGTAAAAGGGATAATTATGGTTATCAGCATTTTCGGTTTTTTTGTTGTTGGTTTTTTTTTTTTGCCGTAATGCTTTCCCAAGTCTTTTCCATTAAGGACGTTTATCAAGATTTATTTGGGAAAAGGTTAGCCCGTCTTTCAAATCGATTTAAGAAGAATTATTTTAGAAATCTATTTTTGTTAAAGACACGTTCTAAAATTTCAGTCGCCTGCCAAACAAATAACAAAAGGGTTTTAATCGCGGATTAATCGAAAGCGATATAGATACATAGAAAGTAGGCACAATATTGATTCGGTATTTAACCCTTTCCCTAATGAGTCCTTGTTTCGACGACAATAAATGTAGTAGAAAGTGAAATTCTTGAATGAAAAGGAGAAAATGCTGATGATCCGCATTTTCTTTATTTCCCTAAGAATTTCTGAACTTTGAATTATACGCTTTGTGTTTTCAGTAATATCTAATTTATCATCTGCTATAATTTTCGATTTTGGACCAGTTCAAAATTGTGTTGTTTTGAGAAAGGGTTTAATTGAAATACGGCACCAAGATATTTAGCAGGTGATACTTTAATATAAACTCTGCAAAATATTTGTTTAAATTAGAAATATATGACGTAAAAATTGTGGAAAATATCGACCAAAGACAGCGTGCGAGGTATGATTGTATTTTGTAATTTTTTACCCGGATTTAACAAGTGATAATGTACTATAATCTCTGCTAAATGATTGTTTTAACCAATTTTGGTATAAAAAATGTGGAAAATATCGACCAAAGTCAGCGTGCCAGGTATTATTGTAATTTGTATTTTTACCCAGATTTAACAAGTGGTATTTTAATTAAAATGAACTCTACTAAATATTTGTTTGAACAACTTTTGAAGTAAGTATTGTGGAAAATATCGACCAAAGTCAGCATGCGAGATATTGTCATACATTTACATTGTAATTAGCAGGTTACATTTAATGTAAACTCTACAAAACATTTGTTTAAACTAGGAATATGTCACTCAAGAATTGTGGAAAATATCGACCAAAGTTAGTTCGCGAGGTAGGGCCTATGGCTACATTGTAACATTAAACGGGATTTAGAGTGGTATTTTAATACGAATTCTGATAACTTTTTATATCAAATATCTACTAGAAAGAATGTGGCGTAAGAATTGTGGCAAATATCGAATGTAATATTAAGGTTATTTGGTTAATAGGGAACGATTTTATCCAGCAAAGCGTGGCGTAATTTCGGACAAATATTAGTATTTCGTAGGTGTTGTTATAAAATCTCCTAACTCCGGATTGAACCGTAGTTATAGCGGACTAGAATTGACCTGGCAGAGCATTCCATTCGATTAGCATGGGCTGCTCTGCCAGGTCATTTATCGTGAGGTATTCGAGATTGTATAACAACATAATGAAATACTATTGTTTGTCCGAAATAACGTCACGGGTAACTGGATACAATCGTTCCCCATTATTCGTATTCCAGTTCATACATACAGACAGACGGACACAAACACCCACACAATGAGTACAGACGAGGACGGGTACGAGGTTGACAATCGATGGTCCGAATTTGAGGATCCCAGCAAACCCAAGGGTCGTGGTTCCAGCACTGGGTTCGAACCTCCGCCTGACCTCGCCGAGTATCTGAGTAAACTGCTCCTACACAAGTCACCGAGAGAGCAACAGGAGAAGAAATATAAGGTGAGCACTTGGTCAAATTGTTTAACCCTTTTCCAAACGGCAACATGTTCAAACTGTCCAAATTAAAAAAATGTTGCAAGCGACAATAGTATTGCAATTGAATCTTGCATTGTTTTTCCTTTCTGAGTAGAAAACATTGTGGGGAAAGTAGAAATTGCTTGTCACAAGCAATTTCTTCATTTCCCACTATGTTTTCGAAACACTTCATCTTCTGGAGCATCAAAAAGCGTCGATGTGTTGTAATGGGTTGAATCGGATTATAGAATTAAACTTTTCAATAACATTATTACGACAGGGAATCGTGTGACACGACGAAATGTAAACACTCGTCAATATTATTGTTTTAGGTGTGAAAATACTTGACCAATTTAAATTCAGTTTCAAAAAAAGGTGATAAAACGTCAGGAAGGATGTGGGTGACCTTTTAAAATCAGTTGATAAAAGTTATTGGCTAGATCTACCAGTCAACATTACCCTTTGTCGACAATAGCTTCTTTATCAGCTTATTTCTAAGATATCTCTCGTATTAAGCAAATTGTCGGCGTTTACCTACCTTCTCTGTTTCAATCTTCTCTGTTTAAATCTTTTTTAAGTCGGTCGTCTATAAACAGACTGGTGAAAAAATAGCGGAAAATGTTGTGTCATGTGATTCCCCGCTGTGATTATTTCGAGAGTTTTCGGATTACCAGACAGCATCGACCTTGGCCCGACTGCACGTGCACACACAAACGATTTGGCATGCCTCGAATTTGCTTAGAATATATGGTTGAGTCATGATAGGCCTAATTCATGTCGAAGATGGCATAAAAAAAACCTACGTATAACGAAACTTGAATTGAAACAATATTTGTATTTTCCAATTCCACATGCTAGATCTATATTATTTTATCACAATTGAAACAATCCCTGTTCTATTGTGACAAATGGTTATTATTTATCCACGGTTCTGGGTAAAGCTTCTCAGTGAATAATCCCCACGGGTTTCGCCCTCGTGTGCCGCTTAACCCTTTCCAAAACGGCAAAATTTTAGGTTGATCCACTTCAAAAACTGCCAAAAATGACAAAATGGAAGTTATTAAAGATAGAATTTGTATAAAATATGGCATAGAAAACATTGAGACAAAAGGAGAAACTGCTGGTTATCAGCAGTTTCTTCTTTTGTTTCAATGTTTTCCAAAGCTTTTTCTATTAAGGACGTCAAAACCAGGTCTTGTTTGGGAAAGGGTTAACTCAGAACGGATGACAAATAACAACAGACGACCGTAGAACAGGGGTTACCTCTTAAAACTAACACATTTGTTTCATAAATAATATTATATATTGTCTGTTTTTAACTTTACTTTCAGAGTGCCCTCACACTGGTCAACCTGTTAACCGGAGTTGCGTATGCTTTAAATCCGGAATGGAAAGTGTACATAACTCCGGATAACAAAACCGGAGTAAAGAAGCCGCCTTTACGTACTCTCTCAGAAGATCAATATGAAAGTATGGTGCCACTGATACGTCCTACACGACTAGATGGATTAAAGGTAAAGTTAGTGAATTATTCCGGATACATGTAGCTTGAGGGGGTTCATAACTCCGGATATCAAAACTTAAAATTCCGGATAACATTTACGTACTCTCTCAGAAGATCAATATGAAAGCATGGTGCCACTAATACGGCCTACACAACTAGATGGGCTTAAGGTAAAGTTAATAAATGATTCCGGATACTTGTAGCTTGAGGGGGTACCTAACTCCGGATATCAAAACTTAAAAGTCCGGCTAACAAAACCGGAGTAAAGAAGCCAACTTTACGTACGCTATCAGAAGATCAATATGAAAGTATGGTACCACTGATACGTCCTACACGATTAGACGGGCTCAAGGTAAAGTAAGTGAATGATTCCGAATACATGTAGCTTGGGGTTTTGTAATTCCGGATTTCAAAACTTAAATTCCGGATAACAAAAGCGGAGTAAAAAAGCCCCATTTGCGTACTTTGTCAGAAGATCAATATGAAAGTATGGTGCCACTTATATACGTCCTACACTACTAGATGGACTTTAGGTTAAGTTAGGCATTTCACAAAGGACAAAATGTTAGGATAATCAAATTTTAAAATGCTGCAGACGAAAGGTAAATGTTTTTCTTTTAAGCAGACATCTAAGATGTGACAATCAGACAATGTGTCCGAGAGAATTCCTTTTAAGGTAGCAAGATCTTCAATCTCTGCCTCCAACTGTTCTCTGTTAGCTAGAGATGCTATGCTAAGACATTAATCGGGCCAATACTAATATTTCAACGATGTAAACAAAAAACATTATTTTCAACAGGTAAATCAGAGAAGCATCGATGAGATGCCGCTCCACAGATGCCTTATTCAGCTGAACCAGAAGTTATCCGTACAAGAGGTACATCTAGTTAGGAACGAGTGGGGTCCACTGATGGACCGTAATGGATGCTTGAAACCTAAAGCTGTTCTTAAATGGTTCAACGAAGGTACGAACATTGTTTTATTAGATTTATAGTATAGAGTTTGCTCTCTCAATTACCGGTTTTAGGAATAAACGCTTCTGATTAGTTATCATATCCTATAGATGAACATTGTGAAAATCGCATGTAATACCACTGCCAGATGGATCAAAAGGAATGAAACACAGAAGGAATAATTGCACTTCAGAACAAATTACATACAAATAATGATGGATAATTGTCGATTTTGTCTTGTATAAATCATAATTATTTCGGGTTTAAAAGAAGCATGTTAACTTGTGCTACGGGATAATCATAATGCAGACAAGTTAATACCAGAACTATTACCTGACGGTACAGTTGTATTTCATTCAACTGTCATAGAATTTGATGGAGAAAATATAGAGATTGAAGACTTAAAAGTGAATATTTGGGAAAAGGGCCAATGTTGAAAGCTTAACCCATTACTACACAATAACGCGTTTTGACTCCCTACAAGATAGTAGCTATGGAAAGCATTGTGGACAAGCAATTTCTCCATTTCCCACATTGCTTTCCCCCTTTAACACCAAAACATGTAAAATTTCATTCACTTAAAATTGTCGTCTGCAACACCTTTCAAATTGGAACAGTCCAAAATGGGTTAAATTAATATTTTTTCAGGCTTAAAAGAAGCATGTAAACTCGTGCTAAAGGATAACCACAACGTTGACAAGTTAATACCAGAACTATTACCCGACGGTACTGTTTTAGTTCATGCAACCGTCACAGAATTTGATGGAGAAAATCTAGAAATTGAAGACTTCACTGTTAACATATACCCAGTATATATCCTGGATGAGCTACCATCCAGTCTGAAACTGGCCGCCCCATTACCGTGTTTTGGGAACTACATACAGGGACAGAAGAAATTCAGGGAGCTTGTTTTGAAAGATGTAGAAGAAGGCAATGAGATAGCATTTCTTGATCCAAAGGTAATGGACGTGGATTTCCAATAATATTGATCTTATACAAAACACAGTATTACATTAGACCTTATCCCAATTTGTTTGCAAACTTTATGTAATTTTCTCAGAATGTTTAGTCCTGAAGGAAATGACTTAAAATAGCCGCACATGTTGCATTGTTATTTCCTTACCTTTTTCGGGTTATTCATTTCTAATTTTTTAGAAAGGTAATTGTGCATTTGGCAATCGAATCATATTGCAAAGAATAGAGCTTTGCTTGACATGGAACTAGCATTTAATCATTGGAAAATTGATGCACATACAAAAAGGCACATATGCAATTGCCAACCGGAAGTGTTTTTTCCATTACACGAATCCATCCCACAAAGTTAATGGTATTATGCAATTTTGCGTCTCATCTAAAATAGATTAAGTAAATACATTTAATGTTTTAATGAAACTTTTACATTCTTTTAATATTGCAGGCGGATGCCTCTAGTAGTCCAATCAAGGGAGTCTCACGTGACGGACCAACATGGCGGATTAATCTGAGTTTCACAGAATACCACGTGTACAGTCTAATTGACCAGTATTGCCGCGGACTAAACTTTCGTCACGTGTTGGTACTCATGAACATCATTCGTCAGGAGAACCTGGACGAGCTACATATCCTTAACAACGACATCTTGGTGAATACATTGTTCAATATCTCCCAGAAACATATCGATAAAATGAGAACAAAATCTGAATGGATTTACCGGTTCCTTCAAGCCGTTATAGATAGTCTGAAAAGTGGGTTTCTGCCGTCGTTCCACCTGCCGAGATATAACCTACTGTCCTGTTACAACATCACTGAAGGTGAACGAAAAGTCGCCGCGAATAAACTGAAAGTTATTCTCGATAGCCTGAAAGATGAACCAAAAAGTTTGTTCGATTTTACTGGATTTGATGAGGACAGGAAAGTTAAAAGGGAAGAAAATAATCACATGATTAATGACGTAGATGATGACGATGAACTAGATGAATCTGCAGACAAGCTAACAGAATTAAAACATGGCGACCTCAGGAGCGCAGCATCACGAAGACATGAGATGAATACAGTGTACGAGGCGGAAGAAGAACTAGTAGATGAACCACAAGGACTTTTAACTGACAGAACGGAAGATGTGGCAGAAAGTGGGATTACTAAAAACACACATCATTCTAAATATGGCGAGAGAAGTGATATCTATTGATGACATTTCTCCGAGGTTTTACCGTTCAATAAACAATAGTGAAGAATCCAAAGTCAATAGTTCTTTTTAACTCTTTCCCAAACGACAAAATTTTAAGGCGGTCCAATTTGAAAGCTGCAGCAGACGACAAAATAAATGATCACAAAAGTTCAGAATGTTTGTGTTATCGCCAGAAAATATTGAGGCAAAAGGAGAAACTCTTGGTCATCAGCAGTTTCTTCTTTTGTCTCAATATTTTCACAAGACATTTTAGTGAGGATGTCAAAACCAGGTCTTGTTTGGGAAAGGGTTAAAGGTCCATACATCACAGATAGATAAATTAACTGACAAATCTGTCAAACATTACAAAAGTGTCACCGAGTAAAAAAAAAAGAACGAGAGTTCGATACTGTCTTTGGAGCTTTTTATTTCAATAATAAATAAAAATATTTGGTAAAATTTATCACAGGAAATTAAATGTAAAGAGTATGCGACAGTTCGTTAACAATATAATGGCACATGTTTTGCAACTTTTGCTTATGTGAACGAGGGAAATACACTTTGGTATGCGTTGACACACCTGCAAGATTCGAACTATCGCATGCAAAATTGCAGTAGTTTGGAGCTAGATATTGTGTTGTTAATAAAGGTAAATAGTGTAAACTCATTGTCATAATATAACAACCGTGCTATAGCTTTATGTGCATTGTGTGTATACGATACTCAATGTTTCGATACAATGGTCTGTCAAAATCGTGGCTTGATTATGTTTCGAGCAATGTGACACCAAGAATGATCTCTTTTATAGCGTTTCAAGCCAGGAAATCCATTCAGGGATTATTCTACCTATATGGATCGTACGCTGTCCAGTTTATTCCTTTGTCTCCACGTTTCCAAACGTTGTCATAATCAGAATATCATAATTGTGGTTTGTTTGAATAGTGATTAACCCTTTCCAAAATTCCAAAATTTTGACTTTTCCTATATGACAGCTGCTGAAAACGACAAATTAGATGTTGTTAAAGATATGATTTGTGTACAACATAGCACAGAAAATATTGAGGCAAAAGGAGAAACTGCTGGTTATCAGCAGTTTCTTCTTTTGTCTCAATGTTTTCTCAATCCATTTCTATTTGGGACGTCAAAACAATGTCTTGTTTCGGAAAGGGTTAAAATGATACCGTTATGTGAATCTTCGACCGGACTGGTATTGAACTGGACTTTGTGGATTTATCATGCGTTTTTGCGTCCACCCTTGACAATTTTTACAGCTATATTTTCACACTTGAAGCGATTCAAACACTTTCATGAGTCCCGCTTCTTTTATCTTATTTTCTATCTCTGCCAATTCGTCAACGAAATTTGACGAGCCTGCATTCAGCATACCGAAGAGTTTATCAAGTTTAGTCAGATCTGGCCGATTACCGTTAAGTTTAAACTGTAGAGGGTTAAACCCTCGCAGTTTTAGCTTTGTGCTCATTTCAAAGTAAAATTATCTAAAGTAGTAAGGTTTTGCACATCTTAGAAAACACTGCGGCAAAAGAAGAAAATGCTGGTCACCAGCATTTTCTTCTTTTGCCTCAATGTTTCTTACCAACGGCCTGTTACAGCCAGGACATCGAAACCATGTATTCTTAGGAAAATGCTTAGAAAAGGACGTGCAAATCTTCGACCGGACTGATATCGAACTTGACTTTGTGGATTTATCATGCGTTTTTGTGTCCACCCTTGTCAACTATTGTAGTTGTATTTTCACACTTGAAGCGATTCAAACGCTTTCATGAGTCCCGCTTCTTTTATCTTATTTTCTATCTCTGCCAATTCGTCAACGAAATTTGACGAGCCTGCATTCAACATACCGAAGAGTTTATCAAGTTTAGTCAGATCCGGTCGATTACCGTTCAGTTTAAACTGTAGAGGGTTAAACCCTCGCTGTTTTAGCTTTGTGACCATGTCCCCTTGTGCATGTTGATTGGATAAAAACGAAACAAACACTAAATTTGCTGGGTAAACTTCATCGTGGTATTTTTGGAATAATTCGTCGAACCTGTAATTACAAGAAAAAAATCTATAAATGTAATCAAACTAAAATCTATTTTTTTCGATACTTATTTATTCTGAATGAACTTTTTGAATTGCTAATTAGCGAAACATACCCCATAGTTTTGTTTCATAATTATATGAGTTTCTTAATCATGTTGTCAAATAATAACCCCCACTAATGGAAAAAGAAGCTGATGTTAACCAGCATAAAATTTAGATCTACTTTTTTTTCCTGTCGTGTTTTTGTATGAAATATAGATTTTAGAATATCTGTAACACTTGAAGATTTAATCAACGCTTTGCCAATAGGTGAAAATTAATATTTTTTTTAATTTGAAAGATTTGAAAGCTAAGGTGAACGACAAGATATATGTTGATAATTCTGGAGTACATATTTACAATACATGTAGATAAGTAATTGTTTATACAAAAGGAGAAAATTCTAGTCATCAGCATTTTCTTCTTTAATTGGATGGCTGTTTTCCGAAGCCTTTTGTAACAGGGCCGTTAAAACCAGACCATGTTTAGTAAAGATATAATACTAGTATCTAAATCAATGTCACCTATCACATGTCCTCATATTCATTTGGGTAATTTTTTTTTATTGAGCGTCGCCGTTATGTATCCTAAATTATTCGGGCGCGGTCGTAAACATTCAGCGGTGGAATGTTCCACCGCCGAATGTTTTCGACCGCGCCCGAACAATTCCGACGTCGTACGAATCCCACCATGAGTAGACTACCTTAATATCTAAAGCATCAATTGATGTCACCTACCACATGTCTTCATATTTCCCATTTTCCTCCTCGTCCGTTACAATTATGAACGTCTTTACCACCTCCTTCTGCTGGTAAAATGGAAGTAAACTATTTATAGGGCTGGTACCTGGTCCGAGCTGGGTGTCAACCGCTAGTTGTAATACCTGAAATGGATTTTATGATTATAATATCGCAGTATGTATTAGATAGAGACTGTATAGTATATTCTACGCGAAATAAACATTCAAATGCGCGCAGCGCATTAAATGTTTATATTGCATAGAATCTACTATACCGACTCTAACTGACCTAGGTGTTCGCTAGCGGTTTATTGGAGACGGGGGCGTGGCTATGTATAGACGTCACATAAACTAGCTGGCAATCTCGTTTAAGCGAAATACAGCCGCGAAATTTTAAAACATACTGCACTTTCATTGGCCCAAAAAGTAAGTCAAAAATTAAACAGAATTAGAGGGCACGGGTGGCCATATATCGCTCATAATTTTTTTGTAGGCTTTAGGACCAAGCAAACCAGCCGGAATCTAAAATTCTAGTTCGAGTCCTTGAAGTATTGTGGAGATGCTCTTAAAGTCATTGGGAGAAAAGCGTTAAAAAGTTGATTGACGATACCTTTAGCACCCGGTAGATTTACTCTAGTAATAAAAAATACAAAGACGACTTTATACCGACAACAAATAGAACTGAAGCAGTGGACTACTACATTTATATAGGTTGCTTTTTGAATGGATGGACGAATGATTAAAATATGAAAGCGATGCTGTTTTTTTTTTGTTTTTTTTTTAACGATAAAAGACTCCATAGACATTCGACTTTCACAGCATAGGTGATGTCTACAAACTCTCAACATGACTGTGACCATATTATTTCATACAAACGCCTCCTCTATGGGTTTTGGTGAATTGCGATGTTAATTCTCTTGACATTGTCTTGAAAATTGCAATATCACTTCGTTGAATTACAAACATAACTTTAACAAACCTCTTCTATAGTTTTTGGCAAGTATGGCGCCGGTCTGTATTCGTCATCGAAGAACACAAGTTTTGATGACGTCATGGCCGTCAACAGCCCGGCTATAATGGTACTTGTTCGTATGGCGACGTCCATCGAGTAGGAGGCGTCACCCAGAACGACTATGGGCGATTCTAGTGATAGGCTGAAAAAGTAAAGAATAAAATTTACACCAAGATGCTTTATATGGTTTAATCCCATTTGGTCTACTCCCAATTCGTCTACTCCCAATTCGTCTACTATTTTTGACATCATTCCCATTTCGTCTACTTTTATATACTTTGTAAATCAATATGATATTTTATAAATTTTATTATATTGCTTGCATTTTTATTTCATTTTTTAATATATTAACTTAATTCTTTTCCATAAAACAAAAATTATGTTGTTTATTGATAATTTGACATGAAAGTAGACGAGTTCGGAAAGTAGACGAATTGGGACTCAAGGCACTAAAATAACAGTAGACGAAATGGGAGTAGACCAATTGGGATGTTACCCTTTATATTTTCTTAAATTATTAAACTTTTCATAAGTGGAGATTTGAAGTTTTCTCCAGAAAATGTGTCCCTAAGAATATAATACCAACAAGAATTACCTTAATAGAAGATCTAGATCTATCTTCAAATAAGTTTCCATTTCTAATTTCAACAGCTTATACTTTTATGCAAGTATTTTACATGCCTTAATGTATGTCTATGGACTACATGGTTAGAAATTAACCTGATAAAGCAGTAATTATATTGTCTCGAAATGAAATTTTGAAGAGGAAGCGTAATCACTGTACCAGGCTTCATGATTATGATATACACAATGTAAGAAAAGAACATAAAAACTTACTTTATTTCGTCAATCTTTTTCTGTGCTAGCGGCAACAGATCGGTATAAAATGGAGCCTTAGTTACGTCGGCTGTGTATGTTTTGGGTTCCGTATCGAATGGATAGGTCATGGTCATCGGGACGTCTTCTCTGTACATCTTCATGGTCAATAGACGCTCAAGAAGCTTCCCATTTGATAATGTGACGTCACTTCCGTCATGGACACGATCCATGATGACCTTGTCGACCTCGCCACAGCGTAAATCTTCGTACCACCTAGACAAAATAAAAGGTACCGGTATATAGATTTTATGTACAACTTATGTTGCTGCAACGTTTGTGAAAAAAAGATATTCGGGTAGCCTAAATCTGATGAGACTTGGTTTTTATATCTTTTCATATACTAGAATCTACTTCAGAAGCCTACGTTGACTTAGAGAAGGAAGGCTGAAGACAGTACTGACTGAAGAACAGCAGTAAAGGCCCTATCCACAACCATTGGCGAAGAGGAATACTAGTAAGTAAGTAATGGACATGTGTACTTTGCTAGAAGATAGCTTAAAATATACTGAGAGGCAAAATTAAGTATACACCCTAGTTCTTTCACGTTTTCGGAGAAACCGATCAATAGATTGCGAACGATTTTTAAACGCCACCGAAGGTATTCGTCTATTGATGTAACCTTCTCAGCCTATCCGTCCATCTATCTTTTCTTTCGGTGCGACGGTTTTTTTCATAGCATACAGCGTCATCGAAAAAGGGGAATTAATCGCTAAATTAATGCAAGCATATACGTTGACACATCCCCTACATTTATGAATGGATTTTGATAGAATTTTCATAGAAAAAGTGTAGTCACCTAGGACTATGTGTACATTGTTAGTGCTTTTCCATATTACGGTGCGTCATGGCAAAAGGGGGCTTTATAGAAACAAGTTATCTGACGTAACATCTTCTAAATTTATCGACGGATTTTGATAAAATTTGCGCAGAATGTTTCTCGCTACCTTACTAAGTGTACAGAGTGTCACATTTCTTTCGCATCATGCTGCGTCATAGAAAAATGGGTCTAAGTACAAAAAAGTGACATATTGATCAATTTCAACCAGCCAGCGAGAATTGTGTGATAATGTTATAGAAAATTTAACGTTGTGATTTGTTGTGATAAAGAGTAAAGAAATTAAAAACGGATTAACAGCAATATTTGATGCTCCACTAAGTCGCACGTGCAAAGTTTGCAAAATCGGCATGTAGCAATAGTATGGGCAGTCCAGCAATTTCAGGTAAAATTTATCAACTCTGTATTATTGGTCTATATGTAGAAATAAAATGTACAAAATTTTGCGTCGATATGATGGAAATTAAGAGAGATATTTAAGGACAAAAGGTGTATACTTTATTTTGCCTCTCAGTATATATGCCTAATAGATGTCTAAATCATTTCCTCTGAATGATAAATGCAATTCCTTACCACAATATAGTATCTAATTTCGGTTCATTTGCGGCTATTCTTGCCTTGGATTCCTCTGTAAGCGATCCTATATGAGTCTTCACGTGTGCGTATGGTATGGGATATTCGACTAGTAAATCGTTAACGTTCTCAGCTGTTAGTTCACGGCATTTCTCTACCATTGAACCCTCAGGTGCTGGACCACCGAAACAATAAGGCAAGAACCAGGGTAACTCGGGAAAATCCTAAAGAAACAAGATGTCGTTAGTGGGGGACCAAAACCTCGTAACTCCAGCTTCTACAAGCTGAAGTTATGAGGTTTTGATCAGCCATTAACAATGTGTTGGTTCTACGGTATTTCTCCACCATAGAACCCTCAGATACAGGGCCACCGAAACAATATAAGGCAAGAACCAGGGTAACTCGGGAAAATCCTGAAAGAACAATATGTCGTCAGAAGGGGACCAAAACCTCGTAACTCCAGCTTTTTCAAGCTGTAGTTACGACATTTTGATCACCCACTAACGATATTACAACTCACGGCATTTCTCTACCATGGACCCCTCAGATGCTAGACCACCGAAACAATAGGGCAAGAACCAGGGTAACTCGGGAAAATCCTGAAGAAACAAGATGTCGTTAGTGGGGGACCAAAACCTCGTAACTCCAGCTTCTACAAGCTGTAGTTACGAGGTTTTGGTCACCAACTAACAATGACACGGTATTTCTCTACCATGGACCCGTCAGGCGCTGGACCACCGAAAGAATAAGGCAAGAAACAGGGTAACCCGGAAAAATCCTGAAATAATAAGATGTCGTCAGTGAGAGACCAAAATATCGTAACTCCAGCTTTTACTATTTATAGATATGAGGTTTTGATCACCAACTAACAATGTGTCAGCTCACGGCATTTCTCTACCACTGAACTCTCAGGACCACCGAAACAATTAGGCAAGAACCAAGGTAATTTGGGGTAATCCTGGAGAAACAAGATGTCGTGAGTTCGAGACCAAAACATCGTAACTACAGCCTTTTCAAGCTATAGTATGCGTATGTTAGAACATTACTCAATAACTTTTTATAATGAGCTCTTTAAAATATCTATCACACGTAACAAATCAATGACAATACACACTTGTTTTTTAAAACGAAATTAAAATCGGACACGTGTGTAAAAGGATTATTGAAGATTTTATACAATTGTTGTTGTGGTGGTGGTGTCACGTGATCTTACGCCGCGTTTAATCTTATTATTAACAGGACTGAAATAATAAGTTGAAGTCCCTTAAAGTCCAGCCATGATATTTTAGCACTTTTTTTATGAATTATTGTAATGTAAACAAAGGAAAGGCGTGCTTAATTTTAATTTAATTTTGCATGTGTTGGTTCGAATCTTGCAGGTGTGAGACACTTGCAAGATTTGAACCATCGTATGCAAAATTATAGTAGTTTGGAGTTTGACTTTTTGTTGTTTACATAGATAAATGTTGTAAACATGTGTCATAATATCGTTCCAAGACTATACCTGCGTAGGGTGAAAGTGGCATATATCTGCTAGTTTCTGCCATGGCTCTTTGGGAAAATGTAACGCGTAGAACTCTAACTCATCTTTGGTGAATCTTTTTACCCATCTCCTAACGTGTTTACAAACGGCACCGCTCGATGATCCGTGCTGTAATAGATTGTATTACAAAAATTGAAATTGCGATCAACATTGTGGGCGATATCAAGTACAATTGAGCGGAAATTTGGGAAATGGCTTTGAAGACCACCATAGATCCACATCAGCCTGCGTTTACACGCAGTCTGATCTTGATCCATGTTGCTCTCTGTAAGCTTTCTTCGTGACCTGTAGCAGATATAAGAGAATAACAATGGCCCGATCTGACTGCAAGTAGGCAGATTTGGTCTCAAAGGATTTAAAGATGTAAGATCCCTTTTCAAGACTATGTATAATTAACAATTTGAATTTCGAATGAAATGATTTGAAGACATGGATAAAATCGAAAAATCTTTGGTGAATCTTTTGACCCATCTCCTCATGTGCTTACAAACGGATTCGTGCTATAATAGATTGGAAAAGAACGTTTAAAATGAGGTATTCCGAACGACATACCTCTTAAGGAATACAACCCGTAATTAGCACAAAAGAGCCAGATGCAAAATTTGAAAGGTGCCAGTAATTCCTAAACTGTGATACATTTCTAAGTAAGTCGCGATCGCGGATCGGGAAAAGGGTCTCAATAGCATTTTAGACAAGCATCGATCCAGCAAGAATCGTACTTTAATGCAGTCCAATCAATGCCCATGCTGATCAATAGCAGATGCTACAAATAATGAAAAAGCTATCAGAGAACAACGTGGGTCGGAAAATACACAGGATGATTGGAATCCATTTTGGATTCACTGTCATAAGAAAGTTTTTTTTCTAGGTTTTGATTATCCTGACGAATGGATGGTATTCTGTGTTGGATTTAAGATGAAATACCCATAGTATGTCCATTTTGAGATTCATACAACGTCCTAATTGTTCGGGCAGCGTCGGTATCCGATATACATTAGGCCTAAGGATAGGTTACGGAGAGAAAATCCCGCTCTTTCTGCTACTGAATGCGTCGGGCGAATCTCACTAGCTAAAGATTACCAGAATTGATTACCTGTGGCTTGTTTTTCGTCAAATTATCAATATCTGACTTCAGCTTTCCCAGCGTTTTAGACCCGACCTTTCCAGCAGAGACCTGTAGACGCTTTAATTTCTTCTCTAATACCCGTATTTGTCTGCCAGAATCCAGCAGTGAAAGCGCCTTGAAGACCTCGTTCACACCGAAATAGTCTCTGTCCGCTAGCAATGCTTCTGTTAGATGGTAGTCCTCTCTCGCCCAGGCTGCAGCTAGAGCTCGGATTCGAGCATCTGAAAGAATGAAAAAGGTAATAAGAAAATAATCAAAGTGCTGAGAGCACTGTAATTGGACGTCTCTGATTGATTGAGCGGGATTGTACATGAACGAAAGATATTTTATTCATTCTTCTGTGTTTAATTCTATAAGATCGGTTTCGGACATACGAAATCGGCTTTAATACCAGAAAACCCTTCTCAGGCTTCAAATTGATTTGATTGCCGTTTCAAGACAACTGATTTGTCGCTATGAATAATCACTATTAATTTGATTACCAAATTCAATTAAGGCCATGCGATTAGCACTTTTGTCTTCTTGTTTCGGTTTACTATGAGTATTGTCGTCAGTTATACTTTTCATTGATTTTATAAAGTACGCTACAAAGCAATTTATTCAAAATGTAAGCCAACGCGCTACATAAATGAAAGCCGCGATAGCTCACTTAGCAGAGCACTCACCTTGTACTCTTTACACATGTTATATCCGGAAGGCCCTGGGTTCGAATTCTACTCAGACATTGTTCTTTTTAATCATCTTTTTTTATACGCCGCCGGAGGCGGACGTATATTGGCGTCATCTTCCCCGTCTGTCCGTCCGTCCATCCGTCCGTCCATCTGTCCGTCCGTCCATCCGTCCGTCCGTACGTCCGTCCACTTTTCTTGTCAACGCAACTCCTCCTAAGTTTCTGGCTGGATCTTCTTGAAACTTGGTCAATGTTATCACCTCAATTGGTAGATGTGCATGAAGGAAGGATTTTATGGTTCGTTGATTTTTGCCAGAGTTATGCCCCTTAAAAACTTAGTCTCTGGGGCTTATTGAAATTGCAGCCTTGTCAACGCAAGTCCTCCTACGTTTATGGCTGGATATTAATGGCACTTGGTCAATCACCTCAATTGGTAGATATGCATGAAGGAAGGATTTTATGGTTCATTGATTTTTTTCTAGAGTTATGCCCCCTTAAAACTTAGTCTCTGGGGCTGATTGAAATTGCAGCCTTGTCAACACAACTTCTTCTAAGATTCTGACTGGATCCTTATGAAACTTGGTGGATGTTATTACCTTAATTGGCAGATGTGCATGAAGTAAGGATTTTATGGTTCATTGATTTTTGCCTGAGTTATGCCACCTTCAATCTTAGTCTCTAGGGCTTAATGATATTTCAGTCTCGTGAACGCAATTTGCTTCCAGGTTTTTGACTGGATATTTATAAAAACCTTTTTGTGAACACAACTTTTTACAGGTTTTTGTGTGAATATTTATAAATCCTTGTCAACGTCATTTTTTTTGTCTCAAGTTTTATAAGTGGCGGCGTATATTGTGACCATGGCACTCTTGTTCGACTTCTATCTCCACCATCGTTGGCGAAAAAACGACCGCAGTGATTTAGAATCGATCTTAACACAAATTCAACGAAATAAAGTAATGAAACGCCGATCATTTACATACAATTCCGCTCAATCAATGAGAGGCGTCTAAATGTAGTGCTCCAAGCACTTTGATTTTTATTCCTGTTTAGAGTAAAAAAAAAAAAAGAAAAAAACACGGTAGCAGTTTTCCCTGGTTGTGGTTACAAAACAAATTCAATACATACTTTTCCTGAAACAAAATACCAGATGAATTGGAGCACCTAACCATGGATTCCTCATACAAGCACTACCGCAGCATCCTTACATCTACAGATGTGCATAAAAAGAAGAAATTGGGAACGTGCCGTCGGGAAAATGGCAGTGGAGTACAATAAGCAATTTAAATCTTCATATCATTATCAACGAAAATTTGAGAATAGCAATGTCCCTATCTGTAAACATATTCATACGATCATCCAGGTACCATCTGTTGCAGACCCATTGCTTCATCTTCTTAGCTCAATACACGTAAACGGGTCTCTTAAACGAAATAAATACAGATCCCTGTCACTTAGTCTTATACTAGTAATAATCATTGTTGTCATGATCATCGATCAGTATGTAAATAGGTCATGATACTGTCGAATATCAGTGATACAGATGCTGGAGAAAAAAAACTCGTAAGAGCAACTATTTTGCTGAATAGGTGGATTTCACTAGTGTCTCATCTGAGGCTGTTCAGATGGAACCCCGATTTGTCATCGAGTCGAACCCGAGTTGCGAAATGAACTCACTCCTCGATAATCAATTTCAAAACCCTGGTTCCAAAGTACGTCTCGTGGAAACCCCGTTCCTTTAAATATGTCAAAGACTTAAACAACAATGATCAAAGAAAAGGAACCTATCATACACAATACGTGCATTAAATTGGGTAATCATTCTAAAATGTGTGTTTTCAGTAAACACATCAAGAAAAACAAACGTTTTACAGAAGAAATAATCCGAACTGGTTTTGAACCAACGGCGTTCCAAATTTCAAACTGAAAAAAGGTTGCGAGGTTACTCCCTTCCCGTTTGAGCTATCGCTGCTGCTGATGATATAGGGTGTCTGTTTACATTATAACCATAGTGTATGCATGTATCGTTTTCTAAAGATCTTACCCTTTACACAATAAATATTACGAAAGTCAAAAAACTACAAGAAAATGGTTAAATCGAAAAAAGATCGTAAAGTTGGTTAAGACGTGGCATGAATTGAATCGGCCAATGCATCTTATAGTATTTGTTAGAGAACACATAGAAAGTAGGAAAAGATACGACAGTTTTCCTGTATGATCGCAAAATCTATTTTGAATTTTGGTCAACTGGCAATTGAGTCTGAGAAAGGGTTTTTTGGTAATGAAAACCCATTTCGCCTGTCCAAAAGTGGTTATAAGAATTGTACGTCCTTTCGGACGTCCAATTAAAAACTAAAAAAATATTAGCAAAATAAATGCCAGGGGCATATTGAAGAGTAACAGATTAGAGGGGGTAAACTAAATGCCTTATAAATGTGTAATCTCTAATCCAAACCCTATGTTATGGGTAGTCATTTAAATCGCCTCGATGAGACGATTCTAATGATTACCCACAACATAAGGTATGATGAGTAATAAATAGAACATAGTAATGTCCCTGTTAGATGGTAGTCATCTCTTGCCCAGGCTGCAGCCAGTGCTCGAATACAAGCATCTTAAAACAAATGAGAAAAAACGATTGTAATGACTACACATTTGGGTTTTGGTAACCAAAATAGAATATAGCAATGACTCTGTGAAATGGTAGTCGTGCCTCGCAAAGGCTGCAGCCAGTGCTCAAATAGGGCCTACGAGCATCGAACATCTTAAAAGAAAACATTATATAATTAAAAAGTCATGTGTGGGCCAAGGGGGTTTTGGTGTGAGGGTCCGGACCCCCCCCCCCCCCCCCCCAATCCACCGTCACCCATGTCCGTGATTTTCGTAGCTGGAACAGGAGAAATAATTATTATCTTTGTGTATCATTATACAGGGTGTCCCAAAATATGTGTCCCCATTTTAAACATCTATAAAATTGACAAATGTTGTCACTGTGTAATTAATGATAGCCTACTACAATCTAAAGCTGCGCCATGTCAAACGTAATTTGTAATAGATGAAAATGATTATAATTATCATAACAAATTACGTGATTATCGCACGTGATCTAACTTACTTTGGGCCACGTCGACTCCGTTCTTTTTCAGTGCCATCATTCCGGCCATGTATCTGTCTCTGTTAGTCTCTTGTGCCACGTAATGTTGGTCGACGCTAGCGTTACCGATAAAATAATCCGTTACGTTCTTATTGACGTCATATTCAGTGACGTTAACGTTATCGTCTGTATCCGTAACTTCTCGATCGCCTTGGTTTCTCGGTCCTATAGTGGTAGAAATAGATCATAACAATTTGAATAAGATTACATATTAGCTTACAAATACTACGATGTGTTAACGCTTTCTCAATGAAGCTCTGGTCTTGACGCCCCCTTTGATGAAAATCTTTGGGAAATATGTTGAGACAAAAGAAGAAAATGCTGATAACAGCATTTTCTCCTTTTGTCTCAATATTTTGTAATAATTTTTATGACCATCATTCCCGCCATGTATCTGTCCCTGTTTGTTTCCTGTGCTGTATAGTGTTGGTCAACACTAGCGTTACCGATAAAATAATCCGTTACGTTCTTATTGACGTCATATTCAGTGACGTTGACGTTATCGTCGGTGTCCGTAACTTCTCGGTTGCCTTGGTTTCTTGGACCTGTGGTGGTAAAAATAGATCATAACAATTTGAATAAGATTACAAATTAGCTTACAAATAGTACGATGCGCTAACCCTTTCTCAAACATGTTCTAATTTCGACATCCCTTTTGATGAAAACCTTAGGATGATATTGAGACAACAGAAGAAAATGCTGTTGACGTTACGCTCAATGTTGTCGTACAAGTGCGTAACCGACGTTTTTTTGTAACGTCGCTACAGTGGGTACAAAGAAAGAGCGGAAAGCAACTTTTCTCGATATTTCACTCCGGATTTGATTCTGTTTCGGTGCGTCACATGCTATATAACTTTATTTGAAAACACTTACAGATTGCATTGCTAGTATAAAGGTTTGCTTCATTCTAATTTTGTTTACTATTTTCATTATAATGCAATTTCTCCTTTTGTCTCAATATTTTCTGGGTTCTTTTTTTCAGGACCATTATTCCGGCCATGTATCTGTCTCTATTAGTTTCCTGTGCCGTGTAATGCTGGTCAACACTAACGTTACCGATAAAATAGTCCGTAACGTTCTTATTGACGTCATACTCAGTGACGTTGACGTTGTTGTCGGCGTCCGTAACTTCTCGATTGCCTTGGTTTCTTAGACCTGTGGTGGTAAAAATAGATCATAACAATTTGATTAAGCTTACAAATTGGCTTACAAATAGTACGATGTGTTAACGCCTTCTAAATGAAGCTTTGGTATTGACGTCCCCTTTGATGAAAATCTTTGGGAAATATTGAGGCAAAAGAAGAAAATGCTGAAAACATATTTTCTGTTGTTTTATTTTCAGAACCATCATTCCGGCCATGTATCTGTCTCTGTTAGTTTCCTGTGCCGTGTAATGTTGGTCTATAGTAGCGTTACCGATAAAATAATCTGTTACGTTTTTATTGACGTCATATTCAGTGACGTTGACGTTATCATCGGCATCCGTAACTTCTCGGTTGCCTTGGTTTCTTGGACCTACATTGGTAAAAATAGATCATAACAATTTGAATAGGCTTACAAATTAGCTAATGAATAGTAGGCATACAATGTTTTGACCCTTTCTCACACAAGTTCTGGTTTTTGAAATCTCTCTGGTGAAAATCTTTCAAAATTATTGAGACAAAAGTAGAACATGCTGATAACAGCAATTTCTCCTTTTGTCTCCATTTAGAAGGACTAAATGAACTTCATTCAAAGAGATCTAGCTATGCCTGTTGACCATTCCTTACGTCATTTCTTGAATTATTTTTAGATCTACATGTTTCAATGTCCGACAACATAGCACTGGTCCCTTTTTACTTTCCCCAAAAAAGCGTTGTTTCGACGTCCCTCATAGTCTTACGGGAAAGGCCTGGTAAAACAATGAGACAAAAGAAGAAAATGCTGATAATCAGAATTTCTCCTTTTTCTGTCCTACTATTTTCTGTACTAATATAGGCCTATATTGCACAGAATTTAAATATATCTATCAATGTTTATCTTGTCATTATCTGCAACACTATTCAAAATGAACAAAAGTACTCTAGATTGATATGCCGTTTTGGAAAAGGGGTTTAACCCTTTCCCAAACAAGACCTGGTTTTGACGTACCTAATAGAAAAGGCTTGGGAAAACATTGAAACAAAAGAAGAAACTGCTGATAACCAGCAGTTTCTCCTTTTGTCTCAATATTTTCTGTGCCATATTTTACACAAATTCTATCTTCAATAGCATCCATTTTGTCATTTTTGGCAGTTTTTGAAGTGGATCACCCTAAAATTTTGTCATTCGGGAAAGGGTTAAACAACTTGTCCTTTTATCACGATAATTCCTAAATCAGCTTGTATACGAGCGTCCAAAGGGAGATTAACTTGAAAACTTTAATTTAGTTAAGTATGGTAAGAAAATAGTCCTTACCTCCCCTGCTTTGTCCGCCTCGTCCCCTCCCACCGGCCCTTCCCCGGCCCCTGGCACGTCCGCGACCCCGTCCCCTCATGATATAAACAATATATAAATATTAAAAACTATAAAATAAGTCCTTGCTCACTGGCGGCTTCTAGAACATTAAAACATACGATGGAATGTGTCGGTATTTCATGGGATTTCACTATAAATGTGAAATAATGGCTGTCAGTTCTATAAATAGAACAAGTGGTCTTTGATCTTTATTACTCGCTCACCTGGTATAGTGCAGATACAATTTTCTCGCTTCCACACTCCAAATGGGTTTTGTTGACTTTAACCCTTTCCTTAACGGGAAATAATAATTGTGCGACAAAAGGCTAATCATTAATTTCTTCTTTTGTCTCAGTATTTTCCAAAGCTTTTTTTCTGTTAGGGACGTAAAAAACAGATCTTGTTATGTAAGGCCTATGGGGTTAAGCTTTCAATTCAATCAATAACTAGATCTAGATCTAAACCCCAAAGACTTCTTTGATCGATCTTTACTCTTTCCCAAACGACGCAACTTTCTTTTTTTAAATTCAAAGTTGTTGCAGACGACATAATTAATCCAACAGTCTGAATGAAGTTTTTCTTTGACATGCTGAAAATGTTCAGGAGAAGGGAGAAATTGTTGGTAATCAGAATTTTCTTTCCTTCATTATTACTCTGTAACTTACACGCGCCAGGAAACGTTGTTGTTTGGACGTTAAGTCATTCCCATGCGACAAAATATTATAAAATTCAAAGATGTTGCAGACGGAAATTTCAAGTTTATGTCTTTTCATTCTATACGTATAGGCCTGTATATGGACAAACGAGCTAACATTGTACATAGTTGCACAATATAATATAAATGTTGCTGCAGACTGACTCTATCAAACAAGAGAATTTTTAGGGATCTGTTTTCAAAACAAATTGACAAGGACTACATAAATGTGAATAAAAACACAAAGAATATGTACAGGGGAATAGAAAACGTCGAGAAAAAATGAAAATAAACCGTTATCGGAATTTTCGCCTTGTTTTTCTAGACCTTTATAATTCACAAGCATTTTTAAATTTAAAGTGGAGATTCTTTAAACCATTCCCAAACAGATCATGGTTTTGACGTCGATTGAGAGAAAGTTGGAAAACATTGAGACACAAGACGAAACTGCCGATAATCAGCGTGACATTCTTCTCCTCTTGCCTCCGAAGTATTATTATTATTATTATTATTATTTTATTATTTTTTTTTTTTCGAATTAAAGGCCATTCGAAAAACGTTTGCCATCAACGATATAGACGAGCTAACATAGTAGGCATATTTGTTGCACAATATAACATAAATGTTACCGCAGATTATTTCTTCCCATCGTTGCTGCAGATTCACATTCCTTCTTGTATTTATTCCCCAAGATGCAAGAATTGTGACATTGCTTGGAATATGCTTATTCTTGCATTAGTTTTTATTCAATGATTTCGTCGCAAAATTTCGAAAAATGCCCTTATTTTTTATCACCAATGAAACTACACAAGTTTTCTTAAATCATTAATTGATTTATCCGACTATAATGAGCTTTCACCTTCAATGTAAAGCCAAAATGCATGAATTCAGCGAAAATGTTATCCATTATCATGGACAGGCGAGCTAACAATGTAACGTGGCTTTTCAACGAAAACCCCGTAACTGCAGATTGTTTTAAGCTGCAGTTACGAGGTTTTCGTTGAAAAGCCTCGAAAAGCTATTTTGAATAGACGAGCTAACATTGTATTGTTGCACAATATAACATAAATGTTGCTGCAGATTATCATACTTCACATTCCTGTATAGGGGAGACCGGGGCTATTTCGGCCCCCTAATTTCGATTGCTCATATTTTGAATTATATGAAAGTTATTTGGGCGTGATTTATATATTTAAGTTCGACAGGCGAAAGCCTTTCAAACTGCGTCTGTCCTTTTTATATTTTTCTTTTCAATAAAGAGAATTTCAAATTTTAGAGTTTTGATCGTGGTGGCCGAACTTGCCCCATACATGGGGCAAGCTCGGCCCACCCTTGGGGCAAGGTATTCACAGACCTATAAATACTTATATTTGATTTTTAGACTGTTTAAATTTAAAGGAATCTGTATACTACTTCCAAATGAAGGTATAAAGCATTGTTATAACAGTCAAATCATCGCGAGTAAGGGGACATTCGGGATAACAAGTAGAGGCTGGGGCAAGTTCGGCCTGTGATTTTGAATTTGTCCATTTTTTACATTTCTGTTAGAGCTAGGTCTGAACAATTGATATATTCGGAGTCGTCAAGAAATGGCAATTCTACCAGCGATTATTCTTTTTATTCATGGGCAAGTTTGGTGGTGGCCGAACTTGCCCCAACCCCAAAGGCCAAACTAGCCCCATACAGACCTGGTGTCAACATCACGCCATATCTTCTTTTAGATAACATGAACACTTCATCTTTAGTTTTAATATGAAAGAGGACTTAATTGTCTTCATAAATATACAAAAATGAAATCTGAATCCTGGCGCATATTACTATAAATTAAAACTTACATAAATGTTGAAAAAATACTGAAAGTGTCTAAAATCAGAATCGTGTTCTAAATGCTATGTTTTTTGTTTTAAATTCAACCAAAATCCTTCTGCGAAAAGCTTTCGTCATGAGTGACATTAAAATCCGGGTCAGAGCTCTCTATCTCTGTCGACAGGCTCAAAAGAGCCACTAGCCGAACTTGCCCCGGGGCCGAAATAGCCCCGGTCTCCCCTACTCCGTAAATATTGACCTGAACCTGTTGAATATGAAATGAGTAACTGTGATGCGAAATAATCACTCTTCGACGTAAATTGACACGAGGAGCACGTGCATAATACAAAGTCCCAATGCTTATGGAAACTATCGACTCTGCTCGACAGTGAGGCGTGCTAGCGAGTATTGAATATTTCGCATCACAGTTACTCATTACATATTCAACAGGCTCAGGTCAATATTTACGGAGTATAGAGTATTTCTATCAGGCGCATGTTTTAACCCTTTCCCAAACGACAAAACTTCAGGGTGCTCCAATTTGATAGCTGCTGCAGACGACAAAATTAAGATTGAAAACCATTGTATACATTTGTGTAAAATATGGCCTATAACATAGGAGATATTGAGGCAAAAGGAGAAACTGCTGGTTATCAGCAGTTTCTTCTTTTGTCTCAATGTTTTTCCTAGCTATATCTATTAGGGACGTCAAAACCAGGTCTTGTTTGGGGAAAGTGCTATTGGATCTTTTGGGGTTCTCTTGATCTGAGTGGACTACTTTATGACACTTTCAACGTTTTTTTCAATGGTCTTTGTGCATCCCTAAATGATTAACCCGTTTCCAAACAAGGCCAGCTTTGGCGTCCCTGATTGATATGAGGTTTGGGTAAATATTAAGACAAACAAAAAGAAGAAAAACACGGATAGCCTGCATTTTTCTCTTTTTTGTCTGAATATTTTCTATGATATCTTGCACATAAATAATATCTTCACTAACATGGGTTTTGTCATCTTTAGCAACTTTCAAATCGGATCACCACAATATTTTTATATAATTTAGGAGTTGTTAACGCAATAGCAATGAATTTTGCTATGAAATAGACCGGGAAAGCTCATGCGTAGTGATGTCCCTTTGATATGTCAATGAGAGTGACCTCCCCTTAAAACTCATGTGGCTGATTATTCAGTGAGTGACCTCACCTGAAAGTAGACTGGTACCCATTCGTGTAAATAACTGAATTTACGACTGGGAACAGGTACTGCATTCTGTCCTTTGATTGGTCAATCGATATAATCGATAGACCAATGAAACGGCTCGGTGTATGGAAAGCGTCACCTGTCCAGGCCGTCTGAGTGACCGTCAGATATTAGCTATTACCGTACTTAAATCCGTAGTAGATTTCAGGTACGGGAACCAGACTAACCTGAAAGTTCATGGGGAGTGATGTCCCTTTGATATGTCAATGAGAGTGAGCTCCCTTGAAAGCTCAAGCGGAGTGATTAAAAATAATGCTGAGTGATGTCCCTTTGATGAGTCGTCGAGAATGACCTCCCATGACAATTCAAGCGGAGTGGTGTCCCTTTGATATGTCGATGAGAGTGACCTACCCTGAAAGTTCATGCTGAGTGATGTCACTTTGATATGTTGACGAGAGTGACCTCCCCTGAAAGTTCTTGCAGAGGGTTTTCCCTTTAATATGTGTATGAGAGTGACCTCCCCTGAAACTTCAAACAGTCCCTCTGATAGGTCGGCGAGAGTGACGTCCCCTGAAAGTAAATGCAGAGTGGTTTCCCTTTAATATGTGGATGAGAGTGACCTCCCCTGAAACTTCAAACAGTCCCTCTGATAGGTCGGCGAGAGTGACGTCCCCTGAAAGTAAATGCAGAGTGGTTTCCCTTTAATATGTTGACGAGAGTGACCTCCCCTGAAAGTTCTTGCAGAGGGTTTTCCCTTTAATATGTGGATGAGAGTGACCTCCCCTGAAACTTCAAACAGTCCCTCTGATAGGTCGGCGAGAGTGACGTCCCCTGAAAGTAAATGCAGAGTGGTTTCCCTTTAATATGTCGGCGAGAGTGACGTCCCCTGAAAGTAAATGCAGAGTGGTTTCCCTTTAATATGTCGACGAGAGTGACCTCCCCTGAAAGTTCAAGCAGAGTGATGTCCCTTTGATAGGTCGGCGAGAGTGATTCCCCTGACAGTTCAAGCGGAGTGATGTCTCGAACTCGGGTCCTCTGGGTTACAAGCCAATCGCTCTAATCACTGCGCTATCGAGCGTGCTATTGGGTGGCTTAATCACACGACACAACAATTTCAGTTAATTATTCTCTATAAATGTGTGACTGATTTGAAAATGTGTTTAAGGGTATTTCATTGAATTGAGTAAATCATCCTAATGAAGGTAATACATATAGGGTTCTGAGTTATCTTTGGGCTACTTTGTACACTGCTTACACATAGACATCATAGTTATAGGCACTAAACCCTTTGGTAAGAGGCAAACAACTTTTGTTAACCTTTTCCAAAACGACAAAATTTTAAGGAGGTCTAATTTGAAAGCTTCTGGAGACGACAAAGTGGGTGCTAGTAATTATTGGATTTCTGCACAATATGGCAAAGAAAATATTGAGGCAAAAGGAAAAAATGCTGATTATCAGCATTTTCTTCTTTTGCATCAATGTTTTCACAAATCAATTTTGGCTAGGGACGTCAAAATCAGGTCTTGTTTGGGAAAGGGTTAATGTCAGATTGGATATAGGCCGTTCCGGGGTTTGAACTCACGGCCCTTGGATTGAATCCAACATTACTGACTTGGCTATCCAGGCTGGGCTTAACCCATTACCAGACGGCAAAAGGTTAGACTTGTCCAAATTCAAAGATGCTGCAGACGACAAATTCAAGTTGATGAAATTTTCAAAATCTTTCCATTTTAGTTTAGAAAACCTTATGAACAAGAGATGTTTGTAAAACATATATGCCCCCTCAAGGGTCTACATTTGATGTAGGTCAAAGTCCAAGGTCAAGTTAACAAGGTCCAAGGTCATGGTCAAATATGAAAGGTCTTGGTAGGAGGTGTCTATGTGTGAAATATCAAGGCTGTATACATAAAAGTAAAATGAAATATAGGCCAGGTTAAAGTTTTTAAAAGTAGGCCAAATGCCAAGGTCAAGGTCATGGTCAAATGTGAAAGGTCTTGGTTGGAGGTGTCCATGTATGAAATATCAAGGCTGTAGGTGTAAAAGGACATGATATGATATATGCCTAGTTTAAGTTTTTTTTAAGTAGGTCAAACTCCAAGGTCAAGGTTGCAATATTCAAGGTCATGGTCAAATGTGAAAGGTCTTGGTAGGAGGTGTCTATGTGTGAATTATCAAGGCTGTAGGTGTAATAAGATATAAGATAAAGGCTAGGTTAAAGATTTCTAAAAGTATGTAAAAATCAAAGGTCAAGGTCACACAGGTCAAGGTCATGGTAAAATGTGAAAGGTCTTGGTAGTAGGTGTCCATGTGAATAAAATATCGAGACAGTATAGGTAACAGGACACGAGATATAGGCCTAGTTTAAGTATTTTAAAAGTAGGTCAAACTCCAAGGTCAAGGTCCAAGGTTATGGTCAAAATGGAAATGTCCTGGTTGGAAGTGACCACATGTGAAATATCAAGGCTGTATGTGTAAAATGACATGAAATATAGGCCAGGTTAATGTATTATAGAAGTAGGTCAAACACCAAGGTCAAGGTCACAAGGTCATGGTCAAATGTGAAAGGTCTTGGTCCTAGGTGTCCATGTGTCAAATATCAAGGCTGTATGTGTAAAATGACATGAAATATAGGCCAGGTTAATATATCATAGAAGTAGGTCAAAGTCCAAGGTCAGGGTCACAAGGTCCAAGGTCATAGTCATATGTGATAGGTCTTGGTTGGTGGTTTCCATGTGTCAAATATCAAGGCTGTATGTGTAAAAGGACATGATATATCGGCCAGGTTAAAGTTTTAAAAAAGTAGGTCAAACTCCAGGGTCAAGGTCACAAGGTCCAAAGTCATGGTCAATTGTGAAAGGTCTTGGTAGGAGGTGTCCATGTGTGAAATATCAAGGCTGTATGTGTAATAGGTCTTGAACTATATGCCCGGTTTAATTTTTTTAAAAGTAGGTCAAACTCCAAGGCCAAGGTCACAGTGTCCAAGGTCATGGTCAAATGTGAACGATGTTGATAGGAAGTATCTATGTGTGAGATACCAAGCCTGTATGTGTAAAAAGACATGAGATATAGGCAATTTTAAGAATAAAGTGTAAATTCAACAAAGAGCAATAACTCCAAGAATTCCATCAGCAAGGTTATGGTTTCTGTGCACTGCACCTCTCCATGATGAAATCTATCAACCTGTAAAGTTTCATGATTCTACCTTACATACTTTTAGAGTTGTGCTCCAGACAAGAATCAAGTTATAAAATCAAACAAGAGCCGTCAGAGACGGACAATGCTCCCCGAATAAGGCATTGTCACAATAAATGTATGCCATGGAGAGCTAACATAAAGCTAACAAATTTTAAGCCCCCTTTTTCCATGACATATTTTTTATACGCAAATTTCAAATAGTTTATTGTCAAGGGCATCTGATTTGCTACTCAAATATGAAATTTCATCAAATTCTGACCATTAGACTAGGAGAAATTAGAGAAAAACTGTATTTGACCTTAAGTCCCCTTTTCCCATGACAACGCCTCAAATCCAAAAACCGTGAAAAGTACATCGGCATTATGTCATAGGGAGTTCACATGGTAAGTTTCATTTGATTTGGCCCAAAGGTTATGGAGAAATCGCTTCGGACGGACAGATGGAATAACGGACGGACAGGACGGACGGACGGACAGACAAAGCGGCGACTATATGCTCTCCCTTCGGGGAGCATAAAAAGGGTAATAACTCCAAAATTAATATCTCCATAATGACATCTATCCACATGTAAAGTTTCATGATTCTACCTTACATACTTTTTGAGTTGTGCTCCGAACAAGGATAAAAATTTAAAATCAACAAAGGGCAATAACTCCAAAAATATGATCAGCAGAGTTACAGTTCTTGTGCACTGCACCTCTCCATAATAAGAGCTATTAACCTGTAAAGTTTCATGATTCTACCTTACATAGTTTTTGAGTTATTCTCCGGACAAGAATCAAGTTTGAAAATCAACAAAGGGCAATAACTCCAAAAATATGATCAGCAGAGTTACAGTTCTTGTGCACTGCGCCTCTCCATAATGAGATCTATCCACATGTAGAGTTTCATGATTCTACCTAACATACTTTTTGAGTTATGCCCCGGACAAGAATCAAGGTTGAAAATGGACAAAGGGCAATAACTCCAAAAATTTGATCGGCAGAGTTACGGTTCTTGTGCACTGCACCTCTCCACAACTAGAACTGTCGCAAAGCGGACAAATACCCCCCACTAGCGCGTTGTCACTGAAAAAGTGCTAAAGTTCAAAGTGGCATAACTCTGAAACTACTGCCTGGATCAAGATGAAAATTGCAGGTGCACAACTTCATATGATAGGAAACAACCTGCTAAAATTTCAGCAAAATCGGTCAAAAACTGTGGGAGAAGAGGACACAAAATTATGCCCACGGACGGATGGACGGACAGACGGACAACCTGAATCCAGTATACCCCCCCACATAACTTTGTTGTGGGGGGTATAATGAGATCTATCCACCTGTAAAGTTTCATGATTCTACCTTACATACTTTTTGAGTTATGCTCCGGACAAGAATCAAGTTATAAAATCAACAAAGGGCAATAACTCCAAAATTTTGATCGGTAGAGTTACGGTTCTTGTGCACTGCACCTCTCCACAATGAGATCTATCCACCTGTATAGTTTCATGATTCTACCTTTAATACTTTTCGAGTTATGCTCCGGACAAGATTTGGTCTACGGACAGACCGACGGACCGACCTACCGACCGACACTTGCAAAACAATATACCCGCTTTTTCTTCGAAAGGGGGCATAAAAATGAAGAAATTGCTTGTCACAAGCAATTTCTTCATTTTCCACAAGGTTTTCCCAATCCCTTTAATGTGAGGGAGACAAAAGGTATCACTTTACAGTAATGGGTTAACCCATTACCACACAATGACTCGTTTTGACTCCCCACAAGATAATGGCTTTGGAAAACATCATGGGAAATGAAGAAATTGCTTGTGACAAGCAATTTCTTCATTTTCCACAATGTTTTCTATCCAAAATGACAACAAACATTTAAATTTCATTCATTTGAAATTGTCGTCTGCAACATCTTTACTGCACATTGACGCCTTTTCAAGTTTTGACTCCATCACAACAAAAGGCTTAGGAAAACATTGTGGAAAATGAAGAAATTGCTTGTGTTAAGCAATTTCTTCATTTTCCACAATGTTTTCTAACCCAAAATGGAATGATTTCTAAATTTTTATCAATTGGATATTGTCGTTTGCAGCATCTTTAAATTTGGACAAGTGTATAATTTTGCCGTCTGGTAATGGGTTAAATCTTTCTCAAACGACAAAATTCTAGGTCCGCCATATTTAAAACTTTAAAGCTACTGTAAACGACAAAATCGATGATAAAAAGAAAAGGGTTTGTGTACAATATACCACAGAAAATATTGAGACAAAAGGAGAAACTGCTGGTTATCAGCAGTTTCTTCTTTTGGTTCAATGTTTTCCAGAGACTTTTCTATTAGAGACGTCAAAACCAGGTCTTGTTTGGGAAAGGGTTAAATCCAACTGAATGGAATTGAGAAGTCTCAATCTGTTAAATGTTTAATTTTGGAAATGACCAAAATTGTGCAGTTTCAAGACAGTGTTAGATAGCTTATTATACATGGGAGGTAAAATCTTCCCACTAACATTAAGCTGCGTTCCCATTGCCGACCAAATCAACTTGATTGGCTAAATCCCCCGATCAAACTCGATCAAAGGTATTTACACGACTTCTTTACTTCTTGTCGATTAATTCACGATCATTTTTGCCGACCAATCTCGATCAGTACTCGATCGCTTGATCAAGATTGATCGAGTTGATTTGGTCAGCAATGGGAACGCAACATTAAGTTGAGTATATTGCTCTGGTAACGAAAATGGAAAAGAAGTCAGATTTTATCCTTTTATTAGTAAATACTCTGATAAAAAGTCTGTTAATCAGACACCCAAACAAATGTACATGTATAGTCCGTTCATGACATCATTGCACATATTTTCAAGATTAAGCTATGATAACAGATCAATTTCAAACTCCAAATTACTGTAATTTTGCATGTGATGGTTCAAATTTTGCAGGTGTTTAACGCCTGCAAGATCCAAACTGACACATGCAAAAACATTTTAACCCTTCCCCAAATAAGACCAGGTTTTGACGTCTCTGTTAGAAAAAGGCTTGGGAAAACATTGAGACAAAAGAAGAAACTGCTGATAACCAGCAGTTTCTCCTTTTGCCTCAATGTTTTCTGTGCTACAGTTTGCACAAATTCAATATTTTTCAACATCTATTTTGTCGTCTGCAGCAGCTTTCAAATTGGAACAGTCAAAATGTTTGTCGTTAAGGAATGGTTAAAATAAAGAATGCCTTTTCCATTTTTTTTTTTTTTTTTTACATAGGATAAATTTGTAAGCCTGTGCCATGATATCATGACTGAAGTTTAAAATTCATTAAAACTCCAAAATCTATGTGTAAATAAAAGTAAAATATAAAATCTTAAAGAAACCCACATTTTAACCATTTCCGAGGACAAAACCGCTTTTAAACAATCTTACCTGTCCCAAACAACATCTGGTTTTTAGGTAACTAGTAGTAATTGTTAGAAAACATGGAGAGAACAGAAGAAATTGCCGATGATCAACAAATTCTCTGCATCCCTAAATATTTAAGATAGCCTATATTTTTACGATAGAAAAGGCATAGGAAAACTGGAGCAAACCAATGATGATAAACATTTTCTCCTTTTACCTTTATATTTTCTAAACAATAATATTCCCAAATCCTATGTTTAGTAACATCACATTCTTGTAATAATGTTGTTGTCTGCAGCAGCTCTAAATTGTTTGCTGTTTGGGGAAGGGTTCATGGAAATATTAACCCATTACCAAACGACAACATTTTAGAGTGGTCCATTTCAAAATTGACACAAACGACAAAATAGATGTTATTAAAGAGAGGATTTGTGTAAAATATGGCACAGAAAATATTGAGACAAAAGGAGAAACTGCTGGTTATCAGCAGTTTCTTCTTTTGTTTCAATGTTTTCACAAGCCATTTCTATTAGGAAGTCAAAACCAGGTCTTGTTTGGAAAAGGGTTAAAACAACAATCACATTTCAAATAGATTCTCTTTCAAGATAAGTTTAAAGTATAAAACCGTTGCATTTCAACAAAAACCTTGTAACTGCAGCTTAAAACAAGCTGCAGTTACAATGTTTTTGTTGAAAAGCAACAAAATACTGGTGGTCGGAAGAATATCAACAAATTCACGGCAAGAATAAACAAAACTGAATAAAATTAAAAAAACAAATGGTGCCAAAAAACTGTGTAGAAATGATTTCATTATCTTAGAATTATATATTTTCTAGGATATAACCTCTCCATAACAAGATAATTATATTGAACTTGAAAGTTGCTGCAGATGACAAAAATATAATACAGCAAAATGTAAAGGTCTAAATTAAAGAAATAGAAATCCATGAAGGAAAAGGAGAAAATGCTAGTCATAAGCATTTTCTTTTTTCCCTGAAGATGTTCTGTACCATTATCCTTCTAAACCATGTCTTGATGATATAACATGATGTTAACCCATTCCCAGACAGAATAATTTTGGACTTGTCCAAATTCAAAAGATGTTGCAGACGACAGTTTCAAGTGATGATTTCTACATTTTTTTGTTCTTTTTGGGAAGAAAGGAATTGTGGGAAATGAAGAAATTGATTGTGACAAGAAATGCAGAAATTGCTTGTCACAAGCAATTTCTTCATTTTCCACAATGTTTTCCAAAGTCATTATCTTGGGGGAGTCAAAAGGCATCATTGTGTGGGAAAAGGTTAAAGACATGTAATTCATGAATGAAAATAATAATGAACAAACAAGCTGTGGTCTTTGAGCATCTAAACAAAATACCTACAGAAGGCAACAGGAGTCAGCCTATAAACCCTCTACCAGACATTAAAAGTTCATCTCATTACCAGACCATAAAATTTTTGATTGTTCCAAATTCAAAGAAGATGCAGATGAGGATGTCCATTGGATGAAATTTTACATTTTTTTGGTCTTGCTGGGTATAAAACGATGTGGGAAATGAAGAAATTGCTTGTCACAAGCAATATATTCATATTCAACAACATTTTCCAAAACTTTCACATTTGGGAGCGTCAAAAGGGGTCATCATGTGGGAATAGGTAAACATTTTCCAAAACATATATTAGGTTGCTCTTAATTGTCTATCAGATCTTAAGCTATGAGTATTTGTAAAAAGATAAATACATGTGTAATAATATAAATGTATGTTAAATAAAATAATTGTGGACAAGGAAAACATTTTTTAGGACAGTCCAAATTGAAAGGTCCTGCAGACTACAATTTAAGTTGAATGGAATTTCTAATTTTTAGGTCTTTTTTGTGATGGAAAACATTTTGGAAAATGAAGAAATGATGTTTTCCTTGGCCATTATTCTGTGGGGAGTCAAAAAGACCCATTGTGTGGTAATGGGTCAAGTCATCTAATCCTTACCAAATGTGGCCAAAAGACAGAAATGAACCCCTTCCCAGACAAGCCTGGCTTTTAATATATTAAAAGGAAGAATACTTGAAAACAGAGAAGGCAAAAAAAAGCTGAAAACTAGCGTTATCATCTTTTCACCCTATGTATTCTATGCCTTTACATTCAACTTTTATGTTTTAAAGTATTTAAACAATTATAGAACCATGCTTTCTGCATTAGATTTAAATTAAATCTTGACATTTTGATAAAGGGCTTAACCCTTGCCAAAACAACAGAATTTAAGAAACTGCTGCAGGTGACAAAATGGATGATGAATCGATTATAAAGATAGAATTTGTGAAAAAGATAGCACAGGAAATATAAAGGCAGGAGAAAATGCTTGACTCCTACAAGATAATGGCTTTAGAAAACATTATGGAAAATGACAAGCAATTTCTTCATTTTCCACAATGTTTTCTACCCCCCCCCCCCCCCCCCCAAAAAAAAAAAAAAAAAAAAAATGGAATTTAATTCACTTGATATTGTCGTCTGCAACATCTTTGGAAATTTGGCCAGTCTAATTTTTTGCCGTTTGCTAATGGGTTAACAGAATTTTCTTTATTTGCCTAAATATTTTCATTAACATTTTACATCAGAGAAGTCAAAACCAGGTCTTGTTTGGGGAAGGTTTAACATGTCTACAAATATCAAAGAAGAAAATGCCAACATTTCCATCTTTTACAAAAATGGCAACTAATGGCAATTGAGCAAAAACATGATTATTACAAAATGATGCAAACAAAAGAATTAACAAGATGTGTTTGTGAAACATGAATGCCCCCAAAATGGCAAAATTAAGTTTTCATGTCAAGTGTTCATGTTTAAAAGGGTTGGTAAGGGTTAATGAATGACCTTGAGGAAGGTCATACTGCATGGAACAGATAGATATCATTAAAAGAAGGTTGCATACCATTTGAGCTTTGCATGTCTAATACTTTTGGAGAAAATGGCAAAGTTAAGTTTTTAGACAGACAGAATGACAGACAGACATGAGTAAAACAGTATGCCCGACCTTTCGATATGTGGGCATAACAAGCTTCTGATTACTCAAATACTTATCTGGATATACATGAATATAATATGTATTCTGCTAACTTCATTCTATAAAATTCAAACAATTTTATGCATAAATGAAATAATTGATTTGGAAAGGGTAGATTGACTTGTGGCATTTTTTGTGACAATAAATAGTGAGGCAAGAATATAGGTCATCTATCTTTAGCCCTTTCCCACGTAGCATATTTTCAAATTTCCATTTCAAAAGCTGCTGCAGACAATAAATGGACCTAGTTTAAGAAAGAATTTGCGTACAATATAGCACAGAAAATATTGAGACATAAGGAGAAACTGCTGGTTATCAGCAGTTTCTTCTTTTGCCTCAATGTTTCCCAAGCCATTTCTATAAGGGACGTCAAAACCAGGTCTTGTTTGGGAAAGGGTTTATCATAACAATTTCAATACCATGTTTTACAACACAAGCTTTTTTGGTCAATAATCTTAATTAGAAACCTCAAAACTAGGCAGTGTATTGAAAAGGGTTAATAAAATTCTCTTACATTATATTTATATAATATAATTGAGCCAGGATCTGGAATAAAGTCCCTCATAGCATTTGAGACAAGCATGTTTCAAGATCAGCTTGCATCTACATGCAGTCTGATCTAGAACCATGTTGTTGTCTGATAGCTTTACCATCATCAGTAGTAATTATAAGAGTTCTTCATGGATCCAGATCAGCCTGCACTTTGGCACAGTCTGATCTTGAATCATTTAAGTCCTAGAAGCCATAGGGAACCTTTTTTCAGATCCCGACTCATATATAAAATAATTCTTTGTGTAGCCTTTAAAAACAACATAATTTTTGCAGATAACTAAGTAAATCTGACTGTCAGAATTAATATTCACTTTGAAAAGGTGGAAAATATTGAGGAAAAGGAAGAAACTGCTGGTCATCAGCATTTTCTTCCTTTTCTTCAATATTTTCTTAAGCTTTAGCTCTAAGCTGGGTTAAAGTCAGCCATTGTTTCGGTAAAGGTTAGTTTGAATCAGGGCATTTTTGTGGCAATATATAAATAGTTTTCTATGCTAAAGTTCAGCTTGGCGAGACAAGTCATTGCTTTATAAGGGCTCATTGTTTCTGGAAAGACTTAAAGTTTAATTTGTAGAATAATTTCTGACAAAGTTTTTGATATCAGAAAACAATGTCATCTATCTTTAACCATAACATTATCAACACCATGCTTAGCTATACAGGCCTTAATTGTCATTAGTATATGTTTCAATCTACGATCTAACGCTTTATAATGTAGGTCAGTTAAAATAGGGGCTATAGGGTCCTGTGCCAGAAGCTCCCGTAACACCGCGCTGAGGACCCCTTCCTGTAGAATGAGCAATCGGGACCAGGTTGATTCTCGTATACTGGAATGAGAAAAATAGAAAAATAATTTATCAGAAACGCTTAACCCATTCCAAAACTGAAAATATTTAGACTGATCCAAATTGAAAGATGTTGAAGATAACAATATCAAGTTAATGAAACTTTGGGTCTTTTAATCTTTCTGGTTAGAAAACATTGTGGAAAATGAAGAAATTGCTTGTGACAAGCAATTTCTTCATTTACCACAATGATATTCAAAGTCTTTATCCAGCTGGACGTCTTTATAATGTGGGTCAGTTATAATAGGGGCTACAGGGTCCTGTGACAATAGTTCTCGTAACACCACGCTAAGGACACCTTCCTGTAGAATGAGCAATCGGGACCAGGTTGATTCTCTTATACTGCAAAGAGAAAAAGAGAACAATAATCTATCAGAAACACTTAACTCATTCAAAAACTGCAATAATTTGGACTGATAGACATTGAAAGATGTTGAAGAGAACAATATCAAGTGAATGAAATATTGCATTTTTTGTTATTTCTGGTTAGAAAACATTGTGGGAAATGAAGAAATTGCTTGTCACAAGCAATTTCTTCATTTTCCACAATGATTTCCAAAGGTTTCATCTTGATAGGTATAAAAATGCATCATTATATGAGAATGGGTTAAACAAGCTGTAGCTATCCAGCTGGACTTCTTTATAATGTAGGTCAGTTAAAATAGGGGCTATAGGGTCCTGGGCTAACAGTTCTCGTAACACCGCACTGAGGACACCTTCCTGTAGAATGAGCAATCGGGACCAGGTTGATTCTCGTATACTGGAATGAGAAAAATAGAAATATTATTATTAGAAACACTTAACCATTTCCTCAATACAGCAAAAATTCAGACTGTACCAAAATGAAATGAGTCTAAGGTGAAGAAAATAATGCTTACTAAAGAAGAAAAGTCTAAGTTACAATATGAACAAGTATCTGGTGTTGTATGCAACACATAAAGTCCCCTACCGGCTTCACATTGACTCAATATGGTAATCAATAATAGATTAAGTTGCAGGATCCATTTTTTGCCATATTTTCACTATTTCCGTTACCATAGCAACCGCACTTTTCGTCAAAGAACAAAGATAAAATGATGTGCATAATCTACACATTGCCATCTAGTCATATACCAAGTCTCATCAAATTAGCTTGCTTACTCATTAACTTATCGCAGGATCCAATATTTTTTGCCATATTTTCACTATTTCCGTAACCATAGCAACAACAATTTTAGTCTAAAAACAAAAATAAAATGATGTGCATAATCTACACATTGCCATATAGTCATATACCAAGTCTCATCAAACTAGCTTGCTTAGTTATTATCTTATCGCAGGATCCCATTTTTGGCCATATTTTCACTATTTCTGTAACCATAGCAACCTCAATTTAAGTCGAAAAACAAAAATAAAATGATGTGCATAATCTACACATTGCCATCTAGTCATATACCAACTTTCATCAAAAACGCTTGCTTAGTTATTAAGTTATCGCGGGATCCAGATTTGAGCGGACAGACGGATGGACAGACAGACGGACGGACGGACGGACGGACGGACAGACGGAGGGCAAACCTATAGTCCCCTCCGGTGTGAACACCGGTAGGGGACTAAAAAGCTTGAAGGAAAAAGATAAAGTGCTGATTATCAGAATTTTCTTCCTTTCCTGCAATGTTTTCTAAACCCGCATTATTTAGTGGAATGTCCTATAGGAGTCACTGTTTATCAAAACCAAATACTTGGGGGACACGCTCTCCGCGGCTGGGGGATGTGATCTCGCCACAATCACAAGGACCAAGACAGCTTGGAAGAAATTCAGAGAGCTTTCACCAGTCCTTACATCACGCCACCTTTCCTATCAGACAAGAGGCCGCGTGTACAGCACATGCGTGAGGAGTGCGATGCTTCATGCCAGTGAGACCTGGGCCTTGACAAAGAAAAACCTCCAGCGACTACAACGCAATGACAGGGCCATGATCCACCAAAACTGTGGCATAAAACCAAAAGACACAGCTGCTGTAAGGTCACAAGAGCTTCTGGTGCGTCTTGGCCTCGAAGACCTCGCCCTTGTACTGCGAGTGAGACAGCTCTGCTGGTATGGCCATATACAGAGATCAGACAATGCAACCAAGACAGCATACCAGCTTGAAGTCTCTGGAAAGCGTAGCACTGGACGTCCTAAAACCACTTGGAAAGAACTATTGGAGAGAGATGCCAGGGAATGGAATCTATCAGTTACTGAAACCAGCGACAGAAAGAAATGGAGAACAGGAGTTAAATCTGCTATGCGTGCAGCCAGCCAGACAACTGGACGGGATCCCGCTGACGGTGGAACAGTCCCTACACCTGCACGATAAACAAAACACCGATGATGATGATGATGAAACAAATATAAAAAAAATTTAAAAAATATTGGTACTCTATAAATTAGATAGAGCTGTATAGTAGATTCTACGCAAAATAAACAATCAAATGTGCGCATTGCATTGAATGTTTATATCGTATAAAATCTACTATACAGACTCTATCTGACTTGGTGTTTGCTAGCAATTCATTGGAGACTGGATATGGCTATGTATAGGCGTCACATAAACTAGCTGACAGTCTCATTTAAGCGAAATATAGCAGCGAAATTTCAAAATATATTGCAATTTCGACCGACATTAGCCTAAAAAGTAGGTTGAACACTAAGTTCTAGATTCTAATAATCTATGAATGCATTCTCAAAATAGCACTAGACCATTTACATAATTTACCATGTGGCTCATATCAGTTTTTTCTACATTTCCCTCCTTCTTCACGAAAGCTCTCTCAGTATGTGACAAATAAATCATGGAATCTTTAGTAAGGATCATAAAATAACACAGACAAATCCTTACCTACAACACTGATATAAAGGAGCTAAAATACTTCTCTCATCGTGATATGGGTTACCAAAACTGAAATAGAGAGATTGAAATGTGACTAAGGATGAGTTCTAAATGCCTGCTTTGGATAGTATTCTGTCTCTCTCTTCCCTTTTAACTTCCAAATAACATGACCATTTACTGTCCAGATACACATTTTCATTAAAATTGTGAAATCAAAACTACATTTTAGTTTTGTTTGCTAAATTTCAATGAATAAATGAAAATCATTAAGAATTAAGAGAATGTATAGAATGACATTTAACATGTGCAAAAATAAATACCAAAGTAATACAATGCATATGTGCAGGAAGGTTAGTAACATTGGGTTGCAGGGGTGGGGGGTGGTGGGGGGCAATGGAAATATGGGTGTATTATTGGGAGGCTGAAAGCCCCTCCTCCAATTCCTACGCAAGTGCATTGTATGACAACAATAGCTGTTCTGTATGCACCATGTATAGAGTTGTAACTCATTTAAAAGCTGTTCTGACTTTCACGAGAATCCAAAACAACTTTATAAATGGATGCGCCTATACCATCTATTAAAAGTTTTCATTACACAAAAATCTTCTTGTTTTGAAAGGTTTTATGTACCTTTTTCCGTTATCTAATAGCAGCATCATGGCTGACAGGTCGTCTGTGATGGTTTCATATTGATGTCTGTCTGCGTTACCCACAAGATAGTCTAGAACACATGCATCTATCACATCCAGTAGCCTGGGACCCATGTTATATTGGGAACTCTTTAATACAGTTGTCTGACAGTAATCATTGTCAGTCTCCCATCTGAAAAATGGTTTGAAAAAAGAAAACGTTGATAGATATAGAATTTGTGTAAAATATAGCACAGAGGGGTCGTCTGTGACGGTTTCATATTGATGTCTGTCCGCGTTCCCCACAAGATAGTCTAGAACACACGTATCTATCACATCCAGTAGTCTGGGACCCGTGTTATATTGGGAACTCTTTAATACAGTTGTCTGACAGTAATCATTGTCTGTCTCCCATCTGAAAAAGGGTTTGTAAAAAGAAAATGTTGATAAAGATAGAATTTGTATAAAATATAGCACAAAAAATATTGAGACAAAAGATGAAAATGATGATTACCAAAAAATGGATATTGTTAAAGATAAGATTTGTGTCAAATATAGCAAAGAAAATATTGAGACAAAAGGAGAAAATGCTGGCTACCAGCAATTTCTTCTTTTGTCTCAATATTTTCCAAAGCCTCTCTCCCTCACGAGAGGCCAAAACCTGGGTTTTTCTTCTTCTGTCCCAATGATTTCCCAAGCTTTTTCCTATTAAGAATGACAAAACAAATGTTTTTATGGGAAAGAAATCATCACAGCTACAAGATAGTCTAGAACACATGCATCTATCACATCCAGTAGCCTGGGACCCGTGTTATATTGGGAACTCTTTAAGACAGTTGTATGACAGTAATCATAGTCCGTCTCCCATCTGAAAAAAGGTTTGAAAAAAGAAAATGTTGATAAAGATAGAATTTGTGTACAATTTAGTACAGAAAATATTGAGATAAAAGGAGAAAATGCTGTTTACCAGCATTTTCTTCTTTTGTCTCAATATTTTCCACAGCCTTTCTCTCTAAAACACCAAAACCTTGACTTGGTAATTAACATTTTCTCTTCGTCTGTCTGTCCGCGTTTCTCACTAGATAGTCTAGAACACATGCATCTATCACAGCGAGTAGTCTGGGACCCATGTTATATTGGGAACTCTTTAATACAGTTATCTGACAGTAATTATTGTCAGTCTCCCATCTGGAAATGGTTTAGAAAAGAAAATGTTGATAGAAATAGAATTTGTGTAATCTGTAGCACAAAAAATATTGAGACAAAAGGAGAAAATGCTGGTTACCAGCATTTTCTTCTTTTGTCTCAATATTTTCCAGTCTTTCTCTCTATAGGTGCCAAAACCTTGTTATTTAAAATTTTCTTCTTTTGCATCAATATTTTTCCAAAGCTTTTTCTATTACGAAAGGCATAAAAAATGTTTTTATGTAAGAAAGAGTAAAAAGAATCCACAAGATAGTCTAGAACACACGCATCTATCACATCCAGTAGCCTGGGACCCGTGTTATATTGGGAACTCTTTAATACAGTTGTATGACAGTAATCATTGTCTGTCTCACACCTGGAAAAAGGTTTGTAAAAAGAAAATGTTGATAAAGATAGAATTTGGAGGGTCGTCTGTGACAGTTTCATATTGATGTCTGTCCGTGTTCCCCACGAGAAATCATCACAGCTACAAGATAGTCTAGAACACATGCATCTATCATATCCAGTAGTCTGGGACCCATGTTATATTGGGAACTCTTTAGTACAGTTGTCTGACAGTAATCAGTGTCAGTCTCCCATCTGAAAATGGTTTGAAACAAGAAAATGGTGATAGATATAGAATTTGTGAATAATGTAACAAAGAAAATATTGAGACAAAAGAAGAAAATGCTGGTGACCAGCATTTTCTTCTTTTGTCTCAATGTTTTCCAAAGCCTCTTTTTCCCTCTCGAGATGCCAAAACCTGGGTTTTTCTTCTTCTGTCCCAATGTTTTCCCAAGCTTTTTTCTATTAAGAAATGCAAAACAAATGTTTTTATGGGAAAGAAATCATCACAGCTACAAGATAGTCTAGAACACACGCATCTATCACATCCAGTAGCCTGGGACCCGTGTTATATTGGGAACTCTTTACTCTTTACTCTGACAGGTCGTCTGTGATGGTTTCATATTGATGTCTGTCTGCGTTACCCACAAGATAGTCTAGAACACATGCATCTATCACATCCAGTAGCCTGGGACCCGTGTTATATTGGGAACTCTTTAATACAGTTGTCTGGCAGTAATCATTGTCTGTCTCCCATCTGGAAAATGGTTTAAAAAAAGAAAATGGTGATTAAGATAGAATTTGTGTAAATATAGCAAAGAAAATATTGAGACAAAAGGAGAAAATGCTGGTTACCAGCATTTTCTTCTTTTGTCTCATTATTTTCCACATTCTTTTTCTTTAACCCTTTCACTGCCATAGGCGACTTTTGTTGACCTGGGGTTTCTGCCATAGGCGACTTTTGTCCACAAATTTATGGGGACGAGTACCAACAACATAAAAAAAAAATTCTTTTATTTCATAAATTACCTTTAAATTTTGGTCACATATAGGTGCTTCATTTGTCTGTATGTGCTGAAAATTTGAAAGGAATCCATCCAATGAGTCAAAAGTTATGCATGTTTTTGTGAACAGGGTATCGAAATTTCTTCGAATTAATTCAGCGGTTAGAAACACGTCCGAAAAAAATATTTGGCAGTGAAAGGGTTTAAGATGCTAAAACATGGTCTTGTTTTTTAGTATTTTCTTCTTTCTCATTGATTTCCCAAGCTTTTTCAATAAAGAATGACAAAACAAATGCCTTTATGTGAAAGGGTTAAAGGAATCAACAAGATAGTCTAGAACACACGCATCTATCACATCCAATACAGTTGTCTGGCAGTAATCATTGTCTGTCTCCCATCTGAAAAGAGGTTTGTAAAAGATAATGTTGATAAATATAGAATTTGTATAAACTAGAAATCTATCACTGAAGGTGATAAAAATACCCCCGCCACCACCTTTGTTCAGACAAGTGTTTTTGTTGATTTAGGAGCCATACTCAGAAATTGTCAATCCGATTTTATTGAAATTTGGTCCAATCAGGGGCCATAACTCAGAAAGTATTGGTCTGATTTCCATAAATTTTGCATATTGCATATATACAGGTCCTAATGCATACCTGTGCCAAATATGAAGCAAATTGTTCATTAACTGTAGGAGGAATTGTCCAGACAAGCATTTTTGTCAAATCAGGGGCCATAACTCAGAAAGTGTCGGTCTGATTTTCGTGAAATGTGCATCTTGCACATGTACAGAAGTTAATGCACACCTGTGCCAAGTATGAAGCAAATCATATAGTAACTAAAGGAGGACTTGTCCGGACGAGCATTTTTTGGTAAAATCAAGGGCCATAACTGAAAAAGTAAAGGTCAGATTTTCATGAAATGTGCGTCTTGCACATGTACAAGTCCTTATGCAGACATGTGCCAAGTATGAAGCAAATCGGATAGTATCTGTAGGAGGAGTTGGCCGGACAAGCATTTCTGGGTCAAATCAGGGGCCATAACTCATAAAGTATTGGTCTGATTTCCGTGAAATTTGTGTCTTGCACATCTACAGGTTACAATGAACACTTGTGCCAAGTATGAACTAAATCAGTCCACAAGTGTAGGAGGAGTTATCTGGACAAGCATTTTTTAGTCAAATCAGGGGCCATAACTCAGAAATTATCGGTCCGATTAACGTGAAATTTGCGTCTTGCACATCTACAGGTCCTAATGCACACCTGTGCCAAGTATGAAGCAAATCGGACAGTAACTGTAGGAGGAGTTGGCCGGACAAGCATTTTTGGGTCAAATCAGGGGCCATAACTCAGAAAGTATCGGTCCGATTTCCGTGAAATTTGCGTCTTGCACATCTACAGGTCACAATGAACACTTGTGCCAAGTATGAACTAAATCGGTCCACAAGTGTAGGAGGAGTTATCCGGACAAGTGTTTTTTGGTCAAATCAGGGGCCATAACTCAAAAAGTATCGGTCCGATTTCCGTGAAATTTGCGTCTTGCACATCTACAGGTCACAATGAACACTTGTGCCAAGTATGAACAAATTCGGTCAACAAGTGTAGGAGGAGTTGTCCGGACAAAGTTTTGGAGACAGATTAACCATCCAACCTTCCAACCATCCAACCTTCCAACCATCCAACCAACCAACCAACCATCCAACCACTGGACCGACAGGTTGATTCCAGTATACCCCCTCCAAACTTTGTTTGCGGGGGTATAAATATAGCACGGAGGGGTCTTCTGTAATAGTTTCATATTGATGTCTGTCTGCGTTACCAACTAGATAGTCTAGAACACATGCATCTATAACATTCAGTAGTCTGGGACCCATGTTATATTGGGAACTCTTTAATACAGTTGTCTGACAGTAATCATTATCAGTCTCCCATCTGAAAAGAGGTTTGTAAGAAGAAAATGTTGATAATGATAGAATTTGTATAAAATGTAGCAACGAAAATATTGCCAGTATTTTCAATCTTCGTCACAATATTTTTTCCACAGTCTTTCTCCCTAGAGACACCAAAGCATGGGCTTGTTCAAAAATATTTTCTTCTTCTTTCTCAATGTTTTCCAACTTTTCTATGAAGGCTATCAGATCCAGGTTTGTCTTGGAAGGGTTAAAAAAAGAATCAACACATGTATGTTCCCAACAAGATAGTCTAGAACACACGCATCTATCACATCCAGTAGTCTGGGACCCGTGTTATATTGGGAACTCTTTAATACAGTTGTCCGACAGTAATCATTGTCCGTCTCCCACCTGAAATAGATTTGTAAAAGAAAATGTTGATAACGATAGAATTTGTGTAAAATATAGCACAGAGGGGTCGTCTGTGATGTCTGTCCGCGTTCCCCACAAGATAGTCTAGAACACATGTATCTATCACATCCAGTAGCCTGGGACCCGTGTTATATTGGGAACTCTTTAATACAGTTGTCCGACAGTAATCATTGTCAGTCTCCCATCTGGAAAAAAAGTTTGTAAAAAAGAAAATATTGATAAAGAAAGAATTTGTGGACAATGTAGCAAAGAAAATATTGAGACAAAAGGAGAAAATGCTGGTTACCAGCATTTTCTTCTTTTGTCTCAATATTTTCTCAAAACAGTCTTTCTCTCTATAGGTGCCAAAACCTGCGTTTGTTATTCAAATTTTTCTTCTTTTGTATCAATATTTTTCCAAAGCTTTTTCTATTGCGAAAGGCAAAACAAATGTTTTTATGTAAGAAAGATTTAAAAGAATCAACAAGATAGTCTAGAACACACGCATCTATCACATCCGGTAGCCTGGGACCCGTGTTATATTGGGAACTCTTTAATACAGTTGTATGACAGTAATCATTGTCTGTCTCCCATCTGAAAAATGGTTTGTAAAGAGAAAATGTTGATAAAGATAGAATTTGTGTACAATTTAGTACAGAAAATATTGAGACAAAAGGAGAAAATGCTGGTTACCAGCATCTTCTTCTTTTGTCTCAATGTTTTCCACAGTCTTTCTCTCCAGAGATGCCAAAACCTGAACTTATTATTTAGTATTTTCTTCTTTTGTCTAAATGATTCCCAAGCTTTTTCCTATTAAGAAAGGCAAAACAAATGTTTTTATGGGAAAGAAATCATCACAGCTACAAGATAGTCTAGAACACATGCATCTATAACATCGAGTAGTCTGGGACCCGTGTTATATTGGGAACTCTTTAGTATAGTTGTCTGACAGTAATTATTGTCTGTCTCCCATCTGGAAAGGGTTTGTAAAACAAGATGTATTTGTGAAACACCAATGCCCTCGAAATGACCATTTTTTCTAAAATGTTAAGTTTTTGTGTAAAGGGTTGGTAAGGGTTAACAGATGACCTTGAGGAAGGTCAAATTGCATGGAACAGATAGATATCATTAAAACAAAGTTGCATACCAAATTTGAGTTCTGTATGTAAAATACTTTAAGAGAAAAAGGCAAATGTTAAGTTTTCGGACAGGAAGATGGACAGATGAACTGACTGACAGACGAGTAAAACAATATGCCCCAGATCTCTCAACATGGGGGCATAAAAATATATTTTTTTTCTATTACATAATTTTTACGTATAGTTCCAATATGTTAACAACTTATCAATGTTTATGACACCTCATGAAAGATTCTGACTTTGCTAGTGTATTGGTTTTTTTTTTTCAAAATTAGATTCTACTCCCCTTCCCACACAAGACATGGTTTTAACTTCTTAATTAAACAGACTGGGAAAACATTGAGGCAAAAAAGAAAATTTAATGTTGAGTCAGCACTTTCCATTGCCCAAATAATTTTTGTACTATATTTTGCAAATCCATCTTTGGCAATTTCAATTTTGTCAAGTTGGATCAACTTAAAATTTCACTGTTTGGAAGGATTAAAACAGCCTTCTGACAATAATCAAAGTACACAGGAATTTACCTTACTTTGCTAGTGTATTATTTTTATATGTTCTACTCCACGGATGTTTAAACTTCTTCAGCTTCATATGGTCTGGTAGCCACAAAACTAGCGCCCCCTCTAACTTTGTACCTTGACCACAAACACCTGTATCTTCTCCCTTAAAGAAAATGTTGAAATAAAACATTTTTGTAAAAGAGCCTTAATAAAGTTCACATTTTATTCACTGAGTCGGGTTCAATTCATCTTCCAACAACTATGGCCACTTGAGCATCTAATCATGGATGTGTCATTTCTCTTACCAGTACTACCACAATATCCTACCCAAGCTGCAAGCTGCTGCACCACATGGATTAATCATTTGTATGACCTTAAAATTCGTACAAATGTATGATGTACATTCATGATAAATTCATGTGAGCCTTGTATCATAACAGTTTGGGTATCGAATATTTTCAACATGCAATTAACTTTTCTCATTCTGTTCATGTCATTTTCCTGTTATGACCAAAGCTTTGGCAGGCAGTATAGGCCAAGATCAGCCTGCACAGACATACACTTTGATCTTAGCCTATACTGTCTGCTTTTTACTAAGTTATTGTTGCATGAAAAAATCGAGACAAATTCATCAAAACAAGAGGACCATGATGGTCCTATATCGCTCACCTGAACCAAAATGATATTAGCAACACTTTTGTTCAATTCAATAAACATTTATGACTATAAGACTGAAAACTAACTTATAGTCAATAACTTTGTGAAAATCAAACTCATCTGAGATCTTATGGTGCCAAACATTGTGTCCAGGTTTTTCTTGATTGATAAATAATCACAGATTCTAGAGTATAAACAAGGTCGAAAACAGCCAAAGACAGTATTTTTTTCAAATTCAAGGGCACACAATTCTCGACTTTCTGATCACATCAGACTGAAAATCTACCTCATCCAAGATATTATGGTCTCCAACATAGTGTCCAAGATTTGTCTTGATTGGTCAATAATTGAAGATTCAAGATCGAAAAACAGCCAGAAACGGCTATTTTGTTAAATTCAAGGGCACATAACTCTCAACTTTCTGATCGGATCAAACTCATCAAACTCATCCGACATATTATGGTCCCAAACATTGTGTCCAAGTTTTGTCTTGATTAATTGATAATTGTAGATTCTAGAGTGTAAACAAGGTCGAAAACAGCCGAAAATGATAATTTTATCAAATTCAAGGGCACATAACTCTCGTCTTTCTGGTCAGATCACACTAAAAATCAAACTCATCAGAAATCTTATCCTCTCAAACATTGTGTCCAAGATTTGTCTTGATTGGACAATAATTGAAAATTCTAGAGTGTAAACAAGGTTGAAAACAGTCAAAAACGACAATTTTGTCAAATTCAAGGGCACATAAGTCTCGACTTTCTTGTCTTATCAGATTGAAAATTCTAGTCGTCTGAGATCTTATGATCTCTAACATTATGTCCAAGTTTTGTCTTGATTGATTGATAAATGTAGATTCTAGAGTGTAAACAATGTCGAAAACAGCCGAAAATGACAATTTTATCAAATTCAAGGGCACATAACTCTTCTCTTTATTGTCAGATCACACTGAAAATCGAACTCATCCGAAATCTTACGGTCTCAAACATTGTGTCCAAGATTTGTCTTGATTGGTCAATAATTGTAGATTCTAGAGTGTAAACAAGGTCGAAAACAGTCAAAAACGACAATTTTGTCAAATTCAAGGGCACATAAGTCTCGACTTTCTTGTCTTATCAGATTGAAAATTCAACTCATCTGAGATCTTATGATCTCCAACATTGTGATTAAGTTTTGTCTTGATTGATTAATAAATGTAGATTCTAGAGTATAAACAATGTCGAAAAACAGCCGAAAATGACAATTTTATCAAATTCAAGGGCACATAACTCTAGTCTTTTTTGTCAGATCACACTGAAAATCAAACTCACCAAAGATCTTATGGTCTAAAACATTGTGTCCAAGATTTGTCTTGATTGGTCAATAATTGTAGATTCTAGAGTGTAAACAAGGTCGAAAACAGTCAAAAACGACAATTTTGTCAAATTCAAGGGCACATAACTCTCGACTTTCTCGTCTAATCAGACTAAAAATTACACTCACCCGAGATCTTATGGTCTCCAACATTGTGTTCAAGATTTGTCTTGATTGGTCAATAATTGTAGATTCTAGAGTGTAAACAAGGTCGAAAACGGTAATTTTGACAAATTCAAGGGCACATAACTTTTGACTTTTTCGCCTGATCTGACTGAAAATCGAACTCATCCAAGATCCTATAGTCTCCAATATTATATCCAAGTTTTGTATTGATTGGGCAATAATTGTAGATGATAGAGTGTAAACAAAGTTAAAAACAGCATTTTTCGTCATTCAGGGGCAGATAACTCCACACTTTCTGGTCCGATCTGGCCCTTAATCGAACTCATCCGAGAACTTATGACCATACTTGTTTTGACAAAGTTTGGTCAAGATTGACTAATATTTGTGGATGCTAGAGTGTAAACACCAAATTGTGGACAGACGGACGGACGACGGACAAAAAGCGATCACAATAGCTCACCTCGAGCACTTCGTGCTCAGGTGAGCTAATGATTCTTAAATGGGCAATTACTTTTAAACAAAATTTAAAGTTTGGTTTCGATTATTGGGGTTTTACGCCATTTTCAACTGCTATGGCTATATCGCGGTGGCTGGAGCACCTAACCATGGATTCCTGTTGTTTCTCATACCAGTACTACAGCATCGTAACCGAGCCTCCAGGTAGGTTTATGATATTTAACCATTGATGTGTGACATTTTGTCAGAAATGATATTTGTCACGACCAGGTATCCAACCCAGGACCTCTCGAGTGAGAGGCATATGCGCAATGGCCTTGGCCTGCAAAATTTAAGGTCAACTGGACAATGGTAATAGCTTATTTACCTTACAGTAGTAACATTTCCCATAAAAACAGAAGTTACTGTTCCTGGTATAGAATGTATCTTTAAGTCTCTGTGTAGCTACAGGTTCTATATCTGTTGCCATGTCAACCACATGTCCAACCACTAGTGGGGTTCTACGGTACTCTAGCACTTGTTGGGAAATCATTAAGTGTTATTTACCTTACAGTAGTAACATTTCCCATAAAAACAGAAGTTACTGTTCCTGGTGTAGAATGTATCTTTAAGTCTCTGTGTAGCTACAGGTTCTATATCTGTTGCCATGTCAACCACATGTCCAACCACTAGTGGGGTTCTACGGTACTCTAGAACTTGTTGGGAAATGATTAACCCATTACCAAACGACAAAATTTTAGGTTGTCCCAAATTCAAAGGTGTTGCAGATGACAATTTGTAGTGATTGAAATATAAATTTTTTGGATATTTTGTTTAGAAAACATTGTGGTAAATGAAGAAATTGCTTGTCACAAGCAATTTCTTCATTTCCCACAATGTTTTCAAAAGCTATTAACTTGTGGGGAGTCAAAAAGAGCCACTGTGTGGTAATGGGTAAAGTGATATTTACCTTACAGTAGTAACATTTCCCATAAAAACAGAAGTTACTGTTCCTGGTGTAGAATGTATCTTTAAGTCTCTGTGCAGCTACAGGTTCTATATCTGTTGCCATGTCAACCACATGTCCAACAACTAGTGGGGTTCTATAGTATTCTAGCACTTGTTGGGAAATCATTAACCAATTACCAAACGACAAAATTTTAGGCTGTCCCAAATTCAAAGATGTTGCAGACGACAATTTGTAGTGATCGAAATATAAATTTTTTGGATATTTTGTTAAGAAAACATTGTGGTAAATGAAGAAATTGCTTGTCACAAGCAATTTCCTCATTTCCCACGATGTTTTCCAAAGCCATTAACTTGTGGGGAGTCAAAAAGAGCCACTGTGTGGTACTGGGTTAAGTGATATTTACCTTACAATAGTAGAATTTCCCATAAAAACAGAAGTTACTGTTCCTGGTGTAGAATGTATCTTTAAGTCTCTGTGCAGATACAGGTTCTATATCAGTTACCATGTCAACCACATGTCCAACCACTAGTGGGGTTCTACGGTATTCTAGCACTTGTTAGGAAATCAGTAAATGATATTTACCTTACAGTAGTAGCATTTCCCATAAAAACAGAAGTTACTGTTCCTGGTATAGAATGTATCTTTAAGTCTCTGTGCAGCTACAGGTTCTATATCTGTTGCCATGTCAACCACGTGTCCAACAACTAGTGGGGTTCTGCGGTACTCTAGCACTTGTTGGGAAATCATTAAGTAATATTTACCTTACAATAGTAACATTTCCCATAAAAACAGAAGTTACTGTTCCTAGTGTAGAATGTATCTTTAAGTCTCTGTGCAGCTACAGGTTCTATATCTGTTGCCATGTCAACCACATGTCCAACCACTAGTGGGGTTCTACCGTATTAAGTGATATTTACCTTACAGTAGTAACATTTCCCATAAAAACAGAAGTTACTGTTCCTAGTGTAGAATGTATCTTTAAGTCTCTGTGCAGCTACTGGTTCTATATCAGTTGCCATGTCAACCACATGTCCAACCACTAGTGGGGTTCTACGGTATTCTAGCACTTGTTGGGAAATCATTAACCTATTACCAAATGGCAAACCTTTAGACTCCTCCAAATTCAAAGATGTTGCAGCGACATTTAAAACTGACTGAAATTTTACATTTTGTGGTCTTTTTGTGTGGAAAATATTGTGGAAAATGAAGAAATTGCTTGTCACAAGCAATTTCTTCATTTCCCACAATGTTTTCAAAAGCTATTAACTTGTGGGAAGTCAAAAATAGCCACTGTGTGGTAATGAGTTAAGTGTTATTTACCTTACAGTAGTAACATTTCCCATAAAAACAGAAGTTACTGTTCCTGGTGTAGAATGTATCTTTAAGTCTCTGTGCAGCTACAGGTTCTATGTCTGTTGCCATGTCAACCACATGTCCAACCACTAGTGGGGTTCTACGGTATTCTAGCACTTGTTGGGAAATCATTAACCAATTACCAAACGGCAAACTTTTAGACTCCTCCAAATTCAAAGATGTTGCAGCGACATTTAAAACTGACTGAAATTTTACATTTTGTGGTCTTTTTGTGTAGAAAATATTGTGGAAAATGAAGAAATTGCTTGTCACAAGCAATTTCTTCATTTCCCACAATGTTTTCAAAAGCTATTAACTTGTGGGGAGTCAAAAAGAGCCATTGTGTGGTAATGGGTTAAGTGATATTTACCTTACAATAGTAACATTTCCCATAAAAACAGAAGTTACTGTTCCTAGTATAGAATGTATCTTTAAGTCTCTGTGCAGCTATAGGTTCTATATCTGTTGCCATGTCAACCACATGTCCAACAACTAGTGGGGTTCTACGGTATTCTAGCACTTGTTGGGAAATCATTAAGTGATATTTACCTTACAGTAGTAACATTTCCCATAAAAAACAGAAGTTACTGTTTCTAGTATAGAATGTATCTTTAAGTCTCTGTGCAGCTACAGGGTCTATATCTGTTGCCATGTCAACCACATGTCCAACCACTAGTGGGGTTCTACGGTATTCTAGCACTTGTTGGGAAATCATTAACCCATTACTAAACGACAAAATTTTAGGTTGTCCCAAATTCAAAGATGTTGCAGACGACAATTTGTAGTGATTGAAATATAATTTTTTTGGATATTTTGTTTAGAAAACATTGTGGTAAATGAAGAAATTGCTTGTCACAAGCAATTTCTTCATTTCCCACAATGTTTCCAAAAGCTATTAACTTGTGGGGAGTCAAAATGAGCCACTGTGTGGTAATGGGTTAAGTGATATTTACCTTACAATAGTAACATTTCCCATAAAAACAGAAGTTACTGTTCCTAGTGTAGAATGTATCTTTAAGTCTCTGTGCAGCTACAGGTTCTATATCAGTTGCCATGTCAACCACATGTCCAACCACTAGTGGGGTTCTACGGTATTCTAGCACTTGTTGGGAAATCATTAAGTGATATTTACCTTACAGTAGTAACATTTCCCATAAAAACAGAAGTTACTGTTCCTGGTGTAGAAAGTATCTTTAAGTCTCTGTACAGCTACAGGTTCTATATCTGTTACCATGTCAACCACATGTCCAACAACTAGTGGGGTTCTACGGTATTAAGTGATATTTACCTTACAGTAGTAACATTTCCCATAAAAACAGAAGTTACTGTTCCTTGTGTAGAAAGTATCTTTAAGTCTCTGTGCGGCTACTGGTTCTATATCTGTTGCCATGTCAACCACATGGCCAACCACTAGTGGGGTTCTACGGTATTCTAGCACTTGTTGGGAAATCATTAACCCTTTCCAAAACAACAAAATTTTAGGGTTATCCTCTTCAAAAACTGCCACAAATGACCAAATGGATGTTATTAAAGATAGGATTCGTGTAAAATATGACACAGAAAATATTGAGACAAAAGGAGAAACTGCTGGTTATCAGCAGTTTCTTCTTTTGTATCAATGTTTTCTCAAGCCTTTTTTAATAGGGACGTCAAAACCAGGTCTTGTTTGGGAAAGGGTTAAGTGATATTTACCTTACAATAGTAACATTTCCCATAAAAACAGAAGTTACTGTTCCTGGTGTAGAATGTATCTTTAAGTCTCTGTGCAGCTACAAGTTCTATATCTGTTGCCATGTCAACCACATGTCCAACAACCAATGGGGTTCTACGGTATTAAGTGATATTTACCTTACAGTAGTAACATTTCCCATAAAAACAGAAGTTACTGTTCCTGGTATAGAATGTATCTTTAAGTCTCTGTACAGCTACGGGTTCTATATCTGTTGCCATGTCAACCACATGTCCAACAACCAATGGGGTTCTACGGTATTCTAGGAGCCTGGAAAAAAGAGGATGGAAATTTTGGGCTTGTCAAATTAAAAAATGTTGTATATGATAATTTCAAGTGAAAGAAATTTAAAATTTTTTGGTGTTTATTGGCAGAAAAATAGTGGGGAATTAAGAAATTGCTTGTCACTAGTAATTTCTTCATTTTCCACAATGTTCTCCTAAGCCTGTATCTTATAGGGCATCAAAAAGCGTCACCGTGTGGGAATAGATTAATATGTTTCTTTAGAACTAGACTAATTGATTTATTAAATTGTGTTTAAAGTGGCATTTCACATTTATTTCATTTTTTAAAACTGTGTCTTGATGCAAAGATTACTTATTCTAATGCGTAGAAATGCTATCAGTTTTTTAAACTTGTTATTTATAAGCGAAAAATACGCCTTTAAAGTTGAGGCAGAAATGACAAATTCTATATAAATCTGAACTGTTGACCACAACAATTTGTTTAATTTTAGCACACAAATATATATTTCTTGTAAACGGTTCAATATTTTGACTTGAAATTTTCAGACTTTTCATAAGAATACATGCTCTTTCAGATAGAATAAAAGTAAAATTTATGTAAAAATAATTGTGAAATGTCACTTTAACCTGTAACCAGACAGCAAAACATTAGACCAGTCCAAATTCAAAGATATTGCAGACCATAATTTTAAGGGAATGAACATCTCTCTTTGATAGTCTTTTTAGATAGAAATTATTGTGAACTAGAAAGACCTGAAGGTCTTGAGTCGCTCCACAGGCCTGAATTTCTTATAGTTCAAGCTGAAAATTACACAAAGGCAATATCTAATCGTCACCAACATTCTGTTCTAGTTTTGTCTTAATTAGTCCATATTTGTAGATGCTAGAGTGAAATCAAAGTCAAAATAGAGCCGAAAATGGCAATTTTGTCAATTTCAAGTGCACATAACTCATGATACAAAATTCAGATCAAGCTGAAAATTATACCAAGGCAAGATCTTATGGTCACCAATATTCTGTACAAGTAATGTCTTGATTAATCAGTATTTGTAGTTGCTAGAGTGAAAACAAAGTCAAAATAGAGCCGAAAATGGTAATTTTGTCAATTTCAAGGGCACATAACTCATGATATAAAATTAAGATCAAGCTGAAAATTATACCAAGGCAAGATCTTATGGTCACCAATATTCTCTACAAGTTTTGTCTTGATTAATCAGTATTCGTAGTTGCTAGAGTGAAAACAAAGTAAAAATAGAGCCGAAAATGGTAATTTTGTCAATTTCAAGGGCACATAACTCATGATGTAAAATTCAGATCAAGCTGAAAATTACATCAAGGCAAGATCTTATAGTCACCAACATTTTGTTAAAGTTTTCTCAAGATTTGTCAATATTTGTAGTTGATAGAGTGAAAACATGTCAAAATAGAGCCTAAAATAGCAATATTGTCAATTTCAAGGGCACATAACTCATGATGTAAAATTCAGATCAATCTGAAAATTAGACACAGGCAGGATATAATGCTTATATATATTCTGTCCAAGTTTTGTCTTGATTGGTTGATATTTGTAGATTTTAGAGCAAAAATAAAGTCAAAACCAGCTATTTTTGACATTCAAGGGCAGATAACTCAGCTTATTCTGGTTCGATCAAAATTCTTTGAAGGAATCTGAGAAAGGGTCACCCAAGAATCATTCCTGTGAAGTTTGGTTGAAATCCATCCAGTAGTTTCTGAGAAGAAGATTTTTAAAGAAAAAGTTTACGGACGGACGCACTGACGCACGACGGACACACCGCCATGACAATAGCCCGCTGGCCTGAAAGGCCAGTGGAGCTAAAAATGGAGAAATGCTTGTCCAAAGAATCTTTTCATTTTCCACAATGTTTTCCAATGCTTTTTCCTTGTGGGGATCAAAAAGTGCCATCGCGTGGTAATGCGTTAACCCATTCCCACACTGTGACGCTTTTTGATACCACTCAAGGAAATGCTTGGGAAAACATTGTGGAAAAATGAAGAAATTGCAGAATAGCAAGCAATTTCTTCATTTTCCACAATGTTTTCTAATCAAAAATGGTTAGATTTTTTAAATTTGATCAACATAAAATTGTTTTCTGCTACGCCTATCCAAAGTTTTGTTGTTTGGTAATGGGTTAATGTCATTTTTAACAGTTTTTACATCATATTGTGGAAGCTGCAGCATTTAAACATAGATTCCTGGCATTTCTCTTATACATACCATACTTAAAACTTGGATTCATCCATTGGTGTGAGAGAAAAATGACTTTTTTCATATGTCAGACAGGAAATGGCCGAGTAGGGATTTGAACCCAAACGCCTGGATTGATATGAAACCATGCTAAACACTATTGTAATTAATCTAATGAGCCTCCATATTGTAATAAATGCCCATTCTAAATTAAGGAAATAATAATTTTAGTCATAAGATTTCGTTTTATTACTTTAATTATTCATTATTCAAATTTTTAATACTTATTTTGGGGGGTGGGGAGTGGCGGTGTATGTGTTGAAGAACTGAAGAGACCGATTACTCGCTGCTACTTAGAAAAGATTCAAACATCATACCTGCCGAGATGGAAGGATGCTATTTCTCCATTATGTCTGTCTTCACCAGCATACGGCTCTCCCTCTATCACATGTTCTCTAGAAAACCTGAAGTTATATGTTATATAGGATATGGTAAAAGTTAGTTTTTTTTTATTTCGTATAGAAGATTCAAATCCAGCATCCTCTTCACATCCTTGAACCTATCTTAACAGGCCAATAGAAACAGGGCGTGGGGTGGAAGGTGTAACTAAGCCCCTAAAAGTTGGCCAAAAATGCAAAGTCTTTCTTTTTTCACACCAAAAATATTTAGGGAAACTGTGATTTAGACATACTAATGATCAGCAGTTTCTTCTTTCTCTGTATGTTTTGTTCACCATAACATACTACTTTCTGGTAAGGTTTTAGAAGTAATAAAAGCCTATTTGAAGTCCCAATAGAGCTCTGTTCAGACTTAACCCTTTCCCAATCAAGACCTGGTTTTGACGCATCTAATAGAAAAGGCTTTGGAAAATATTGAACCAAAAGAAGAAACTGCTGATAATCAGCAGTTTCTCCTTTTGTCTCAATATTTTCTGTGCCATATTTTACACAAATCCTATCTTTAATGACATCTATTTTGTCATTTGTAGCAGTTTTTGAAGTGGATCACCCTATAATTTTGTTTGTTTGGGAAATGGTTAAACATTAAAGTTTAATGTTAATGGAAGCAAGTGTGAAATGTGCTAATGGTATAGACTAAAACACATGCACAAGATAATAAAACTAAAATTGTCACTGAATGTTACATTGCAACAGAAAATTTTCCCCAAAATTTAGTTTCCCTAAGCCATTCCAAAACAACATTTGGTTTTGCCATCATGCAAAAATGTCTCCAAAAAATTCTCCAATACCTTAAAGTGACATTTCACATTTATTTCATTTTTCAAAAGTATGTCTTGATGCAAAGATTGTTTATTCTAATGCGTAGAAATGCTATCAGTTTATTGAGGTTGTTATTTATAAGCGAAAAATACGCCTTTAAAGTTGAGACAGACATGACAAATTCTATATAAATCTTGACTGTTGTCCACAACAATTTGTTAAATTTTAGCACAAAAATATATATTTCTGGTAAACGGTTCATTATTTTGACTTGAAATTTTCAGAATTTTCATAAGAAAAGATGTTCTTTCAGATAGAATAAAAGTTATTTTTGTATAAAAATTATTGTGAAATGTCACTTTAATAAGCTGCTTGACTTCCGTCTGAGACAGAATGTCCCAATAGTATAGTAATTATATACAGTAAAAATATTCATTCTGCTATTTTTGCTAGGCATTCACATTACCTTAGCCCTTTCACAAACAAGACCTGGTTTTGACATCTCTTATTGAAATGGCTTGGCAAAACATTGAAATACAAGAGCTGTCACTGTAAGATGACAATGCCCCCGACACCGCTTTGATTTTAAATTATGGCCAATCTATGTTCAAGGTCAAGGTCATCCAGGGGTCAAGGTCACCAAAGTATGTGCCTACAGAAAGGCAATGTACCAAGGAATGTTGTGGTAAAGTATGAAGCGAATATGTTAAGTAATCAGGAAGTTATGGCCAATGTTAAAGTTTTTGGACGGAATGACGGACAGACGGACGGACGGACAGACAGACGGACGGACGGACAAGTCAAATTTATGATGCCTCCCTATCAGGGGCATAAAAAGAAGAAACTGCTGAAAATCAGTTTCTCCTTTTGCCTCAATATTTTCTTGGCTATGATGAGCAAGAATGCATAATTATTATTCTGCAATACTAAAGTAAACCCATTGTCTTCTGTCTGCTCTGAGACACAAAGTCCCAATAGTATAGTAACCATTATACAGTAATAATACTCATACTGCTATTTCTGCTAGCTATACCACAGCAGGGAATCATGTGACACAACAAAGTCAGAAAAACATTCATAATTTTGTTTATACTTGAATTTAGATCAGACAAAAGGACCATGATGGTTCTATATCGCTCACCTGAACCAAAATGATATGAGCAACACTTTTGTTCAATTCAATTAATATTTATGACTTTAAGACTGAAAACGAACTTATGGTCAATGACGTTGTGAAAATGGAACTCATCCGAGATTTTATGGTGCCCAACATTGTGTCCAAGTTTTGTCTTGATTGATAAATAATTGTAGATTCTAGAGTATAAACAAGGTTGCAAACAGCTGAAAACTGCAATTTTATCAAATTCAAGGGCAAATAACTCTTGACTTTCTGATCAGATCAGACTGAAAATCAAATTCATATGAGATCTTATGGTCCCCAACATTGTGTCCAAGTTTTGTCTTTACTGATTAATAATTGTAGATGCTAGAGTATAAACAAAGTCGAAAACAGCCAAAACCAGCAAATTATTATATTTTATCAAATTCAAGTGCACATAACTCTCGACTTTCTGCACAGATCAGACTGAAAATCAAACTCATTCAAGATCTTATGGTACCGAACATTGTGTCTAAATTTTGTCTTGATTGGTCGATAATTGTAGATTCTAGAGTGTAAACCAGGTCGAAAACAGTCAAAAACGGCAATTTTGTCAAATTCAAGGGCACATAACTTTTCGACTTTCTCATCAGATCAGACTGAAAATCAAAGTCATTCGAGATCCTATGGTCCCCTATATTGTATCTAAGTATTGACTTGATTAATTGATAAAAATAGATTCTAGAATGTAAACAAGGTCGAAAACAGCCGAAAATGGCAATTTTATCAAATTCAAGGGCACATAACTCTAAACTTTCTGGTCAGATCAGACTGAAAATCGAACTCATCCAAGATCTAATGGTCTCCAACATTATGTCCATGTTTTGTCTTGATTGATCAATAATTGTAGATGCTAGAGTGTAAACAAAGTTAAAAACAGCATTTTTTGACGTTCGGGCAGATAACTCCACACATTCTGGTCCGATCAGGCCCATAATCGAACTTGTCCGAGACCTTATGATCCTACTTGTTTTGTTTAAGTTTGATCAAGATTGCCTAACTGTTGTGAATGCTAGAGTGTAAACATCCCAATTGTGGACGGACGGAAAGACAGACGGACAAAAGGATGACTGACAAAAAGTGACCACAATAGCTCACCTTGAGCACTTCGTGCTCAGGTGAGCTAAAAAGGCAAAATATTTTACCATTTAGGAAAATATTGAACATTAACTCACCATTTGGGTTTGAAGACGACCTTTTGACCTCCCTCTAGAACCAAAGTCATCTTGAGTTGTGTCCCTTTATATCCAACATCAGCCTGAGTTATCTTTCTTGTTACCATGGAATGTAAAATGGCACCTGAAAACAGAAAATATGAGTTTATTATCTTTTTTTGCAAATCTACCCTTTCCTAAACAGCCAAAAGGCATAATGCTACCAACCGGAAGCTGCGGCAGCTGACAAAATGGATGTTGATAAAGATCTAATTGAATTGAGAGTATAATAAAGCACAGAAAATATCGAAGCAAAAGGAGAAAATGCTGGCTATCAGCATTTTCTTCTTTTGTCTCAATGTTTTCCCAAATAACTACTATCAGGGATGTGGAAACAAAACCATAAGGGTAAATAATGTATCAACCATATCTCATATCATTATTAGTGATTGCAACTCTGCACATTTTTCACATTAATATTTTAAACATGGTAGCACTGAAAAACTCTTTGGGAAACATTTAAACCCCTGCAAAAAGATTATTTAATTTTAAGAACTGTTCTAGAATGTTACATGGAAGTTCTAGACCTGTTCTAGAAGTGCCATTTAACATTCTAGAATGTTTTAAAACAGTTCTAGAAATAGAAATGCGTTCTTCAACTTTTTTTGCGAGGATAGGGATATGAATGCCAAAAAAAAATTCAGTGACAGGAAAAGTTTAGCAAATAAGCAGATTTTATAGACAAAGAAAAAACACATTCAGTAGATATGAAATTGGGTTAATTTCCTGAGGGAGTCTTGCTGCCTTATTAGGTGCTATCACAGAGACTATCCTTAGAAATTGTAATTAGATAACAAAACTCTACAGTGACACAACTTGTAATTTGCAAAGACAATAATACTTGCACAATAAGCCTGAAAGAGATATGTGTTAACCTATTAACACACATTGACGCCTTCTGACCCCTAAGAAGAAAAGGGCTTGGGAAAACATTGTGGAAAATGAAGAAATTGCTTGTGACAAGCAATTTCTTCATTTTCCACAATATTTTTTAACCAAAAAAGGAAATATTTCTAAAATTTCAGCTACTTGAAATTGTCGTCTGCAACACCTTTCAAATTGGAGGAGTCCAAAATTTTGCTGTTTGGAAATGGGTTAAAACAGGCTCAAATTTCAAGAGGGAAAGAATGGCTTCTGGATACAAGGATACTTTTCTATGTGACAGAAATAGGATCTTCGGGGAAATGACAAAATCTTCGTCTGATTCACTTTTCTGATCACAAACAGCAGATATTTTTGTTGAAAATTCAAATCTATGCTCCCCTCTTATTTTTAAACAAACAGGAAATGACCTCGATTTGTAGCCTAGAAGTCTACAAGAATTAGACTGGGAATATAAGAAGCTCACATAAGATTGCATAATTATATATATTGCAAGCTTTAACCCTTTCCCAAACAAGACAGGGTTTTCATGTCTATTAGAAATGGCTTGGGAAAACATTTAGACAAAAGAAGAAACTGCTGATGACCAGCAGTTTCTCCTTTTGTCTCGATATTTTCTGTGTCATCTCATACACAAATGCTGTCTTTAACAACATCCCTTTTGTCGTCTGCAGCAGCTTTTTATATTGCAAGCTTTAATTAGCTGGAGTAGTTCACACTAGATTAGCAGATCAAATCATTATTCTTTTCCCAAACAGCAAAATGATATCAATGAATACCTAAAAAAGAGAGTTCTAGATCTATAAATATATTTTTTTTAATTTAAGAAAAATGTTTCAATTTAATCTGTACATTTGCTAAAGTAAAAGCTTTTTTTTACCAAGAAGCTTCAATTATTTGCATTGATGCATTAATGGAAAGGAACGCTAAGTTGATGCTTTTGCCAAATCATAACAGACAAAATTACACCCTAGTGCACAGTTTGTCTGTAGAAATACTTAACCCTTTCCCAAACAGCAAGACTTGAAAGCTGCTGCTGATAACAGACTGGATGCTGATAGATATAGGATTTCCCTGCAATATAGAACAGAAGATATTGAGGCAAAAGAAGAAAATGCTGATTGTTAGCATTTTCTTATTTTGCCTTGATATTTTCCCAAACCTTTTCTATTAGACATCAGAACCTGGGGCCCGTATTACTAACGATTGTACGTTTGATTTTTGCATTATTACAACAGCCCTGATTGGCTCAGTCGGATTTCTCGTGCAATCAGATGTCTTGTTACACAGTTTACACAGAAACTTGATCGTAAGATGTTTAGTAATACGGGGCCCAGGTCTTGAGCATGAAAGAGGTTAAGAAATCCCCATTGTATAATCAACATTAGCACTGGTGGTGAACTCGGCCAAAGCGAGGGACGTTTTTCGCTACAACAAGGTAGGCCTATAGATATTTTGCGTTTAAATATAATTTGTTCTAAAAATAGACTGGGTTTACCGTTATCTATTGACAAACTGTCTGTATTGTTATAAAATCTCGTAACTACGGCTTTATCGAAGCTGTTACTGTACGAGATTTCATAACAACATCGACAGATTACATTGATCGTGAAAAAACATCCCTCGCATTGGCCGAGTTCACCACCAGTGATTAGACAACTACCAAACAATGATATAGTTTCTGTGACCCAGCCTATATCCATTTTCTCCACAATTCCAGTTTAAAATGTCAAGCTCTAGCTTTTGTTCAGACTCTCCCAAACAAAATTAGAAAATATTCAGAGAAAGGATTTACAATATTTATGCTGGTGAGAACTCAGTGGTTTATGAACCAAATTATTCTAATTTTCAATTTCCCATGATATTTATATTGTTCGTTTAGACGCCTGTAGATTTTGTTTGAAGAAGGGCTTACATCATTTTCCATGGAACCCCCAATGCTCTTTGACATTTTCTGTAATACATTTTCATCGTTTTCTTGTCAAGTTTCTCTGCAATAAATTTTTATTAAGGCCTGTATAGAATTACATTAACACATTTCCTCACATTGACACTTTTAAACGCCACACAAGATTAAGGCTACTGAAAACATTGTGGAAAATGAAGGAATTGCTTGTCACAAACAATTTTTTAATTTACTATGTTTTCTACCCAGAAATATCAAGAAATGTAAAATATCATTCACTTGAAATTGTCATCTGCAACTTCTTTATCTTTGGATAAGACTAAACTTTTGCTGTTTGGGAAAGTGTCAACACATTACCACACAGCAACAGCGGCAACTTTTTAAAACAGTCAAAGTGAATGAAATTTAAATTCTTTAGCTTTTCTGGGTACAAAACTTTTTCATTGATTATGTTTCTAACAAACGCCCGGGCGTTTATTAGGATAATTACGATAAATTGGTCTAAATTTTTTTCATTCGGTGAGACAGATTATTCATATTACTGTAGACCGAATGTCTGACAAATATTTTTGGTTTTACCCCTTGTCTGTGAGCTTTTCTTAAGATTTTTTTTATCAGGGACATCAAAACCAGGCCCCGGTTTCTCGAAAAAACTTTCTCATTCTCAAATTTGAGCACCGTGCTCAAATCGCACGAAATGCATGTGAACTTAAATCGAATACCCTTCAACGTTGGAGAGTATTCCTTTGAAGATGAGCATGTTCTCATGAGAATATACTTAAGTTTTTTCGAGAAACCGCGGCTAAGACTTGTTTGGGAAAAGGTTCTGTGTCACAGACAGGCTAAGTAGATCTAGTAAAGGATCATTTTCTTTGGAACTCTAATTCTGTCTGATATTTTCTAGAATAAATTAGGTGGTCCTCCTGTCAGATTTCACAAGATAATTGTTGTGTGGCGCTGAAATCTACAAGATGTTCATATCGCTGCTTTTCATGGAAAACCTCGTAACTGCAGCTTAACCCTTTCCCAAACAGGACCTGGTTTTGACGTCCCTATTAGAAAAGGCTTGGGAAAACATTGAAACAAAAGAAGAAACTGCTAATAACCAGCAGTTTCTCCTTTTGTCTCAATGTTTTCTGTGCCATATTGTACACAAATCCTATCTTTAATAACATCAATTTTGTCATTTGTGGCAGTTTTTGAAGTGGATTACCCTAAAATTTTGTCGTTTGGGAAAGGGTTTTAAACAAGCTGCAGTTACAAAGTTTTTGAAGAAACAGTGACATTATTGTAAAATTGCCTAAACCATTCCAAAACAAGACTTGTGGTTTGATGTCCGTATACGAAAAGATTTGGGAAAATATTGAGACAAAAGAAGAAAATGTTGATAATCAGCAATTTCTCCTTTTGCCTTAATTTTGTCTGTGCAACAAGTTTCACAAGATATTATTGTGTGGTGGGGAAATCTACAGGATATTTTTATTGTAAAATTGCCTAACTCATCACAAGAAGGCAAAGTTTTAGACTGGTTCAATTTCAAAAAATGTTTCAGACGACAATTTCAAATGAATGGAATTTTACATTTTTTGTTCTTTACAGGAAGAAAATCAAATCAAGCAATTTCTTCATTTTCTACAATGTTTGATAGCCTTTATCTTGTATGGTATCAAAAGGTGTCAATGTGTGGGAATAGGTAAAGAAGCATTTACATGTTTTCTAAGACCTCATGCAGCTTGTTTTAGGAGCTGCAGTTGCATGTTTTTTTAAGCAAAGCAAGTATATTACGAAATTCAATCTGCTCCATTCAATTCCTACATATTTCAGACCTTTTCTAAGACCTTTTAATGAGAAATGCAATATGACTTGCACTAAATGCAATATAGTCATCTGAAAGATTCAATTTCACCATTAAAGCTAGGTTAGTGCATGTGGACTTTATTCTTTTAGAGATGGAATTCTTTGTTTAATATTTCTCCATGCTACATTAATACTTTGCATTACCATACTTAACCCATACCCACATAGTGACTCAATTGGACTCTCTACAAGATAATGGCTTTGGAAAACATTGTTGAAAATGAATAAAATTGCTTGTGACAAGCAATTTCTTCATTGTTATACAGTATTTTCTACTGAATAAGACCAAATAATGTAAAATTTCATTCAAATAAAATTGCCATCTGCAAGCTGACTTTGTGCAACATCTTTAAATTCCGATTCTAGTATAAGATTATGCCGTTTGGTAATGGGTTAAAGCTTCTGTAAGCCTCAATATTTCCCCAAATCAAAACAAGATTGGAAAAAGGTCAACCCATTACCAAACGACAAAATTTAAGACTGGTCCAAAAATCAAAGATGCTGCAGACCAGAATTTCAAGTGACATTTTTTGGTCTTTATTGGAAGATAGCATTGTGGAAAAAGAAGAGATTGCTTGTTGCAAACAATTTATTTTCTGCAATGTTTTCTTTATCTGGTTGGGCCTCAGTATGAGGGAAAATGCTACACAAATCAATGGTTGTTGTCCCATAATAGGTGTTGTCCCATTAAATACTTGTGGCAAGTTGAGGTGTCGGTGCCATTGATTTTCAATGAATTGATTGCCCAATCATCTGAAGAACCAATGAGGCACGGAAAACATTTTATAATGCAAGCAGATGAAAGAAATTGATTTATCCCTTTCAGAAAACAACACCTTGTACACTCATTCTACAAAAAAGTCCACAATTAGAAATATAAAAATCTGAAAAACCGACCATTCTGAAAGACTTAGTTTTTGAATTTTTCTTGCAAAATATTTGTTGAAATTAGAGAATTCAATTTTAGCGTACCCAAACAAAGCCGGATTTTTTCAATTTTTGGATCCAAACACAGTGACGTCTATGCATAATAAGATACGTTATGGTGTTTGGTTTTCCTGTTTACACATTAGTTTTGTCTATTGGTGTTGGATGACGATTCATATTAGGTTTCCGCCAGATCAAGAATTTATTGTATTGCGAGAAAATGGTGATTTATTGACTTGTTATAAAAATATTAAGGCCTTAAAGTTCGTATTTAAAGGATATACCGTTTCGCTCATTATTTTTTGTTTGTTTTGAATGAATTGAATAGACCTTGTATGAAATATAATAAACTTCTGCTGAAAATATAAAGATAAGATACCACTCAATTGAATTATAACACAAAAATTATCTTATTCTAATTTATTTAGCCTTAGTGATTGTCACAAGGTAAGGAACCATGCCATAACGTATCTTATTTCAACACAAAATATCTATCTTTTGAACATGCATACATTATCACATTTCGTATATTTTTGGTGAAAAGTGAAAGGAATATCTGTAGGCTTAGGCGTTGGTTAGAAATGCACTGGTTTCAAGCTTGAATTATAGAAGACAGTCCGAGAAATAAGGATTAAACAAGATACCAATATATTCGAAATGCTTAATTATGTCAATGGTAAAGGATAATTGCACCAAATACCCTTTCTAATCTCTTTGCAACAATTGCCATTTAAACATATACATAACATGATAAAATACTATAGTAAAACTAGCCAATGCAGCACTTATTTTGAAAACAGTGCAATCAAAATGGTTCGTAACGTATCTTATGATTTCATTTGTTTTATTGTTTCAAATAATTCAAGGACTTCATGAATTATTACTAAATGACACATGCGTTTTTGTGTGCCAACTGGATCAACGATTTTACAAAGAATGTTATCAGAAGTTTTCCATAGCCTGTCTTCCTTTGGAGGGCGTTGGAATACATATGGTTGTTTTGTAATGGTTTCTTTCATTTATTGTATAAAAATGGTGATTTCATTAAGATGGATGTCTATTCTTTGTCCAAAGTGTACTATGTTCGAAAAGAAGTCCAAGTGGATAGTCTAATTTGATCACATTAGTTTTTTGTTGCCCTGACATAGTCGAGCGTCACGTATCTTATCGTAACGTATCTTATTCATAAATTAGTTTTTAAAGAAATTCACCAGGAATAAAGCTCCCTGGTTAATTACGCTGCAATTTTTTTTTCTAAAGAAGGTTTGGAATCATTTAGTATATCACGTGTATGAAAAATGGTGAAAGATTCGAAATAAAAGTAGGTTTAAGCCGTAACGTATCTTATGAAAAAAATGGGGGGATTCTTGTTTTTGAACTTTGATGTTGTTTTATTCGAAAATGTTAATAAGCTTCATCTTTTTGTGTGTGTTTCTGTTTACGTTGATATCTAACCTACCACTAAAAACCGTTTTGACCTTAGGAACACATCATGTTGTGTTTTACTATCAGTTAAAGTAGCGTTATGTATCTTACGCTGGAAATCGGGACATCAGAAAAACCTTTATCTCAAAAAAGTTTAGTCCTGCATTCCCACGAAACACTAATCAGACTACAGAAAAATATATTTGGGAAAGAATAGAAAGATAATCGAGGCAAATATAGATTAAACTGTGTTAAAATTAAGCTGATTTTGAATTGCACCAGTGCAGGGACAACCAAAATTCGTGGAAAATAAGCTAAAGAAATGTAAAATTTAAGGAGAAAAAATAGTTCCTGGTCTTATATCATGCTTGAAATACGTACAAGGTGTCTTTTGTATAATCTTAAGCAAAGAAACGAAAACAAAAACCTTCCGATGAATTTATTACTAGAGGGGGACATAGAATTTCAGTAATTGTGGACTTTTTTGTAGAATGAGTGTTGTATCATCATCCTCAAAGAAAAAGCGAGGGAATATATATAGGCAATATAAGAACAAGCATTTTCTCCTTTTGCCTAAATATTTCCTACACATGTACCATAATCCACAATGAAAACAAATCCTTTAGTATTTTTATCAGCATTTCGTCGGTGTAAATGCAAAACCTCGTATGTCGATTGGTGCGATTTTCAAAGTGCAAATTTGTGTGCCCTGTGTAGTCGATTCTCGAAGGTTTTGAGATATTTTGACTGATCAGTATTATTGACACATTATTTGGGAACAATATGTCCAAATTTCAAGTAAGACATTTCAGTTTGGGAAAAGTTACTACACTTTTTTCCCTCCCCTTTAAATTTTTCCAAAACCGAGATACGAGGTTTTGCATTTACAACGACGATTTCATAGTCTGCAGCAAGCTGATGTTGCCCCTTTCACCCCTGCGAAAAAACATATTTCTAGTTCCAGAACTGTTCTAAAACTTTCTAGAATGTTAAATGGCACTTCTAGAACTGTTCTAGAGTAGTTCTAGAAGTGCCATTTAACATTCTAGAACATTGTAGAATAATTCTTGAGCTTAAATGAACTTTTCCAAGGGGCAGTAAGTTGTTCCTATCTGTTCCTAGTTGTTCCTATCTGTTTTATTCTTATTTATAAACAGGGTAATCAAATGCCTTATTATAATTAAAGCCATTGTCATTTCTTTCAAACATTTTCCAAAACAATCCCTTCTTTTGATCTTAAATTAATTGACAGTCTAAACTTTCATACAATGTTAATGGGTACCCCACTGCTCTACAAATAATCTCATTTAAAGAGCAGAAAAAACAAAGCAAAAGAAGATATTTTCAAGCTTTATTGTAAAGCTCTGAAAGAACAAAAGCTCGATCATTTTCTCGAACTTCTCCAGAAAACCCATGGAATGCAGAAGTAAAGTGCTTTCTTGTCTTTTATGGTTCATTGCAATGTCATTCATTGTTACTTAGAATCTAAGCCATTATGCAGGTGTAATATTGGCAGGGAACCACCAGCACAAATTTCTTACTCTTTTCAACAACATAGAAAGAAATTTCTGACTACATCTAGGTTTGATCTATTGAATGGGGTTTACTCTTGCATTTGTTATTGCCATATTATGGCAGCTGGAGCACCCAGCCATAGATTCCTGCCATTTCTCAATACTACCACAAACTCCTTACCAAGCATCCAGCTGCTTTCCAACATAGATTAATGATTATCAATACATTGGTGGGTGACAATTTTCTCAGAAAGGATATTTGCTTTAAATGATTGATTGACCGATCAAAATGGAGATTTTCTTTCACACTCAATAGGTAAGGTTATAATATATGGAGATAAAATATTCTGTTTAACCCTTTCCCAAACAAGAACTGCTTTTGATGTCCTTAATAGAAAAGGCTTGGGAAAACATTGAAACAAAAGAAGAAACTGCTGATAACCAGCAGTTTCTCCTTTTGTCTCAATATTTTCTGTGCCAAGTTTTACACAAATCATGTCTTTATTATCATCAATTTTGTCATCTGCAGCAGGTTTCAAATTCGATCACCCTAGAATTTTGTCGTTTGGGAAAGGGTTAAAATTAGAGAATTCCATAATCAGCTTCTGAAAGCACCAAATTTTGGCAAATTCACAAAATTCGGGACAAGTTGTTGAAGTCAAACAGCTTATGTCTCGCACAAATAGACCAATCAGATATTGACTATAGGTTTTTCTGGGAGTTGTAAGGAAGTGAAATACAATAGAATCATGGAATTGTAACAGAAATGTTCTGGGACAAAACATCATTAATAATGTAAGCTTTTAGCTCTACTTGGAGCTTGTTAGTGTTAAAGGAGCTGTAAATTAATTACACAAATAGTCAAATACGGTAGTTTTTGCTAGTGGAAAATAAGTTTTAACTTATAATGATTGTGTTTGAAATACAATAGAATCATGGAATTGTAACAGAAATGCTCTGGGACTAAACATAATAAATAATGTAAGCTTTTAGCTCTACTTGGAGCTTGTTAGTGTTAAAGGAGCTGTAAATTAATTACACAAATTAGTTCTTGCTAGTGGAAAATAAGTGAACTCATGCTGGTTTTAAAGAAGTGAAATACAATAGAATCATGGAATTGTAACAGAAATGCTCTGGGACAAAACATAATAAATAATGTAAGCTTTTTAGCTCTACTTGGAGCTTGTTAGTGTTAAAGGAGCTGTAAATTAATTACACAAATTAGTTCTTGCTGGTGGAAAATAAGTGAACTCATAATGGTTTTAAAGAAGTGAAATACAATAGAATCATGGAATTGTAACAGAAATGCTCCGGGACAAAACATAATTAATAATGTAAGCTTTTTAGCTCTACTTGGAGCTTGTTAGTGTTAAAGGAGCTTTAAATTAATTACACAAATTAGTTCTTGCTGGTGGAAAATAAGTTTTAACTTATTGTGATTGTGTATGAAATACAATAGAAACATGGAATTGTAACAGAAATACTCTGGGACAAAACATGATAAATAATGTAAGCTTTTTAGCTCTACTTAGGAGCTGCTTGGTGTTAGAAGTGTGGTAAATTACATTAATCATGTCTTCCTAGTTGAAAATTAATTAACAGCTGAACTTCCCTAGCTAATGACTGTTTGTGTGTATATATAGACAACAGGACCATGATGGTCCTTAATCGCTCACCTGCACCTAGATAGAATGAAAGTCACAATGTTGTCATGTTCAAGAGCACATGATAAAAGATGCGAGATTATAATCCAGCTGAAAACTGCTTTCATAATCTTGAATGATCAATATTTGTAGCTGTTACAGTAAAAACAAAGTGGAAGAAAACAACAATTTTGTCACAGTCAAGGGCACATAACTCTGTTCTGATAAAGATATTCTCATCAACATTATGTCCAAGTTTTTTTTGATTGGTCAATATTAATTATTGTTTGAGAGAAAACAAAGTCGAAAACAGCAATTTTGTCAGTGTCAAGGGCACATAACTCTGGTTTTTTTAGTCCAATCAATCTGACAAATTGAAACATTTAAGATCTTATTGTCACTAACATTGCGACCAAGTTGTGTCTTGATTTGTCCATATTTGTGTTTGTTAGAGTGAAAATGAAGTTGAAAACTGTAATTTTGTGAAATTCGAGGGCAAATAACTCTGGTTTTTCTGGTCAAATCAAGCTGAAAGCTTAACTCATCCAGGATCTTATGGTCACCAACATTGTGGCCAAGTTTTGACTTGATTGGTCGATAAATATAGATGCTGCAGTGTAAACAAAGTCGAAAACAGCAATTTTGTCAAATTCAAGGGCACATAACTCCAGACTTCCTGCTCCGATCACACTGAAAATCAAACTCATCCAAGATCTTAAGGTTACCAACATTGTGGCAAAGTTTTGTCTTGATCAGTCAATATTTGTAGATGCTAGAGTGGTACCAATGTCAAAACTAGCCTTTTTTGACGTTCAAGGGCACATAACTCCGGACTTCCCATTCCGATCTGACTCAAAATCAAACTCATCCGAGAACTTATAGTCATACATGTTTTGATAAAGTTTACTTAAGATTGGTCAATTTTTGTAGATACTAGAGTGGTAACAAAGTCAAAACTAGCCATTTTTGTCGTTCAAGGGCACATTACTCCAGACTTCCTTGTCCGATTTAACTCAAAATTAAACTCATCGGAGAACTTATGGTCATACATGTTTTGACCAAGTTTGGTCAAGATTGGTCAATATTTGTAGATACTAGAGTGGTAACAAAGTCAAAACCAGCCATTTTTGACATTCAAGGGCACGTAACTCCGGGCTTCCTCGTCCGATCTGACTCAAAATCGAACTCATCCAAGAACTTATGGTCATACATGTTTTGACCAAGTTTGGTTAAGATTGATCAATATTTGTGGGTGCTAGAGCGGTAACACCAAAATGTGGACAGACGGACGGACGGACAGACAGACGGACAGACGCCGACGGACAAAAAGCGACCACAATAGCTCACCTTGAGCACTTCGTGCTCAGGTGAGCTAAAAAGGATAACATTTCATGGAATAGTAGATCTAACAGAAATACTTTGGGACAACACATCATTAATAATGTAAGCTTTTTAGCTCTACTTAGGAGCTGCTTAGTGTTAGAAGTGTGGTAAATTACATTCATTAGGTCTTCCTACTTGAAAATTAATTAGCAGTTGAACTGTTCCCTAGCTAATGACTGTATGTGTATGGAAAAGAATAACAATTCAAGAAATTTTAACAACAATTATTTTGGTACAACACATCATAAGTAATGTAAGCTTTTAAGATCTACTTTGGAACTTGTCAGTGTTAAAGTTGGTGTAAATTACATTAACTAGTTCTTCCTAGTTGAAAACTAGAACTGTCGCAAAGCGGACAAATACCCCCCACTAGCGCGTTGTCACTGAAAAAGTGCTAAAGTTCAAAGTGGCATAACTCTGAAACTACTGCCTGGATCAAGATGAAAATTGCAGATGCACAACTTCATATGATAGGAAACAACCTGCTAAAATTTCAGCAAAATCGGTCAAAAACTGTGGGAGGAGAAGAGGACACAAAATTATGTCCACGGACGGACGGACGGACGGACGGACAACCTGAATCCAGTATACCCCCCCATAACTTTGTTGTGGGGGTATAATTAATTAACAGTTGAGCTGATCACTGTATGTGTATAGGAGAGGATTACATTTCATGGAATAGTGATAGAACTGCTTTGGGACAACACATACCGTAAATAATGTAAGATTCTTTCTCTACTTAGGAGCTACATAGTGTTAAAGGTGCTGTAAATTAATTACACAAATTAGTTCTTGCTAGTGGAAAATAAGTCAACTTCTAATGATTGTGTATGAAATAGGATATTTCATGAAACTGTAACAACAATATTTCGGGACAACACATCATAAGTATAGTCCAGCAACATTAACCCGTGACATCTGCATAATTATGTAATGACCCCACTTCGGCAATGTTTTGTTAAGACGCTCAACTAATGCACTTTGCACACGAAAATTAAGTTGTCCCGGGTTAATGTTGCTGGACAATATTGTAAGCTTTTTAGCTCAATTTTGGAACTTGTCAGTGTTAAAGTTGGTGTAAATTACATTAATTAGTTCTTCCTGGTTGAAAATTAATTAACAGTTGAGCTAAATTCAGTTCTCTAGCTAATGACCGAATGTGTATGAGAGAGGATTACATTTCATGGAATAGAGAAACTTTGTGACTAAATGTCATAACTATTGTAAGCTTTAAGCTCTATTTTAGGGCAAAAATGTCAGTATTAGAAATGCTGTCTGATTTCCATTGATTCCATTGAAAATTAATTAACAATTCTCTAATAATGACTTGATGTTTATGTAAAAGGATAATATTTCATGAAATGGCAAGAGAAATACTTTGGATGAAAACATCATAAATAATGTAATCTTTAAACCCTATTCAGATGTTAAAGCTGATGTAAATAACATTTCTTGGATATTCTGATCAGTGTTAGACTTAACATGATAAATACTGTAAGCTTTTAGGTTTAGCATGACAGTTCGCTCCTTGGTGTAAAAGCTGCCGTAAAATACATGAGTAATGGTACCTGGTTTCAATATTAACCCTTTCCCGAACAGAAAAAAAATTAGGGTGATACACTTCAAAAACTTCAAGAAATGACAAAATAGAAGTTATTGAAGATATGATTTGAATAAAATATGGCACAGAAAATATTGAGACAAAAGGAGAAACTGCTGGTTATCAGCAGTTTCTTCTTTTGTTTCAATGTTTTCCCAAGCCTTTTCTATTAGGGACGTCAAAACCAGGTCTTGTTTGGGAAAGGGTTAATGAACAGAAAGTTCTGTTAATGAGTGTTTGTGTATCTCAAGTTAAAAATTTGCAGAGGATGCATGGATATGTTTTGATTCTGGGATTTTGTACATTTTTCCAAGTAAGATTATAACTCATAGACCTTCAGTTAAAGAATATGTTGTTGGTGTTTTTACAAAACCTTGTAACTCCAGCTTTAATTAAGCTGGAGTTTCAAGATTTTGCAACAACATCAACAATGTAATCAATAGTTCTGGAAGCATAATAGGGATGGCTAGTGTGGGGGTGGGGGATGGGGGGTCAGTCTGTTACCTTTTACGACAGGTTAAGTGCCATCACCTGTTCATTTTTCCCTAAACAGAAACAATTTCGAAAGCTGCTACAATAAAGTAGCATATCGTTGTTGTAAATGCAAAACATCGTATCTCGTTTTTGGACATTTTCAAAGGGGAAGAAAAAAAGTGTAATAACTTTTCCAAAACTGAAATGTTTTACTGGAAATTTTGACATATTGTTCACAAATAATGTGTCATTAATACTGATTAGTAAAATTATCTCAAAACCTGCCAGAATTGTCTAAACTGGGCACACAAGTTTGTACTTTGGAAATCGCAAGAATCGACATACGAGGTTTTGCATTTACACTGACGATATGATGTAATTTCATTGATGGTAACTTCTGTGAAAATGGAGAGAGATAATCATTGCTAGTTTATTACACTGAGTGTTTATAACTCTTTCCAAAACAATTAAGACATGGTTTTGAAATCTCTAAAAGAAAACTCTAGGGAAAACATTGAGGCAAAAGAAGAAAATGCTGGTGATCAGCATTTTCTCCTTTTCCCTCACATTTTCTGTGTTTGCAAACTGTCCTTTATGTAATTAAATGTCATCTGCAAGACATTTCAATTAAGATCAGTATGGTAGTTTGTCATTTGGTAAAGGGCACTATAACCATCCTGTGGGAAAAGTTTGGAATGTTTCAATTTGTGAATGGAGAATTGTGATCTATCATCTAAAAGGTGCTGTAATGGTCATACACAAGTCTTGCAATCCATCATTCATAGACATCCGTGGCAAATATCCTTTCTGGCAAAATTGTCATCCACCCATTATAAACAGTTTGCATGATAATCATTCGACTGAGGGGAATCAGCTATAGGCTCGGTAATGATGTTTCGATAGTACTGATATGAGAAATAACAGGAACCCATGGTTAGGTGCTCAAGCCACCGCAAACTGACCATAGCAGTTGAAAGGGGCATTAACTCTTTCGCTGCCAATGTCGCCGATAAGCGACCTATAAGGAGACTGCCAATGTCGCCTTTTGGCGACTTCAAACAATAGCTTAATTAGGTCATTCAAGGTCAAGGTCAGGGTCATCTGATCAAACAGTCTGATAAAAAGTATGCCATTCAACAAAATAATTTATGTGCAATCATTCCTGAGGGTTTCAGCTTGAAATTCATCTAATAATGATTTTACTATATTATAAACTGATAAGCCCTGTTATGAAGTTTAAAAAAAATTGGCACTGGAAATAGCACAATTCCAGGAAATTTGGCAGCGAAAGAGTTAAACCCTTATCAATCAATCAATCAACCATCATTCATAGAGTAAGAGTAGCGTTTGTAATTTGTTGAGTGCAGCAGCCATGACAGAGAAGTTGGGATATAGAATAAGATAATCATAATCTTGTTTGGGAAAGGGTTAGGGCATACATAATAAATATTGAATATCAGGCCTAATCTCAGATGCTGAATTTCATCTTGACTTCAAAAACTGATGTCTGAGGTCTGACAGATAATAATGGGGAAAACATACTTCAAATAGGATAACCCATTACCATATGGCAATATTGTACACTGGTCCACAATCAAAGATGTTGCAAACAACACTTTCAAGTGAATGGAATCTTAATTTTACATTTTAGTGTCTTAGTTTTTCTCTAGAAAAATTTGTGAGAATTGAAGAAATTGCTTGTCATAAGCAATTTCTTCATTTGCAAGAACATTTTCCAATGCCTCTATCTTCAAGGGCATCAATGAATACTTCAAATAAGGATTGTTAAATATTTTGTGTGCTGTGAAAATATGTAGTGAAGTTTTGTGAGAATTCAAAGATCACAAAATTATGGATTTAACACACTGTGACACAACCACCACAATATTGATAATCATGGATTCTTACTTGGATCGTAGGTAGTTCTTTAAGTTCTTAATCAACCCATTACCAAACAGTGACAAACTGCAATATATCAGCACTTTTAAAATGCATATCAATATACATGTATTCCTAATCTTGATAAAATGATGTGTCAAAATAGACAGGTCTATATTTCGTTACAGAACCTGAAACGCACAGACAACAAATGGATTATGTACCTATGTGATACGAAATTGACTCAATACGAAATAATCATTATTAATTACATTTATAGCACAATATCAGTTCCAAACATTTAAATTGGATTTAAAGGGACATTTCATTCCAATTTCAATTTTTTAAAGTATGTCTTGATGCCAAGATTGGTTATTCTAATGAGTATAAATACTATTAGTTTTTTGAAGTTGTTGCCAATAAGCGAGAAACACGCATTTAAAGTTGAGACATAATCGATAAATTGCATATAAATCCGAACTGTTGTCCACAACAATTTGTTCAATTTTAACACAAAAATATAAATTTCTCCTAAACGGCGCAATATTTTGACTTGAAATTTTCAGAATTTTCATAAGGAGATATGCTCTCTCAGATAAAAATAAAAGTAAAATTTATGACGAAAAATTCTGAAATGTCACTTTAAAGATTGAGAAGTTTTGTCACTTTTCTGATGTGGAGCTAATTAATTGGATTTCTTCAGGTAAGTGTGCATTCACCCTTTCCCAAACAGCTAAAATTTATGTTGCTTTAATTTGAATGCTGCTGTAGACAACAATTGGATATATCAAAAGATAGTATTTAGGTACTATGTAGCACGGAAAATATTGAAGCAAAAGGATAAAATGATGAATTTCAGCATTTTCTTCTTTTGTCTCAATGTTTTCCCAAGCCTTTTCTATAAAGAATGCCAAAAGCCAAGCCTTCAAGGCTTGTTTGGGAAAGGGTTATCTATGGAATTTCTAGTTCTATTATCATCGTTTTAATTGATTGATTGAGACGGGGTGTTAAAAGCCACCTTTAACATTTCTTATTTGAGTTTTGTGACAACTGGTGCACATAATCATGTCTTCCTGGCACTCTTCATTAGGGGAGGCGGGCGGGCCATGGATTTATGCATGAATATTTGAACCATAACTGAATCTATGTAGAATATGTGTACAAAATTCATTTTTGTAGAGTGCCGTATTATTAACAATCCATCAAAATCAATCCAGAAAAAAGTAATCAAGTTCAGGACATTAAATATTCATGTTTACTCTTCATGAGATAAAGAATTATACAAATTGCTGATATGAACATATCTAGATAATACTAAATAGGAAGGGAAATCGCAGACAACAAATCCTGATGAACTGAAGTTCTTAAACTCACAAACTAGTGGAAACTGATTATTGCAGGGACAATGTCCAATTGGGTAAGGGTTAAACTGAGGTTTTCCACTTCAGGAAATTGAACAATTAAGGACCTGGAAAACAGTTCAGTAAACTTATTGACTGGAAATATTCAATCTTTGAAAATGGGACAGACACTATTTGTATGCATAGTTCATTCTGGCAGGCCAAGCCATTGACACAAAGCTGATGCCTTCAGATGCATCACAAAATAATTGCCCTGGGGGAAACATTGTGGAAAATTTTTCATATTTCATTTTCAACAATGTTTTCTACCAACAAGGACTAACAAAATGTAAACTTTCATTCACTTGAAATTGTTGCCTATGAACTAGAAATCTGAAGGTGATAAAATACCCCGCCAGTGCCACTTCATTTGTCTAAACAAGCATTTTGGTCAAAAACAAAGGGCAATAACTCACAAAATAAGCAAACTAGAGTTATGCTCTTTGTACACTGCGTGTCTTGTACACAGCACTTCTCCTTAGTGAGATCTATCTACCTCTGAAGTCCATGATCAAAGCTACGTTACTTTCTCAGAGGTATGCCCTGGTTAAGTTTTTTGTGGGGGTATAATAAACATTTGTTTTGATAGTGGGATGTGGGAGAGGGGGGTGTATAATAAACAATCCTTTGTCAGGGTATAATAAACAATTGTTTTTGGGGGTGGGGATATAAAAATAAGAGCTTGTTTGGTAAAGGATTAAATTAATGACCATCAAGTTTCATGTATTCATTGCTGGTATATTTTTTCAGTTTGTCTGATTTGTTGACATTCAAGATGGCACCAGACTAATCAGAATTTACGATTTACCATCAGCTACAAATAACAGACAGACATTCCTTTTCAAAATGCAAAATGTCATTTATCATCAAACAAACCCTAAATTGTAGGTACTCATTGGAATCATCTCAATGAGACGATTACAATGAGTACCCACAAAATAGGGTTTTGATTTGAAATAACGAATTAAAAGTGTCTTTAGCGCCTCTTACCTGAAACTATGCGCTAGGTGTTTATGATATATGAGCAGAACATTTGTTTTACAAAGATCCTGGTTCCCGGGCTTCCAAGCTGTCGCCACAATCCATTATCAGACAAAGAATAATTGATCAAATAGGTTTTAATGTCATGTTCAACAATTTTTCAGTCAAATTGCTGCAGCTGGAGCAGCTAATCATGAATTTCGTTATCATACAGACCCGTAGGATCCAAGCTTTCAATAAATATTGGAGTAGCTAAAGCACCAGTGTCTAAATATGGCGGGGGGGGGAGGGGCTATCTTGCATTTACCCTAAATTTTCAGTGTAGAATAACAAAAATTTGGCAATTTTCGCCAACTTTGGGGTGGGTGGGGGTGGGGCCTTCAGAGTTTCCATTCACGCAAAATTGTGCGTGAAACACGCATATTTGAAAGAAATCACGTACAAAATTACGGCCCCGTACATGATTTCACGCACAAAAATTTGGATCAGCATCTTTAGGTGCCAGTTATTAATAGATCTAGATCTATATCAAACAATTCCGAAAGTGAAACTAACCAAGGAAACTCCGGAAACTAGAGTAAATCTGTGTTACTCATATGTGATGATTTGAGCAAGATCAAAAACGCCGCAAACACAGTCAATTGATGACGTGGTCATTCCAGTTTCAATATAACCACGTGATGTTTACGCACCCAAATAAGGTTACGTTTTACTATGATTTGTTTACAAAAGTCGCGCACGCAACAAAGGGCGGGAAATGGGATGAAGCAATGAAAACAACACGCTATCTACGAAGTAAATACACTGACGTTAGATGGTTTTAGCACCGACGCGTTGTCTCTTTCTTTCATGCCACCACGCGATTACACAAATTGACTCTTGATTACACAGATGAATTCTGTCTACATATTAAACTGGTGTGCTTGCTCGACCATTTAGACAGCAAATCTAGCTTTCGAATTATAAAAATAAAAAAGTAAGTGTTGCCAGTAATGTAAATTGGCGATTGATTTATCATTTACAGTAAAATGATGGAGTAAAGTCTGAGCCACATTCGATTTTTGACCCACTTTTTTAAAAATATTTTTTTTATTGTCGCCTTACTCGCTTATGGCTTTTGAAGACGAAGTGGCGATCGCCAGCGCGTACCCTGTCTGTCATTTATACCGAAGAAACAAAACAAAAATACAATTTTTTGTGTACTTTGATATAATTTTCGGAAACTACCGAAGATTCCCGAAAAACTGATATTTCCAAATCGTACCACGTCGGCGAAGGATATCGGAATATAGCGATAATTCCGCGCAACACTTTTAATAAGCGTGCATTGCAAATTACACACATATTTCATTGTTTTATTGGTTTTTACCCCTATTTTCTGTCCCATACCCCCATTTTCCAATGACAGTGCGTGCAAAACCCATAAATAAAAATCTGAGTGGAAACACTGGGCCTTGCCCCTCTCTGTTCCTACCGGCCTGTAATATAGCAAATATTTGTCTTACTGATTTTTAATAGATATGCAGACTTGTCCAAAAATTGTAGCCAGCTGACAAAATAAGTCTATGCTATCAAAATTGAATGAAATTGTATCTATAGATCTAATTATACCCCCCAAATTCAATTTGGGGGGTATATAGGAGTCAGCTTGTCTGTCTGTCTGTCTGTCTGTTGGTCCGTCTGTTGGTTTTTTCTTTGAAAATCTTCTCCTCCTTAACCACTAGGCAAATTCTTACTAAACTTGGCAGGAATGTTCCTTGGGTGACCCTTTTCAAACTTGTTCATGAATTTTTGATTTGTCAAAAATTGTGGGTGTGGCAGGGCGGGGCTTATCGGACTTAGAGAAATCATGTGAAAAATCTTTAAAAATCAATTATTAGGCCAATTTGAACCAAGCTTGACAGGAATGACCCTTGAGTGATTGTTTTCAATGTATGCTCATGATTTTTTCATTCGCCAAAAAATGTGGGCGTGGCAGGGCGGGGCTTATCCGACTTCGAGAAATCGTTAAATGATTCTTCAAAAATCTTCTCCTCCTTAACTACTGAGCCAATTCTTACTAAACTTTGCAGGAATGTTTCTTGGGTAACCCTTTTCAAAATTTGTTCGTGAATTTTTATTTGTCAAAAATTGTGGGCGTGGCAGGGTGGGGCTTATCGGACTTAGAGAAATCATGTGAAAAATCTTTAAAAATCAATTATTAGGCCAATTTGAACCAAACTTGGCAGGAATGACCCTTGAGTGATTGTTTTCAATGTATGCTCATGATTTTTTCATTCGCCAAAAATTGTGGGCGTGGCTTATCCGACTTCGAGAAATCGTTCGATGATTCTTCAAAAATCTTCTCCTCCTTAACTACTAGGCCAATTCTTACTAAACTTTGCAGGAATGTTCCTTGGGTGACCCTCTTCAAAACTTGTCCGTGAATTTTTGATTTGTCAAAAATTGTGGGGGTGGCAGGGTGGGGCTTATCGGACTTAGAGAAATCATGTGAAAAATCTTTAAAAATCAATTATTAGGCCAATTTGAACCAAACTTAACAGAAATGGCCCTTCAGTTATTGTTTTCAATGTATGTTCATGATTTTTTCATTCGCCAAAAAATGTGGGCGTGGCAGGGTGGGGCTTATCCGACTTCGAGAAATCGTTAGATAATTTTTCAAAAATCTTCTCCTTAACCACTGGGCCAATTCTTACTAAACTTGGCAGGAATGTTCCTTGGGTGACCCTTTTCAACACTTTTTCATGAATTTTTGATTCATCAAAAATTGTGGGCGTGGCAGGGCGGGGCTTATTGGACTTGGAGAAATCATGTGAAAAATCTTTAAAAATCAACTATTGGACCATTTTGAACTAAAGTTGGCACTAATGTCCCTTGAGGGATTGTATTCAATGTATGTTCATGAATTTTTGATTCGTCAAAAAATGTGGGCGTGGCAGGGCGGGGCTTATCCGACTTCGAGAAATTGTCAGATAATTCTTCAACTAGAATTTTGAATACTTGTGGTTCTTACAGCAAATACAAAGTCAAAAGCAGCAATCATGTGGTCAATGCAAAAAGAAAGTAAATGACTGACTAATATTTTAGGGATGTTAGAGCGATAATAAAATAATTGAAAACTGTGATTTTGCCAAATTCAAGGACACATAATTCAGTATGTATATTTAAAATCAAATCGAAAATTAAACACATGCAAGATCTTATGGTCACTATCATTCTGTCTATTTTGTCTATATTAGTCAATATTTGTGGGCTTCAAGAGTGGAAAAAGTGTCGAAAACTGAAATTTTGTCAAATTCAAGGGCACATAACTCAGATTGTAACAGTGTGATCATGTTGAAAATTACACATAAGCAAGATCTTGTGGTCAACAAAATTCTTTCCAAGTATCATCTTGATTGGTTAACATTTGTGGTTGTTAGAGAGTGAAAACAAAGTCGAAAATGGCAATTTTGTCAAATTCAAGGGCACGTAACTCATGATGTAAGATTCTGATCAAGCTGAAAATTAAACCCAGGCAGCATATAATGCTTATATATATTCTGTGCAAGTTCTGTCTTGATTGGTCAATATTTGTAGATTTTAGAGTAAAATTAAAGTCAAAACCAGCAAAATGGAGCCGAAAATGGCAATTTTTGGCAATTTCAAGGGCACATAACTCATGCTTTAAAATTAAGATCAAGCTGAAAATTTTACCAAGGTAAGATCTTATAGTCAGCATCATTCTATCAAAGTTTTGTCTTGTTTAGTAAATATTTGTAGTTGCTAGAGTAAAAACAAAGTCAAAATAGAGCCGAAAATGGCAATTTTGTCAATTTCAAGGGCACATAACTCATGATGTAAAATTCATATCAAGCTGAAAACTTAACCAAAGCAAGATCTTATAGTCAACATCATTCTGTCAAAGTTTTGTCTTGATTGTTCAATATTTGTAGATTTTAGAAGAAAACTAAAGTCAAAAACTGTTATTTTTGACATTCAAGGGCAGATAACTCAGGTTATTCTGGTTCAATCCATATTCTTTGAAGGAATCTGAGAGAAGGTCACCCAAGGATCATTCCTGTGAAGTTTGGTTGAAATCCATCCAGTAGTTTTTGAGAAGAAGATTTTTAAAGAAAAAGTTTATGGACGCACGGACGGACGCACGCACGACGGACACACCGCCATGACAATAGCCCGCTGGCCTGAAAGGCCAGTGGAGCTAAAAATCTTCTCCTTAACCACTGAGCCAATTCTTACCAAACTTGGCAGGAATGTTCCTTGGGTGACTCTTTTCAAAACATGATCATGAATTTTTGATTCGGTGTTTTGTTACCAAAATTGGCAGGAATGTTCATTTGGTGACTTATTTCAAAAATTTGTTCGTGAATTTTTGGTTTGCAAAAAAATGTTGTGATGGCAGGGCAGGGCTTATCAGACTTAACAAAATCATGAGAAAATTCTTTAAAAAAGCAATTATACCGTAAATTTGAACCAAATCTTACAGGAATGTACCTTGATTGACTGTCTTCAATACATGGTTGTGAATTTTTGGTTTATTGAAAAATATCAGCATGGCAGGGCAGGGCTTGGGGATTGTTAAATGAGCTATGTCCTTTTGTTGAAAATTGGTATTTTTTGCAACATTTACATGTGTTGTTTGGTCTGTTGATTTTTTGTTAGCTCTATTTCCCAATTGAACAGCTCCCAGTTCAAATGAAATCAACTTCTCAAAATGCACAAAAACTGCGCTTTTGGGGGGGGGGGGGGTATGATCACTTTCAGTGATATTCTAGTTTTATTAGAAATGCTGGAGAAAAAGAATGAAAATGCTTGTAATCAGCATTTCCTTCATTTCTTTTGATGACTTCTTACTATCCAAATAAACTTATATGTTATAGGATTGTCAAATGCAGCTAAGGCTGGTTTGGGAAATTGTTATTGCAAGAATATCAAAAATAGTGCATTTATAACAGTTTCAATTTCATCGATAATTTTGCATTGACAGTCACATTTTAGCAATAAAGAACTATGGAATGGTCTGATAACTGTTCAATAACATTTCATTGATCCAACTATAGTCTGTTCACAAGGCTATGGCAGATGTTTACAATATTGACATCAGCACATGTTAGCAAAACAATATCCACTCAAAACTACTGCAACTTTGCATGTGATGGTTCGAATTTTGCAGGTGTCTTACACCTGCAAGATTCAAACCAACACATACAAAATTGTATTGAAAATTAAGAAAGGTTTTCCTTTGTTTACATGGGTTGAATTTGTAAACATTGTGTGCCATAATAATCATCAAAACTGGACTATAGCCAAGTTAATCAATTGTCTGCAAGGCCAAAAGAAACATATTTCATTAACATCCAGAGACCCATAACTTAAACTGAAGCAGGCTACAGTTACAGCATTTTACCAACAAATATTGATAATGCATTGAGTGGCCAGCAATTATTTGAAGAAGTAACCATGGTCGGATCAATTTACTTTTATCTTAACCCTTTCCCAAACAAGACCTGATTTTTACGACAACCATAGTAACAACTTGGGAAAACATTGAGACAAAAGAAGAAAATGCTGAAAATCAGCATTTTCTCCTTTTGTTTCAATATTTTCTGGACTAAATGAACTTCAGTTATAAATATCTTTATCAACCTCCATTCTTTTGTTCGCAGCTAAGCTCTCAAATTGAAACAGTCTGTTTGGGAAATGGTTAAGTAAACAATCTGGTCCAATGACAATGGACAGTTTTTCCAGAAAATGCTTTTGTCAACATAACAAACACAGCTAGTATAGATATTGTCGGTGTAAATGCAAAACCTCGTATGTTGATTCTTGCGATTTTCAAAGTACAAACTTGTGTGCCCAGTTACAGACAGTTCTTGTAGTTTTTGAGATATTTTTACTGTTCAGTATTAATGACAAATCATTTGTGGACAATCATACATTTTTCAAGTAAACATTTCGGGAAAAGTTATTACACTTTTTTACCCTCCACTTTAAAATTTTCCAAAAACGAGATACGAGGTTTTGCATTTACAACAACAATATCTTTACCCCTATAAAAATCAGCTGTTTCTCATATTGACATACCTAATGGACAAGTTTGAAAATTATTGAGACAAAAGGAAATGCTGATAAATAACTTTTCCTTTTTTCCAGAAAGGGTAAAAAATTCTCTAAATCTAATGTCAGAGTAATGAATCTTTGCTTGAGGCTGATATTATAGTCAAAGAAGCATTGTGCAAAGTTTGAAAGCATGCAATAGCTCTCGCAGAAAAAAAGTCTGAGTATGAATAAATATAGTCATTTGCATGTAAAAACTTGACCTAGAATTTCAAAGTCCGAAAAGTGTAAAAATTCCACTGATTGTCAGAGTACCGAATCCTAGAGGCTGATACATCATGTATCATTGTCACAGTTCTAACAAGAGTGCTAATCAAAGCATTGCGCAGACACCTGGTTGTCCACAACCCCCCTCCATATTTTATGAATAGTCAAGCTAAAAAGTTTGATTTGATAATTATTTTGATTGACAGTAACTTGACAATTTAACCCTTTCCCAAACAAGACCTGTATTTGATGTTCCTAACAGAAAAGGCTTGGGAAAACATTGAAACAAAAGAAGAAACTGCTTTAAACCAGCAGTTTCTCCTTTTGTCTCAATATTTTCTGCGCCATATTTTACAGAAATCTTATCTTTGATAACCCCCATTTTTTCATTTGATACAGTTTTTATTAAGTGGATCACGCTAAAATTTTGTCTTTTGGGAAAGGGTTAACGATAACTTTTATTACAGGCCGATGAAGCCATAGACCTATAACATTGTGTGAAAGTGAACATGGGATCAACCGGAAAGTCTCACGGCTACAGACAAATACCGACGATCGTGATCAAACAGAAGTCCAGTGAGGATGTGACATCACGCATCTCCGAGATAACGGACGTCGATTCCATGTCCGTCAATACAACACGGGACGAGAAGTAAGTGGATTATTATTTACTCTTCTCCATAGGACAGCATTTTAGGCTGGTCCAATTAAAAAGCTGCTGAAGACCACAATACTGGTGTTGAGAAAACTGTGACTTGTGCTCTTTATAGCCAAGAAAATATTGAGGCAAAAGGAGACAAAATAATGCTGATTTTGTCATTTCCATTAAAAACAGGTCTTATTGCAATTATTGTGTCATGTGATTCCCCACTACGTAACAACTCTGATTCATTATACCACTGTAGCATAATTATAGTTTTGTCATACATTTATTATATATCTCTAGTACACATTTCTACAAGTAAAATCATAAAATACATGTAGATATGGGTGCTTGAAAGATATGTTTTTAATTATTCAAACTGCAGAAAAATTAAAAGCTTTGAACAAATGTGCAAGGCTTGCAAGCACCAGTAAACACAATCAATATGTACCTGCCATGCACCCATTACCAAACAACAAAATTTTAGGTTGATCCAAATTCGAAGATGTTGCAGACGACAATTTCAAATCAATAAAATTTAAATTTTTGTTGTCTTTTAGGGTAGGAAATACTGTGAGAAATGAAGAAACTGCTTATCACAAGCAATTCTTCATTTTCCACAATGTTTTCAAAAGTTTTTATCTTTAACCCTTTCCCAAACGACAAAATTTTAGGGTGATCCACTTCAAAAACTGCCACAAATGACAAAATTGATGTTATTAAAGATAGGATTTGTGTAAAATCTGGCACAGAAAATATTGAGACAAAAGGAGAAACTGCTGGTTATCAGCAGTTTCTTCTTTTGTTTCAATGTTTTCCCAAGCCTGATCTATTAGGGACGTCTAAACCAGGTCTTGTTTGGGAAAGGGTTAAGGGTGTCAAAAAGCGTCAAGGCATGGCAATGGGTTAACCATTGTCCAAACAGCAAAATTTCACAAGTCAGAAAGGGGGAAATGGCTCGATCTTCAAAATGTATTCTTTTTCATTTATTGTTCATAAAACACCATGTTGTATGTACTCATTGAAATGTAATCGACACATCAAGACCAATCCAATGAGTACCCACAACAAAGGGTTTGAATTTGAAATAACAATATAGAATGCCTAAGGCCATTTACCCTTTTACTCTGACAAGCATAAAGCTAAAAGTTAATCTTACCTAATTCCGGAGTATCAGAAGGATGTACATTGCGTAGAGTCACCCAATTTTTCGCTATCGTCCACGGCGAATCTAACAGCGGCTGCTTGAAATCAAGCTTATACTTCTTTACGAGCTCAGCTATGATGCGCTCGGTCGAGATATCCGATATATTTGTATGACTGTGAGTCCGAAAGTTTTCCTTCCCTTCAATCTGGTGACGAATACGCAACTTATTCAATTCTTCTTCTTCCTTTTCCGACAAATCTTCGCCCCATATTTCAGGTTCTAGTATTTTGTAAGAGACGTAGAATATAAACGCGACCAGACCAAAAACAAGCAATGGTCTCCTTCGTCTTCTCATTTTAAACTAGAATAGACGTCAAGGCCAGTCTCTGCTAGTCTTAACTACAACTTGCTCCACTCAATTATAGTCTTGTTAATATTACAATTCACTGGCAGAATCACTGCTAATTTGTAAATGGCTTTATTCTTCAAATACTAGAATCTATGAAATAGTCACTCCTTTAAATTTAAGTTTCAAACAAAATCTTGGCAAATTGACATCGACAGGAATTTCGAATGTATCATAAAGTTACTGTGACGATGTCTTTTACTATGATGTTTTCCGGTATGCTTGTGAATTAGATAGTTTTATTAGGCTGGATATTTTAGCTCTTGTTGCACACATCATAGTACTTGGCAAAGAAAACAGTTTTCAAGATTGGCCATTTTATTGTGACAGTGAGGTCTGTAATCTGTCTGAAAATAGAACAAGAAAAAACTCATTATCAAAGAGCAACATTTTAGATGGGTCAAATTCGAAAGATGTTGCTGGCAACAAAATAGATGTTGATAAAGATAGGATTTGTGTATAAAAAGCCAGAAAATATTGGGACAAAAGAAGAAAATGATGATTATCAGCATTTTCTTCTTTTGTGTCAATGTTTCTCCCAAACCCTCTCTATAAGGGGCGTCAAAACCAGGTCTTTTGGGGGAAAGGGTCCATCAATACCCATGTAGGTATGCCATCACAGAAAAATTATTTGAAAATAGTGAACAAAGGGAGGTAACCTTATTCTTTCTCAGAAAAGATCTTACAGAGTTCTTTCTCTTTCTTCACATTTATATTTGTAAAGTAAAATAATTCCCCATTTCTCTTTCAGCTTATCCCAAATTCCCAAATAACAAAAACATTGTTCAATTTGAAAGATTCTGTAGACAATTTAACATAATGGATGGACTTTGATAAACAATAGATGGATATTGATAAACATGTAACACAATAACAAAGATTTTTCTAAACAACACCAAAAGCAAATGAATGAATCTAGCCAATCTACAAAAAGTTCTCTGCAGAAATATGTGAAGCTGTAGTGACTATCAGTGTTCTCCCCAGGCCAATAAGCTGTATCGGCCCCAATACAGCTTCATCTAAATAAGCGTAAGGCCTCTACACCTTAATCAAAGCCCTGAAGGGCCTGAAAGTCGCTTCAACAGATGTATTAGTTAAACAAGACTTGCTTTTTATGACCCTATCAGAGAAGGCTTTAAAAAGTATTGAAGGAAATGAAACTAATATTGAATTGTAGATAACAAGAGAAGTTTGTCTCTTAAAAAATAGGTCTATGAGCAGCAGAGTAATGGTTCTTCTGCATTGCACCTCTCCACAATAAATTCTATGCACTTTTGATTTTTCAAAATTGTGACCCGTCACGCTAAAAGGGACCTTATCCGAACTCCAAATTTCGACAAACTTGTCAGACCCAGCGCAGGACAACCAGATCCCGTATGCGAAAAGTGAATACAGAGTAAGATAGGGTAAACACCCCAGATTTAGAAAATTACATGAAAGTGAAAAGTGTCGGCCCTAGTCTGGCTGCGCGGACTGCACAGACTGACTAGGGTCAATATTTTTCACACATCCGATAAGGTCCCTTTTAGTGTGATGGGTCACAATTATACATGTACCTTTATCAGTATTTGAGCTATGCGCAAGACAAGATTTGTACATGGACGGATAGACAGGCTGATGCCAGAATAATGTTTTCCCAATGCGTTTCTATTACGGACGTCAAAACCAGGTCTTGTTTGGGAAAAGGTTAAGGATTAGAACCCAATAAATTCAGATTAATTTAAACAAGAAAAATGCAAGTTAAGAATCTAATGTTCAGTTCAAATTATATCTACTTCCTGTGTGTAAGTATACAAATTAATAAAAATGCAAGTTAAGATTCATAAGGAATACAATATTTCAAACTGCTGTGTAACAACAATTCAAGAAAGTAACGAAATATATATATTTCAAACTCCTGTATAAGGATGAGGTTCAAACTCCTGAGTAAGGACAAAATTCAAGGAAGAAAATAATTATGGATCACTCCAGAATACTAGCATATTTCAAACTCCTGTGCAAGGATATAAGAATATGAATCTAGGATAACAAAATTTTCAAGAGGTCCTGGTTGGGGGGGGGGGGGGGAGTCATTTGGCTTTGATTAGATGATAATTCCACTATTTTGTGATTGAATGTCTGTATGAAAAAAGGCTACATGAGGGGGCGTGGATCTGCAATTGACTTTAATCCAAAGAAAATGTCAGAATACAATTCATGAAAATCGTCAGAATACAATTTTCAAATTCAGTAAACAGGTAGATCTTATAGAAGAACTTCTTTCAATGTTCATACAACAATGAATGGTTTTAGAAATACCCTCAAACAGCTGTGAATATTATTAGATCTACCTAAAGAAGACCAATAATTGGGTGAAAGTTAGAAAATTTCAAAATACTGAACTTCAGAGCTGGGGTCCAGGGGGCGGAGGCCCCCGGGAGCTCTCGAGAAATAGCGTTTTAAAAAACCCAGGAAGGCGTTCATGGCGCTATACAACCATCTTTTAGTGCAAGTTTTCCAGATCATTTATCATTCAGTTTCAAACTATAACTCAATATGATGCACTGGGTTTTTTTTCTTTCATTTTTGAAATAAGTATTGTTGATTCTAGTATGACATGGCAACAATTTTCAATGTGCGCATATTTCAGGGTTTTGCTACCATTGAGTCATTGACAGATCAGTCTTGATTTGTGAAAATCAAGTTTGGATATTTTTTTCTTCGGATACATCAATGCAACTACACTTAGCTATATTTGAATAACTATTGGAAGTTGATAATCTCAAAATATCTTGTAAAAGGTTAATACGACTGCCCCTCCCCCCCCCTCCGAAAACAATCCTCGATCCGTCCTTGTGAGTCATTGAACACTGCTTTTGTGTTAGCTGCGATATCGTAGCCACAAACTTGATGACAGATATTGGTTTGTATTGGAAACCCAGATCAAAATTCAAAAAGATTTCGGTGATATTTTTTCTTATGTTTATAATAGTATTTTAACTACTTTTGTGTACACGTAGTTTCCGAAATTGCACTTTTGTCAACCCTCTTGAGGATATTTCTCGTAATTGATATCATTTCAGTTCAGAAATATGTACGTAATATTTAAAACTCACAAAGATAACCAATGTGTAACTTTGGTCTTTTTACGCTCGTTATTACACAAAGTCGTGATAAATCAAGACTTTGATTCTCCAATTAACGTTTTATTCACGAATCAACTCCCTTTCTCTCTCCACAAGATTATTTTTATTTCACGTTAATTTTTCGGTGATAAATAATAAGAGATTTCATCGCAGAAACGTCGACTGCATCGACGGACACTCGATCATGTCGATGATTAATTTGAACGCTAAATCATGCCGATTTTCTGGTGTAAAGTTGCAGCTAAAGCAAAATTATAGATCTAGGTTATTTAGATTTTGGTCGGAAAGCGATAATTTCATTATGATACGAAGAAAATGATACCTTTGTTGTAAAATCGGGTTCTTACCTCAGCTTTGGCCTGGCGTTATTCCTCCAGAATAACCCAGCAAAGAGTCTTGGTAGTTCCGAACAACCTTGGTCTTCGTTATTTCTTGCACCCGAGGTACAAATCACGTTGTGATGGCTTCCATATTAGTTGATTCATTACGTCATCGTCATGTGACGTCTATCCTAGGTAAAGCCCGGGAAATCGGCCAGCCAATCAGAGCCGCCGTTCTGGGAAACCCCAAACATTAAGGTAGACAAGGCCAGTTTTACCACATTCCCCCCTGTTTTATAGGCCTTTCAACCAGGTCAGTTCAATATCTCACCTTTAGGACCTAAATTAATGTTTGGTTGTCAACCTGTATCTACCTTTAGACAATCAGTTCCATTCTGAATCATCCAGGCCCCTCAGGTTATGTATGACTTTAGCCTTATTCAATGACAAGTTTACTGTCCTGTCATTGGTGTCTCAAAATCCCTATCAGCTGGATCATTTATAGGCCCATTTATTGATGCGACCTTAGACCCTTCAACGTGATATTGCAACATAATCTGCCCATTTAGGCCATGCGGCAAATGTCGACTCTGAAGCCCATTCAGTGTGTCTTAAGCCCACTTCCTTTGTGCGGCTTCTTTTCATACTAGTCTCCATGAGACTACACGAGACTCCTTCAAGACTCGTAGAAATAAACCACCTTTCTATGGGTGACGTTATAAACTGTGAAACATCCCCTTCTATTGGTCGGTATTGTCATTCATCAATGCTTCAAACACATAGGCCTACTATACATTTTATTTGGTCGGCATTGGGCCACCTTTAACCTTTTTCGGTTCTGCACACAAAACGTTATGTAAGCGTCTGTAAGGGAATGAACCATTAATATCCTTTGTGTGTCTTGTATCTGAAGCATAACCATTGAGTATTGGATAACTCAAGTGTAACAATTAGTTCACATTGACCATCCGTTGCCTATATAGTTTGAGTTTCTTTTCAAATAGACATGCAATTTTCCGCCCAGTCAGTAGGTCATGTGATTTGGCGCAGAAATGTTAAACGTATGCTTGCATACTTTAACTCGTATTTGATCTGATCAGTTCAGTAATCATTTTCAGTATTTAATATTTTCCTACAATATTCTGATATAACCATTAGGTAATGCTAGTATAGACTATTTCTTTCAAAACAGATGATGAAATACCATTCTTGAAAAACTGCTAAATATAAAACAGGAAATTATATAATGATCATGTATCTCTTTTACGATGAATGATACAAATTATATTAGATTGTGAAAAAGGGCAGTATTATTCAATGTTGGTGTCCGAATAAATGCTGTTTGGTAATTTGGTATCTGAATATTCACTGTTGGTGTCATGTGCATGTACCATGTTTTTCAATATGTGATCTAGATCTGTCTATAAGCCATACTAGGCTGAATGTTCATATATTATGAAACGTATGTTATTTGTCTTTATGTACTAAATGTACTTATAGAGATCTATGTCACTTTATACGGGCGAAATGGCTGCGAAGCAGCCTTTCGACCGTCTATAGATTGAAATTTAAACGGAAACAAAAATGTCGGAAACCCTCTGTTTTTTTCAATGTTAATTGAATGGAAAAATCAGAGGGTTTCCGTGAAATTTCGGGCGGGGGGGAAGGGTAACTTCGCATTTTTGGACACGAGTACCCCTGGCTTTTAACGTCATTTTTACAGCAATAACCTGATAATCCCCTTCCTAAACGCTATTAAAACGACCTGACAGAAGCAGTGGATCAATCAATATCGATATAAACAAAGCTCTTGAATTGTGTGTGAATTAAAGAAATACAACGACAAAGCTAAATCTTAACTACAGACCTAAGCGAAGTCGACTTCACGTGTTTTCGTTCTTGGTTCACGATAATTTATGACATATCATCGGCCATCTTGTTTCGTCTGCACTAGTCCGGCTACAATTTTGGCGACATTCACGGACACTATGGATGAAAATTGCACAGAGTAACATACTGCGCGATAATATGAAGTGGTGTGACACCAACGGAAGGGAGTGTGTTACCGGAAGTCATACTAGAACAGAAATGCTAGCCGTAGAAATTTTGGTGCGAACGGCTTCGAGAACTATGTGAACTACGTGTACAGGTACACAGGTGTACGTGTAAGTGTCCAAATCTATGGATTTTCAATAGCTCAGTTATATTTCAAAACTATTATATTGGTTTCCAGTGGCAAAGGAGTTTCGTACCAAATACATTTCGACCGATTAAGTTGTAGTTTGGCATACCGCGTCTTTTACGGTACCGCGGTATTCGAAAAAGTGTTCATTTGCAAACGAAGCATCAGCTATCAACTGCGTGCATTAGCAAAACTAAAAGCAAATTTAGTGACTATAGTTTTCGGTGATTATTTTTAACATTATTTTGTCTGCATTGGATTGCTGTAGAAAAAAAAAATGGAATGTTTTCATGTCTCCATTCATCATTTATTATAAAGGACGCCATTAACTGCGGTACCCAAGAGAACCACCCTTACATTAACAATGATAACCGAAAACCTGTTCCTCGGAGCCGTTAATAGGCTTTCGATGCACGTAATCTCCGCAAGGGGGTGATGCAGTATCGATACATACTATGGCCTTAGCAATTTTAATTGTATTTATCAGATCAAATTCTACATAATCATAACTGTGATGTAGATCTATATGTGTTGATGTCACCAGGGTGTCCAAAAACCTCCAAATGGGTTTTTTTTACCCCCAAAATGAATCTTGTACCCCCAGTTTTTGCAACCTTCTTTGTCTCTTTTAGAGAGGGTACAAGCATGCACTTAAAGTATGCTTTTTACCCCTATATTTGAAAGTCGGTGGACACCCTGGTCACTAATTTACATTAGAGCGCATTACACTTAAAAAAACAACAGGAAGTTCGACACATGTCAGTGTTCTTCCCAGCCCAATAAGCTGTATCGGCCCCACTACAGCTTCATGTAATCCGTGTAGTGCCCCTACAGCTTCAAAGTGCCCCACAGCCTAATTTCTTTAAAAATTGTCGCCAAGTAGAGGTACTCTGGGGTATTTCATGCCAAAAAATGTTTTAACCCTTTCCCAAACGACAAAATTTTGGACTCTTCCAATTTGAAGGGTGTTGCAGACAACAATTTCAAGTTGATGAAATTTTAAAAATATTCAAAAACATTTTGGGTTAGAAAACATTGTGGAAAATGAAGAAATTGATTGTGACAAGCAATTTCTTCAATTTCTACAATGATTTCCAAGTCTTTTCATGTTAGGGAGTCAAAAGGTGTCACTGTGCAGTAATGGGTTAATGCATTTTTATCATTGCAAAAGTAATAATTGTGCGTAAAACATTATGGGAAAACAGGAGTTTCAATAACTTTTTGGCCACCTGGGCCAGAAGCTAAAGTAGGCGGGGGATTTTCCATGTATTCCCTATTAACCCCATACAAAATTTTCAAAAGTAGCAGGGGGATTGTACTCAATTTCAGTCAAATAGGAGGGGGAAATCCCCGCCCTGCCTCTTAATGAAACCCTGGGAAAAGAAGAAATTGCTCAAAATGAGCAATTTCTTCTTTTTCCATAATGTTATTACTCACAATTGTTTGCATGGACACTGTGCATTTCAAGGTTAACAGATTCTTATATAATTTGCCACTACAGCTTCAAAATATTCTGCGGAGAACTCTGCATGTTGTTGCGCTTTGTTCACAGTCCGATTTTGAACGCTATCCTTGAAACACCGTATGATACCTAGGGGTGGGTATTGCCTCCAAAAAGTGTATCTCGATATATCACAATATGTTGGGCTGTATCGTGATAGATATCATGATATATATTATCGCATACTTTGTACTACCGAGTTTGATGAGTTTCCTGTCCAATATTATGTTTGCGCTACACTAAAAAATCGAGCGGGATAGACTATGTTTACCTTTACCTGGTGATGGAATGAGATCGATCTCTTTTACCATAACTGGATCTATGATGGAATTGAAAACAAGTTGAAGTTCAGTAAATCTCGCAATATATCTAATTAAACAAGAAACATGCCTCTTCAATCATATAGACTATTTTAACGTTAAAACACACATAAATATTCCAAAGTTTGTTAGAAAAACTCTATCGAAATAGCAAAAATTTCTACTCAGTCAGTTTCTTTAATAGCCAATTTAAAATCAATATATCTTAACTCAATATAGATTGTGCAGTAGATATGTTGTTTTTGCTTCATGTATGTGTGTAAAGGTAGAACAGGTCCTCTAGTGAATGCCTCATTATGCATACAATTTGCCTAACACCGATTGCGTGTTGGAGACAATGCAAGCCACACCTTTTGATTGTCGTATAGGCGGGTCGCGGAATGCTTTTCCTTTCAAACATATATGCGATGTAACCCCTTTAAGATAATGGATATAAATGGATATTCGATAATTGCAAGATAGTAAATGAAGTACTATTTAGTCTTTTCAGTTAAGATTCTCCGCTTTGCTTTTGTATACGAGTTAAAATTAGTGAATAAAGATATTCAAATTGAAAGCCACAACAAATGGATTTAAAAAATATCAGAAAAATCCGGAAATTGCAATCTTCTTGAGTGCACCGGTATGGCAAGGTCGTATCGCGATTCTGTATCGGGGCCCTCCGAATTGTGATTTACTGGTATACCCGTAATATTGCCCACCCCTAATGATACCAATCAATGAACCATTTATTGTCATACCTGGTGAAAATTGAAGACCAAAAAGTATTTCTGAAAGGTTTATAGGCAATGTTTTGCAACAACCCTCACTTTAACAGCCTTTGTTTACAATGACCTACCATTTAAAAACCTTGTGATCAACGCGGAATCACGCTCTTTCCTTAGACAATGACGTAACGGTTTGGAATTTCAAAAAAAAGAGGGATAACAAAATTCTATTTTTCAAAATGAGGAGCCCTTTGAACATAATATAACGAGTTAAAAAACTCTGATAATATGAATCGATAAATAAATGATATATCAGAAACGTTCGGTAATAGTTTCAAGCTAGAATTCGCACCAATAATGTTTGCTACTAAGTTGGGTCAAGTCCGTAACGAGCATGGGGAACAAAATAAACAGAATTTCACAGGAAAAGCAATACATTTTCAAGTGGCCAGCTTAACAGATCGATGTAAATTGATCTCCGCAACAAGAATACTCTATAATTTCTAAACAAAGGCGGTCACTTGACTGGAAAGAAATTCAAAACAAAGCCGGTCATGTTACAGTAACCGATTACCTAACTTCTGTTCTATTTCCAAACGAGATCTTGTCACGTAATCTACAATAACAATGCAGACAAAATTGGGGGTTGTTGAGTTTCGTAAGGTCAAAAATGATTAATTGATTTATACCCTACAGTGTTTTGCCGAATGATTGGATATAATACACAAAAACAAAGCGCCACAACTTGTGTCGGACGTTCCTGTTGTTTTTGAAGGGTAATGCGCTATAATGTAAATAGCGAAATATCAAAGAGCGTATTTACATCAGAGAAGACTCAGATTAAATGGTCATTTTAATTTATTCTTTCACAAATACGACATGGTTTTGTCGTTCCAAAACTGAAAATCTTTGGTAAACATTAATTTTTGTATCCAGCATCTAGAACTCATCTTCCCTAGCCAAGGTTGATCCCACCTACGTTTGTATTCACCCTTGGCGCATTTAGTCCGACTTTCCTGAAATCACGAAGCACCGCCTAGCGGTTGTCCTGCTGGTTGTTTACGTTATTTCGTCCATAAGCGCGTTGTCTTTTGTGTCATACGTCATTCGGATTAGGAAAAAGTTAGCTGCTTCTTTAGTTGAGTTGTCTAAAGTATTAATAATTCATTGATTGAAGATAGGGAATTCCCTTCTATTGAAGTGAAATTCTTAGGAAAAATTGTCCATCTTCGCATTTTCAGTTGTAAATGCAATGCTTTTTCCCGCCCGTTGTCATGAATTGGTTAGTTACTCATAACAATTGTATCAGTCGACAATCTGATTGGTTCCAGCAAGACCTCGCTGGAACCAATGAAAATGCCTTCCAGGAGACCAAGAAAATCGGACTAAATATGCCAAGGGTGAATACAGAAACGACGTTATGTCGTAGATTTCACCCTTGGCTTGCGAAGATGCTAGAACTCTGCTCAAATGATCATAATGCCAAGATGCTTATGTTAATCTATAGCCAATAGCATAGAATATATGGAGGACAGATGAGAAATTGCATTTTTATTTGTAAATGTATTGAATTACCATGACTTACAATGATTTCTATATTCATTTCAGCTATAAAACAAGAATCTACATGGGTTCATGTTTAATACTCATTGTGAGTAGGCCTAATTGTGAGGCCAAGCACCAGACACATTTCAAGTGAGTTGATTTGTTGTTTACCATTTTAAGGTTTACGAACTGAGAATGAAATGCAGAGCCAGAGGCAAAATTTGAAAAGTGCCAGTAATTCCTAAACTGTGGTACATTTTCATTCCAAATATAAACATTAGCATTTTGTATAGTTTAGAATTTTGAATTAATGCATACTAATTACTTATGGAAATATTTGACAAAAATGTTCAAAATTACCTCCCTTGCATATGAATATACAGTAAAATAATATTTGTAAATTATTTTCTTCTTGAAGCATAATCTTGAAATCCGACACAGTGAATCAACTAATGTGAAGTGTATTTACAAGTGTCAGGACTTTTCTTCCAGAAATTGGGAAGGGGCCATGGTCAGTCATTTTGGGAAATTTAGCGCAATTTTGGTCAAATTGGGAAAAAGAAAACACAGGAGAATAAATGTTCAAATGTAAATAAATCTCCTTAAACAACACTTTTTTAACCAGAATAACTTAATCATAGAATCACACACTGCTTATTTGTGACTATAATTGCCAGTATGTAATTGATCATTATTTATTTTCATTTTTTGGGGGGGGGAATTTTAGTTTGGAAAATTGGGAAATTCTTACATTGAAATTGGGAAAAAGGAGCCATATTCCAATTGGGAAGCCGCCGAATTTCGGCCTCTGTTATTGAAGGAAGAAAAGCCCTGAGTGTGTGTAATTTGATGCATTTCGTATGGCTAGAAAGTGGTGTTTTCATTCTCAGTTCGTAAACCTTAAGTTTATTTTAGTAAAAGAGTACAAAACATGGCAAAGTAAAAACACATTACAGCAATATTGCACAAAGTTAGTTATCATATGGGAAAAAAGACTCCCTTATCTAAATGATTTTAGTGAGTTTGTATATGTATAGATTCTGATAATTCAGATAAAATAGCACTAGGTCTGTTAAAACTTTGTTACTGAACTGTCTGTTAATAAATTGCTGAGTGTAACGCTGCACGCCTAGGAGGAAATAGTGTTTGAAATGAGATATCATGTTACATAATTGACCAAACGCTGACTGTCAATCAAAAATATCGATTAGCCAATGGACGATCAGAAAAATGCCATGCCCCAATTGTTCTTCGTTGCACGTGTTATTGTATCGATTTATCGACTGACAATATAAACAATCAACGTGCCAATGGCAAAGAATTTTGTGCTAACAATGGACTCAGGTTTACGGTTATGTTTTGATAAACCGTCAGTGTTGTTATAAAATCTCGTGACTATGGCTTAAATCAAGCCATTTTATAACAACACCTACGAAATACTATTTTTGTTTGTCCGAATTTACGTCACGATTAACTGGATAAAATCGTTCCCTATTAACGATCCCATCCCCATTGTTTGTTTTAAATTCTATGTTGGGCGGAGCGATTTATCGATTGGCATTTGGTCAATTATGTTAAATGGACAGGTCTGTTGCTACCCAAAGTTTTGAGATACTATATGTATATGACAATTTTGTTCATTTTTATTTTATGAATTTAATATGCAAATAATTGTATACATGCATATCAATAATCATTTTGCAGGCATGGTGAAATCAGAAAACAGTGGTATGTTGAACAGCTATATAAAGTCTGGTGGAATGGAATGTGTTTCAGAAAGGCCTTTAATGGTATGCATTTATTCTTTATCCCTGAAACAATCTTGATTTCATTGTATCATGTACAAAGTGAGATTTTTCCTGAATTACAAAGTATGATGAAAAACATTACTTTCTAAATAAACTATTCTTAACCATAACGTACAAATTGTCTACAACCTGTTTCAGCATGGATCAGTTTGAAATATTGCTGTTTAGAAAAGGTTGCACACATATATAATTACATGTCTAGATCTATGCTTGATTGGAATGTGACAATTTTAATTTCTAATTCACAGTTTACATGTTGAATTGCCCAGGTAGGTACTTAAGCAGCAGGGATGCAGTATATATATTTTTGTGAATAAAATGTTCTGTTCTGTATATATTTAAGGGCACATTTCGAAACCCACCCTGCATTAAAAGGGATGATTTAAATGGATAATTACGGCTTTTTAAAGTAATTACAAACTTTTCCAAAAGAACCACTTCAGTAAAAACAACGTAGGATATATCAATAATCAACATTTTCTACTTTTCATTCAATGTTTTGATTTTGAAAATATGCATATCCTTTTTCCTTTTGCAATACATATTGAAGAAAATTTTGTAAAAATACATTGAACATTTTTTGATGATTTAATGACTGAATTTGTCATCTCATTAGCATCACCTTTGAAATTTTTGATAATATATTTCATTGCATGTATTGTTGCACTTTTACAAGGCTTCAAATATTGTTAGAAAAGTAGAAAATGCCAGGAATTGTGATTTTTAGGGGTCAGTTTAAGGCTGAAATGTTACATTTGTTACTTTTGTATAATTGCAGGTTCATAAATCAGGTGCACAGATGAATAAAGATGATGCTGACAATGATGATTACCGATGTTATAACAGACAAATTGACAATTTGTGGACATTGATTGGTCAATACAGTGATTTGTGTACAATATCCATGTATAAACATTCAAATTTTAAAACCGACAAAACTCCATCCTGTTTAAACCAATTCCAACACAATGACGTCTTTTGACAACCTACACGATGAAAGGTTTGGAAACATTCAGGATAATGAAGAAATGGTTTTGTGAAAAGCAATTTTATCATTTCCCACAATGTTTTTTAGCGAGTTAGATAAAAAATATGAAATTTTATTCTCTTAAAATTGTCATCTGCAACATCTTTCAATTTGGGACAGTCTTAAAAAATCCGTCTGGTAATTGGTTACAAATGATTTAGTGCAGATAACCAAATACAATCTAGAATATCATGTTGTGACTTGTAAAAACCAGCCAAAGTTTCATTCATGTTTATGAAAATTAGAACACATTTTTAACGTTTTATTTGATTTTTGTTCTGGCTATCAGAAAACATACAGGTTAACCCAAATAAGTCCTGATTTTGTCATGCCTGAAGGAAACTGCTTCAAGAAAACATTTAGACAAAAGAAGAAAATGTTGATTACCGGCGTTTTCTCCTTTTATCTAAATATTTTCTATGCTAAATTGTACCTAAATCCTATCGTTATCAACATTCGTTTGACGTTTGCAGGATGTTTCTTATTGGATCACCTCTAAATTTTAGAGTTTGGGAAAGGGTTAATTCAGAGTAATAAGTAGTATAGAGATTTGATAGACATAAGGATGTTATGCCTGCCAACAGCATATCTTCTGTCCTCTTTATTTCAAGTTGTGCGCCGGTCCATGAGAAAACCTTCAACCAAAAAAGTAAATACAGTTTACACTCGTTAAGTCAACATCTGATATGTCAAATTTCTGCTTAAGCCGAAATGAAAATGTGGTCATTGCATCATCAATGGCCATAGGGTATCAATCAGGTTAGACAAATTTAATTATTTTAAAGTGAATAAATCAATTGAAATGTGGTAGGAAAAGGAGATAATTTGCTCCTTTTGAGCAATTTTCCATTTCCTGCTATATTTTAATAATACATGCACTTGCCCAACGAAAATGAATAAATATCATTAATCAAAGCCGAAAAGAATTGGGATAAGTCGAATTCACGATATCTTGAGCTAGAATGATGTTCCCTAAGACTTCGACACAACAAATATTACGAAACGTATTGGAAAACGGCTTACTGTCGTTTGAAGGCAATGCTGAAAACTGTTGAGATGAAGCGCAACATGCTAGTGATAGTGAACTTTCCGAGCGTCTTCAATATATGGGAACTTTTGAAAACCATGGACTAGATGAGAGAAAATGTTGAAAACCAACTATGCCTGTCAGCGGTTTTTAGCTCACCTGAGCAGAAAGTGCTTAATGTGAGCTATTGTGGTCACTCAATGTCTGTTCGTCCGTCTGTCAACAATTTGGTGTTTACACCATAAGAACTTGCATGGGTTCGAATCATTCCCATTGGATCAGAAAGTTGAGAGTTATGTGCCCTTGAATCTGACAAAATTGCCGTTTTCGAATCTAACAACTACAAATATTGACTGAACAAGACAAAACTTGGCCATAATGTTCATCACCAAGTATTGTTCGGGAAAGGTTTAAGGTAGTCCACCACCTAATGAGATTTGCACGACGTCGAAATTATTCGGGTTAAGTCAGTCGGCGGAGGAACCCTCCACCGCTGAATGATTACGATCACGTCCGGATGTGTTCAGATACGTAACGACGACACTCGGAAAAACATGTTTTATGAATCTCAAAGTGGCCATATTACGGGTATTCTACCTTGATTAAAGACAAATTACTTGTAATCTTAAAGACTTTCCACCCAAGAAAGACAACAATATGTATATATACTAAGTATTCCATTGATTCATTTAAAATTATTGTGTGCAACATCTTTGTATTTGGACCAAACTTAAATTTTGACGTTTGGGAATGGGTTAATGGTGTGGATTTCAAAATTCATACAATTCGTTATGATGTCTGTGTGACAAGTCTGTAAGGTCATTGTTCTTGGTCAAAGACACATCTCAAGGTCTTAATTACAAAACCTCATAGACCTATAGACTCTTCTCCAGGTTTCAACAGGCATTTGTGCTTCTCACGCACGTCTTTTAGTCTAAAACCCTTTGGATTTTGACGAGATAGATCTAGTTTTCTGGGAAACGTTAAGGTTGACGTCGATATCCTTTCGCCCGTTTTTAGGCTTTGCCTACTTTCATATTAATAACTTCTAATCTTTATATCTCTAATAAATAACAGTACATGACAATTCCTTGAAACTGTATCAGGAGACTATTGGAACTTAATTTATTACGATCTCCCTTATTCACATGAAATTTGTAAAGGAGTAAGTTATATATCAGTTTACCAAATTGCCAAATATAAAACATCTAAGATTTCATGTTATAAAAATATAGTTATAGATAAATATTTGCATTTTCAAATTATCTGTATATAATGGTTTACTAAAATGTAAAGTTAAATTTCCCAATCAATATTTCAAGATACATTGATATCAAGGGATTTTCATGAATCTATACTAAATGTATTGCTAAGCTTTAACAATGACATTTTGTAAATCTAATACTTTTATTCTAATTAGGTTTTATCTAAGACTGTAATTATTCATTCTATATTTGGATTTATTTAGATGAATTAAGTACATTTATTCAAACTTCTTTAATGGAAGTATACTATAGATAAATATAGATCTATGATCTTTTAGTTTTCCTTTAATTGTACAAATACCAGATGTATCAAACATTTTGTATCAATCTTATTTGTGAAGCTTGTTTTCTGTTCCTAGGCTAAAACTGCTCTGAGAAGTGCAGGTGTTTTAACTATTTAGTATAGTTTGTCATCATTATTTCAGAATTTAACAAGTTCCACATAAAGTTCTGTGAATCTGTATAGGTTATATTTTATTTTTCATTACACAATGTCATCATTGCTAGGTTTATGCATACTTAGTGACATAGATGTTGATCATCTCTGAAACTTCAAATTCTTAACCAAGCAAGAGCAGTATAATTAAGGTAATAATGCCTGTTTAATAATATTTAACAATAACAATAATAATATTATTATTATTATTATGTTTAATGAATTAAAGTACAGTTCAGTTTTATGAAACTTTAGTTTAGAACTAGTGTAAACTGCAAGATGTTCTTAGCATAAGTTTGTGTTACCATTTTTGTGCTGATATCTAGGTAGCACATGGCTCCTTTTATTGGTACTGTTTCCTGACTTCTAATAACCACACCTTGTCCAGGACTAAGTATTTATCAAGCACTCATTTGGATGGAGGATATTAACACTGCCTTGGTATAAGGCAATTTGACTTACGTTTTAACAGGCGACATTTTGCCCCTTATGTCTACTTGTAAATAGAACCCGGCTTTTCCTCTGGCATAAAACAGTACATGCTTTTTTATGCCTATATTAAGTCCAAGTATTACAAGTTAATAAACCAAAGCTGATCCCCCTTTTCACAATAAGCGAGGATTCATCATTTGCCCCCAAACTCATTAGCATTCCAATGCTTTCACCTTTCATTACAATTTGGGGGACACGATTCTGTTTATGTATATTACATACATGAGAGTGGTGGTGGTGGTCTGTCTGTTGGAATCACAGCACATGCCTTTGGTATTTTCCCGCCTTTCCTATTAACCAAGGTGATTAACTGGCCGGGATCAAAAGTAAAGGTGTTCCACAACCCTTTTTCACTTTCAGTCAACTGCCCTGTTTGGGGTAGAACCTTCATCCCTTGGCTTAGACAAACTCTTTCAAAGCCAATACCTATTGGTACTCTCCCCCCTCTCATGAATTTTTGGCATGAAGTACCCATTTGGGTCTTTTCTGCAAACACTTTGACTGAACTTGGCAGCGTTACAACTTGACCATGAGTGACACATGTGTCCTCGTTAACATTTCCGCTGCTTATATGCACAACTGAGGATACAGACGCATTTCTATCCTTGTTCAATTGAGCAAATACAGGCCCATTTTCATTGCATGATGGCTGTGTAAGTATATGTTGCCCATTTCTAATGTTTTCACCTGTACATGGGTTGTATGCAAGTGTTTCATCTTCACTACACTTACAAACCTGATAAACAACCATACTAGTCAGTGTAGGTTGAAATCCTGAGCGAAGCTTGTTTGTCAAAGCCTCCCCTTCTGGTCCTTTATTGTCTGAGGTATCTGGCTCTTCTTCCTGAAACAACTGCAAACACGCACTGAAAATGTCTGCAATGTCTTCACTCTGACTAGTCACCTGGGTTGAGCCCAATTCATTCCCATAACTCTTCATGGACTTTGCTGGCTCTTCATGTTCTTTGAGTCCAGCATCCTTTGAATCAGGTTTACTATTGCATTTTTCTACTTGGTTCGAAAGTCGGCCTTTAGCTTTGGCCCCTTTCAATTTGCAATCTGCATCTGTAACTTCCCGCTCCAGGAAGCCAACCTGCTTGACAGCTTTGGGACTGCCTTCTTTAGCCCACATCTTTTCTTTGCTAATGTGGCTATGCTTTACTGTAGGCTCTTTCTCTGGAGTGCTACATTCGGTACTGGAAGCAAGTTTTTCAATTACAGCTACCAACCTTTCCATTGAACTGATGCAGTTATCAACTTTTGACTCCAACGATGAGTTCAGTTCTAAGCCGACTTTGCCGCTATTCTTTGAACTATCAGCATTTTGATCCCGCTTCCTTTCTTCTGTTGGATAGTTGCCCAATGAAGAACTTTGCCTCACATTCTGTGTTCTTGAACCATCATCTGCAAGTCTTGATGTGCTTTTATGCCACAACAAGCTTTTCACTGCCTCATCTAAAGTCTTGGGTCTTGTACTGAGAGCCCTATTGCTTGCTTCTTCATCATTGCATCCTTGTAAGAATTTGAAAGCCAATTCTTTCTGGACTGCATGTTCTTGCCAATAAGGTAAAGCTTTACATCCATAGAAGTATACCTTGTCTGCCCATTCTTGGATGGTCTCATAGAGCCCTTGGCGCAGATGGTAGAACTCCCTTCTGTAACGCTCTGGTGAATTACCAAATCTCTTCTCAAAACAGACCACTACATCAAAATATTCCATATTGGGACTTCTTTTCTGTAACATAGCCAAGTGTTCACTTGCTTTCCCCTGTAAACAGAAATACAGATTGTGCTTCCTCTGTGCACCTGTCCATTGTTGCTGTTTTGCAAAGATGGTAAACTTTTTTAAGAACTCATCCCATGACCCTGAACCATCAAACTTAATACCTAATGATTCGAGTCTTTGACTATCTGTTGGTGGCCAATACGGTTTGTGCCAGTCATCTGAATTGTGCCAGTCATCTGAATACATTTGGAATGCTCTGTCATATTCACCACAAACAGGAACTTTCTGCATAGTCTCCCATTGGTATCGATTAGAAGCGGGCGACACATGTCTATCTCCAAAATTAGACTGTCCCCATGAACGAGGTTGCTTGTAGTAATCATAGTTGTTAAAACTACTGTAGGACCCGTGACAGTTGTAACCCTCATTTGAAGAGACGGTTTTCTTGACATAAGGCCTGAAGTCAAAACTGTCGATCATGTCCCTTGTAACATGAAGATAGGGTACATGACACAGGGTTTCTTTTGTTATGTTACCTTCCCTGTCTCTTTGATCTAGAATTAATCTTGCCAATCTATCTCCTATTCCTCTCACTACCATCAGCTCTTCTAGACCGCAGTAGTTTATGAGAATTTTATGCTCCATTATTGGCTGAACTTTGTTTACAAATTTGTATGCGTGCAAAACACCATTTTGATAATTTGTATTCTGAGCTCCAAATTCTTTTTATTTTAAGATCAATATCTGCTCTTCACAAGGTCAGGCATATAAGTTTGCTTTTCGTTGTTAAGTCAAACTAATTTGATTGTCTTAGAATAAAGATCTACTTTTTGTTCCCCAAGTCAAATCTCAAAAGACAATAAAATATGCTTTCAGTCCTTTGAAAATGATCAATCGATATGATTTTCAAATTAAGTTTGTGAAGTCTGCTTTTCAAGTTAAGTCAGACAATTACCTGTTTTTATTAACGTAACTGATGAACAGTTGGACTGCTACGTTGATTGTCCACTTTCAGTTTGGGATAGCCGGACTACTATTGTCCACTTTTTGGTCAATTGCAATCAATCACCTTCCTCCCCTTCCTTAAAAAATTTAGACAAAGTCTTGATAGTCAAGAAGTATGCAACCAAGGAAAATGATAATTTTTTAGCTAAGTCAAAACAATCAACTTTAAATCAAACAAATTGACTGAAAGTTAAAAGATACTGACTAAAATACAGTTGCAATTTTGAAAATATTTACCAAATCAACACAGCCTATGAATAGTGCTGTGATTTAATTTTGGTATACTCTCAGTACTTTCAGCACTTTGAAAAGCAGCCGAAAACTTTCTCCAAAATTCTTTCTTCAAAATCCGCTTGTTGGCAAGTCAGATTACAAAATTTGCTTGGGAAGTCTGCTTGTCACCTAAGTCAGACTAATCTTCCTCCTCTCCCCTACCTGAAAATGATGTTGTAGGTACCCAGGGAAAAACAGATGACAAAGTGTGAAATGCATTTTTGAAAATTCCATTGCCAAAGATACTTTGAGAAAATTTAGCAAAAGACTGCAGATGACCTGAAAAACTAATTTTCAAATTTTGAACACAAAAAGATTTGTTGGAAAACACCCCTGGAACCTGAAATGGACTAGTCTAAATTTACCAAAGGACAAAGGGAGACAATTCAAGGTCCGCGAAAACCGACAATACAAATGGTCAGGGAAGGGTGGGGTAGATTCCACAACAGGTTTGAGACTTATTTGGTTGCTGAATTTTAGCAACTGATGCAGCCAAAAGCATCGAGACAAAAATAAAACAATTGCAGAAAATGCCGACGAAAAACTGCCAAATGCCTATTCGCCCGACAAAGACTGAAATTGCAATCACTGAAATTGATGAACCAATGCACAAAACCCTCGTGAATCAATGCATCAAAAACAGTAACAAAAACCCTGGATGTCTAGACGACCGAAAAACAATCTGACAAAACCCTGTCACCCAGTTTTTCAGCCCTTCAACCCAGCAAAAGGTCCACGGGCAATTCGACCGCAAATGCGACTCGAACTGCTCGCAAGCGCCACTGTTGTAAAATCGGGTTCTTACCTCAGCTTTGGCCTGGCGTTATTCCTCCAGAATAACCCAGCAAAGAGTCTTGGTAGTTCCGAACAACCTTGGTCTTCGTTATTTCTTGCACCCGAGGTACAAATCACGTTGTGATGGCTTCCATATTAGTTGATTCATTACGTCATCGTCATGTGACGTCTATCCTAGGTAAAGCCCGGGAAATCGGCCAGCCAATCAGAGCCGCCGTTCTGGGAAACCCCAAACATTAAGGTAGACAAGGCCAGTTTTACCACACCTTGTTAGTCTATTATCCAAAATTTCAACGGTAATAATCCAATCAACGTACTATGAAACAGTCACCGAAATAACTGAGCAGGTGTTCGCGGTGTTTTTGAAGTCACTATTCAAGCCCAGATTGAGTAGACGCTACGTCATCATGACGTCATACTGTTTTTTTTAACACGAGAAATCCGACTGTACCACGTGTTTATTTGTCTTGAGAAGCATGTCAATCAACTTGCAAGTCAATGAATGGGCGGGGACAATCCTCTTTTTCAACCAATCTGTGTTTTACAAGCATTGTTTAGTAAAAGATCTAGAAGTCAATCGTCGACAAAGAAAATTTACCCCGAGTCTCTTTCTAAATCGATCACCCGTTACCGCTTAAGAATATTAATCAGAATGGAGACTAAGAGTAGACAGATTTACTAGAAAATTAATTTCACGGAGAGTTTTCAAAAGAAGAATCAGTAGCGTAGGAAGGTTTATAATATGGGGGGGGGGGGGCAAATGTAAAAGTAATTGGAAATATGGGTGTATTATGGGGGGCCATAGGGGGGGCAGGCCCCTTTTCTAAATTATTCCTACGCCTATGAGAATGATATTCAAAAGGTCGATTTTTTTGTGAAAAGAAAATTTCTTGCAGATGCAGATCTACCTGACTCGTGCTTATACTTGCCGACGTTCGCCGACCTCTCTTTTAAATCCTTTCACAAACAAGACTTGATTTCGACGTCAATGGAATAAATAGATAAGGAAACATTGAGAGAAAAGAAGAAATCATCGATAATCAGCCATTTCTCCGTCCCCACGATAAATACTTTCCATGCTATAATTCAATCGGTTTCTTTTTAAAGTAAGTTATGTCAGTGTTGGTAATCACGTGATTTAAGTTTGGATTCATCACACGGAAAAATGGCGACTATCGGGTTAAATTGGCAGTAATTCTGAAGGTAAGCGGACATTTCTTGATCTGTAGGCAATGCCATCCTGAAAGTTATACCCCATGTCCTGGCCCACAAAATGTCTGACCTAATGGTACCAAGATATTATCGCAAAGATCCGTACTTTCGGCAAACACGTTTCTTTGATGTGGTCCCGTAGGTTTTCCCATTGATAAGCTGGCCAGGTGTGTAATAAAATGTTTTTTTTTTCTGGTCTTCCAGGTATTGACTAAAATATTCATGAACCTGCAACACTACCCAGAAGAAGCTTTGAACTCGCCCTGGATTTTGTATTTTGGTCCTTGTCGAGTTGAAGGGCCTTGACGCGAATCCAGATCCTACTTACAACATAGCCACTTGCCCGTAACTCCAAAATCCAATCATTCAGATCATTTTCCTGTGGCTCATAGGGACTGATCCGAATAACCCTCCATTTCTGCGATTTTGGACAATCACAGATCTTTGTCTTGTTTTTTCGCCAGTCTCTCACTAGCTTTCCACTGATGCCGAAATCACTCTCAGCCGCACAGTTTTTCGAATTTTCGGCAAATTTGATCACACGATTTTTTAAGCTATTGTCATCACCAAGTAATTGCAGATTAAAACAATATGCAGTTACGAGGTTTTCGAAGAAAAGTGACGACTGCTTGTTGTGTACAATTATGTCGTGTGTTAATTTAGGGCATATTGATTGCGAGATTACACGCTTGAAATGGCAGAACGATGCATATCAAGCAAGACACCTTGTTAAAATGGAATTTATTATTATAAAAAGAATCAAGCAAATGAGTATTCCGTCGTTGTCGTATGTTTATTGTCGCCGAGTCATAAAGTCGATGTCTATTACCCCCACATTCTGAATAGTTTTTTTCCTTGACTTATAGCCGAAGATATACAGTAGGCCTATAGAATATTACACTATCTAAGGGAAGTAACTCTTTCATGAAACTGTCTAATTTAAACCTGGTTATTTCCCTTAGACCAATATACCTCAGAAAACGGAATTATTGCGCGCGATAAATTTTCTCCGCCAAAAAAGTAGTTCTACATAAAACGTATAATTTCCTCGTTTTACAATGATTATTTGGCATGTCAGTTTAGAAATTGTAGAAAGTCGAATTTCAATATTAAATCAAAGTGTGGACAAGAAATCAGAGATCTACTTTGTCTCAAAACAGAAATACAGAAGAAGTTAAGAGGTCCGTCTTTGACCTTATTTGACCAGTCCAGAAAAACTTGTACGGCCCAAAAAGTCGCAGCGCGAGCGCTAAGCGACTTAAAAAGCACCCCACAGCTTAATTTCTTCAAAATGGTCACCAATTAGAGGAATTTGAGTTATTTCATGCAGGGTTTTTTTTCCAGAAATTGTGAAGAGGCCCTAGCCTGTCGTTTTGTGAAATTTCGCGCGAAATTTGGCCAAATTGTGAAAAATATACTTAAAATAGGTTTATCTATCTAAAACAACAAAATTACAGATTTCATGGTTTTCAATAAGATTTGAAGTAGGAGGCTCAAAAGAAATTGTATTTTGCAGGGGGTCTGGGAGTCCTCCTCCAGCAGGGGTCATGGGGCAGCACCCCCGTTGCCCAAGGGCCCAAAGCCGAAAAATAAATTTATGCACTTTGATATTCCTTAGATGAGCTCTTGGAGAAACAATTTTGAGTCTTCCAAAAATTGACAAATTTCTGTTTGAATAAGGATGGATGGCTAAACTCAGAATTTTTTTTTAAAAAAATCATGTTGAAAATAGCAAATTATTCACGGGTTCAACATTAGCACTGCCCGACAGACATTACCTACCTGCTGCTTGGTCAGGGATAGTTAGATCACCAAGATGCAGACTCATTTGGAAACTCCCAATGAAAGCACAGGATATATGACACAACAAAAGCATGGACCCTTTGAAATTTTCATTAAGTTGTGAGTCAAAATTGCTTTTCTGGAAAAAGTATCAGTTTTTGTCTTTGGATGTATCTTGACTTGTTATCAAAGGTTCTTAAAAATCCACAAAAAAGACACTAACCATAGATTTACTAGTTTTCATTTGAAAGAAATCATATTTCAAGCAGAAAAATATTATGAAAACACAAGCGAGATATGTATTTACTGTCATTATTAATCAACTATATGTACCACTTATCAGCGCTTCTTCCCTAAAAAAAACAAATCGTCGTTTATGTGAACTGTCAAAAAATCCTCTAATCAGTCATGCTCTACATGAATCTTCAAAGAAAGAAAACAATGATAGGCAGCGTTGGCATTACCAGCGATACAAAAGTAGGCTAGCTACGGGATACGCTGATGTAAGCATTTTCACAACTTCATAACTTGTTTCATATATCTTTTCTGTTGTGTGGTTTGATTTTAACGAAGATTAAAATCCGCGAAAACTAATAACTTTACGTATGTTTTTTGTCAGACGAGTACAGCCAGAATTATGTTCCTTGAAAAAGCGCGATTAAAACAGTTCGATTATTATACTTTTAAAACTTGCGTTGTAAGTTGCAACCGATTAAATAATACTCATTACTAAACAATATTTGTGATAGTAAATGCCGAAACATATTTTATTTAAAAAATAGTGTTTCAATATGTTCGATTTTAAGGTATACAACCCATCATTAGCGCTAAAGAGCCCGAGGCGAAATTTGAAAAGTGCCAGTAATTCCAAAACTGTGTTACATTTCCATTCCGCATACAAACATAAGCATTTTGAACGGTTTAGAATTTTGAATTAACGCATACTTTTGGAAATATTTGACAAAAATGTTCAAAATTACCTCCCTTGCATATGAATATAGAGTCAAACAATATTTGTAAATTATTTTCTTCTTGAAGCATAATCTTGAAATCCGGCACGGTGAATCAACCTATGTGAAGTGTATTTAGAAGTGTGTGTAATTTGATGCATTTTGTATGGCTAGAAAGTGGTGTTTTTAATGATGGGTCATATACCTTAATTAGCGAAAGGTACAATCGATCGCACCGTCTATCGTGATCTCTCGTTTTTGTCGAGATTTGACAATTTCTACTTTCACTTTGCAGCCGATGCTGTATTTATAACACGCTAAATAGAGAACTTTTGGATCTGTAGTTTAACCTTTTGATGTGTAAACCATACGAAAATGTGAAAAATGGCTCAGATATTTTACTCATGAACGAATAATTTCGTTATTAGATTTAATGAAAACCCTGTGATTGGGAATTTTATTACCAATTTTGTGAAATTTTCTTGCCACAGTTGTGAAAAAATTAGGCTTTTCGCGATTGTGAAGTCACCGAAGATCGGCCTCTACTAAAGAAGGAGAAAAAGCCCTGTCATGTCATAAACTAATTATGAATTAAGGCATTTTGTACTATAAATATGCATAAATACATTATGGGAAAAGAAGAAATTGCTCAAAATGAGCAATTTCTTCTTTCCCCATTATGTTTTTATTCATAATTATTTGCATAAACACTGTATTGTAAGCTTCCCACAATACTGCCACTACAGCTTCAAAATATTCTGGGGAGAACCCTGACTATCAAGTATCATTAGTCACTAAACCCTTACTCAGGGCTTTTTGCGTTCTTTAGCAGAGGCATATCAAGGTTTCCAATTTACTTTAAAATTTAGGGGTAAAAAGCATGATTTTACACCATGCTTGTGCCCCCTCTATAAGAAACATAGAAGGCTGCTTTCAAAATTTGGGGCCTGTAATTTATGCCTAAACTGAACCTTATCCTTACTCTGAGTCTGTTACTTAAAATTTGTTCTCTAAATATTCAGAAGAGCATGCAAAAATTTTCCAAAATGAACAGTCTAAGCAGAGCTTCAGATAAGTGTTTTTGCGTAATCACATTTAAAACTAGACAGCACTCCACAGGCCTGAATAGTGTTTGTCCAATTGAATGCAATTTCAAAAGTTCAGGCTGCAAAAACAAGCAAATGCATGACTGCTTTTACAACAAGAGCTGTCCGAAGACAGCGCGCTCGACTTTCTAAGTTGCTTAGTATAAAGGGGGCATAACTCCAAATAGAGTGGTCCCAGGGTCATGGGCCCTGATAGTAAGGTAGAGGGTGTGATGGTGAATAAGTATACCAAGTTTGGGTTGAATCCCTTTGATAGTATGGAAGTTATTGATGTTTGAAAAAACTTTAACCTTGGTTGCAACGCCAACGCCAACGCCGACAACAACGCCGGCGCCCGGGTGACAGTATAAGCTCTCATTTTCTTCGAAAAGTCGAGCTAACAATGATTTAACAGAGTCTTGATTTAAAGGAACCCATGCTGGATAACTCAAGCAAGAGTGAAAACAAAGACTAAAATAGACAATTTTGTCAAATTCAAGAGCACATAACTAAGGATGTTATATTTCTATCAAGTTTAGGATGACACTAAAGTAAGATCTTAACTTCACCAACATGTTATCAAAGTTTTGACATAATTGATAATTATTTATGGATGTAAACAGGGTGAAAAGGGGTCAAAAACAGCTATTTTGTCAAATCAAGGGCACATAACTCTAGATTAAAATTCAGATCAAGGCTGAAAATTACAAGCATGTAAGACCTTATGGTAAGTAAAATTCTGTTAAAGTTTTGTATTGATTGGATTATACTTATGGTTGTCAGAGTGAAAATAAAGCTGAAATGGCAATTTTGTCTATTTCAAGGGCACATTACTCATGATGTAAACTTCAGATCAAACACTTAAATTCAACCCAGGAAAGATCTTAAAGTCACCATCATTCTGTCCAAGTTCTGTCTTGATCAATTCAGGGGTCTCGTTTGCCAAAATTTGGGGCCGTTATTCGGCCCCATTCCCAATGGCAAAAAGTATCTTTTTTTCCCAATTTTCTGGTGAAAATTCAGAATGAGAACCCAGAAAGCCCCATGTTAAGACCTCATCTTCATTTACAAACATTTTGAAGACAGTTTTAGGGTAGATTCTTAAACAAGCGAATATACAAATACATTTAACATCACTACAGTCTAATTTGCAGCTGAAACTGAGTGACAGTTACGAGTATGAATACAAACTTGTTTTAGTTTTTCCCAATTTTGGTAAAAATGTCGCTATTATTCCCAATTTCACTGGCCCCTGGCCCCAAACAAAAATTGGTAGCAAGACCCCTGCAATTGGTCAATATTTGTAGTTGCTAGAGTGAAAACAAAGTCAAAACGAACATTTTTGATATTCAACTAAGGGCAGATGACTCCAGACTTCAATCGGAATTCTTTGAAGGAACCTGAGAGAGGGTCACTCAAGGATCATGCCTATGAAGTTTGATTGAAATCCATCCAGTGGTTTTTGAAAAGATTTATAAAGAAAAAGTTTACCAATGGACAGACGGACTGAGGCACGACGAACACACTGAGACAATAGCCCGCTAGCCAGTGGAGCTGACAAGAGCTTCTGAGAGCGACACGCATACATCCGAGGAGGGCTTGTCAGTAAAATTGGCAATTTTCCAATTCAAGGGCAGATAATTAAAGAATGCCAAGAGTTACCTGACTTTTAATAGTGGCATGCACAAGTTGGCTTATTTAATCATTTCCCAGTCAACACTTTTTACACTAAATCTATTTGGAAAATGCTTCGCTTGACAAAAAGAATGTACTGGTCACATATTATAAGAAAGCACAAACAATGTCAGTTTACTTGAAAATGCTGGCTATCAACAATTTCTTTTCTCGCCACATTGTCTTCCCAATCTTCCAAAACTAAAGGGACGTATAAACTAGCAACCACCAGGGCCAACTTTCGTTTTTTCCAGTGCCAAAAGTATATAATGGTTAGGTTCACCTGCCAGTAATACCCGAAAGGGGAGTTAGGCAGTATATATAGATAGATATATATAGATAGGAAAGGCGTTCCCAAAGGCCATGCAATCAATCATTACATAGATCGACCTAGATCTATATGAGATCAATCACTATTTTCATTTTTCCTGTGCTCGCTTGTAAAGCTTCCTCTTATTTTCATCATTAGTAAAATTTCTGGCGTAGAGTGTTCAAACAAATATTTTAACATCTTAACTACAACAAATATTCAGTTGACATCCTGATTAACATCTAATCTTGAATTCTGATAAACTTTGACAATTGTAAACCAAAAAGTACGAAAACTTCTTGGGACGAAACGCTGAGAAATCGTATCAAAACTCAATTTAATGAAAAGTAACGCGAACTAAATACCTAAGTGCTTACTGTAGTTGTTTATTTAGATGAATTTCCATGTGCTTGATTTGTCAGGGCATAGTTCAATACAGTTGAAGACGAAAAATATTAAAAATATTATTTTCATTTTAATTTTCTGTGACCAACGTCACCATTTTGGATAAAAATTAGAATCTATTTATTTACGGAATCATTTGAAGATTTTTATGATAAAAATATTCCGTCTTTATATTATATTTTGATTCTAAAACAAAATATTTTTAAGACTTTCAATGATTATTTTTTGGGCTAAAATTTCGACAGATGAGTTACTTTGATCCTATAAATTGCACAAATTAATTCACAAAATATTTATTTTTCGATTCTGGCTGTTTCTAAAAATAGACTGTCTACAAATTAGACTGGTACGCCGTGCCCTAGAAATCGGAGAATCAGTCAATATTGTTGCTGAAGCTGGCCGGAGAAAATCAAAACAAATGTACGGCAATGGTGGTTTATTTTTGCACGGAGAAATGGCGCAAAACGACTCGTACACGCACGTGCCGCCCCTTCCTCCTCGATTTCGACTTCGTGACTTGATTTTGGGAGACAATACTTTTATAGAGCACGACAGGTAAACACTGATTTCTAATTAATTGACCACTAATTGGACACCTTTCCCATATTAATAAATAATTGTCGTCCATGAATATTTAATGTACTAAGCGATGCAATACCTTTTCTGATTTGACCATTCTAGATTGAGTTGCAGAGGAGAAATTAATTATTCATAGAGAAGAACAAAATAGAAAACATTGTGGAGAAAGGAGAAATAGTTGGAAATAGCTGTTTTCTCCCTTTCTTTGAATGTTTTTTTTTTTTTGTGTGAACAACTAATCATTGATAATTTATTATGATTATCCAAATTTAGGAAGCTTCAGGTGGTAATAGGAACAATTAGAATTATTTTGTATATCTAGAGCGACGTCGGGTATATTCGACACTTTAAGACGAAACAAGCAAAAGCAAATTTTGCAAAAAGATTCCGGAGAATAAACATTTATCAAAACGGAAGTTGGCTTGATTTTTTTCATTTGCAAAAAACACCGCCCGAATACGATATTGTCGTTGTCGTCTTTTTTCCCGTTAAATAATGGGACCTATCGTAGTATAAATTCGACACCTTGCGGGTAAATTCGACACCCCAAGAATTTGTGTAAGAAAATAATCAGAAAACGATGTTAATATCTCTTGTAAACTAAAAATCATGTAATTATATTGATCACAACGATGCACTTGATTTTTCTTCATTGAGATTTTCATTCTCACCCATGATTCGGAGACAGAGATAAATTTGCGAAATGTGTGATTTTTTTTAAATGTTCATCCGCGCAGTCATTTCCTAAGCCACAAATATTCCCTTTAAGCATCTACGATATATTCCTTCTTCATTTAAAACACCGCGGTCGCCAAACAACAATGTTTAGAAAGTTAATTGTCTCCTCGTATGAAATGTAAAAGTAATACCTTGTCGCTGAAATATTCCAATTAATGGTTCAATTAATCCATGGCTAAATCAATCTTAACTTAACATGCGCAGCACGAAATTTCAACAACTGTTCCCTTTTCAGTACTGTATGGGAATGAGTCTATTTCTATTTTCGGAAACTGTTCAATAACAGGTGTTCCGCGCGTGGCTTCGCGGCTTTGTTTGATGTTTTAAACTCTCTAGTGGTATGACGATTGTGTGACGTCATTTTGTTCCGACAAAGGAATGAGAAATCGGCACGTGGATATCCCTGTCAATCAAGCATGTAAATGATTGAATGGGTGGAGACTAACAAACTGTTCCGACCAATCAATTAAACACAATTTACTCAGTAGATTTACAAGGCGGTGCCACGTGAATTAAAAGAACCGCTTTCGGGTGTTTTGATAGTCGCTAAATAAGGAATTTGTGCACCTTCAAACAAAGGTCAAATCTTCGAGTGATAATTAATTTTCATACGTTGGATTGTTAAGTTTTGTGGTGGAATTAATAAGGATGTTTCTTACAAAGTAAGACTCGCCATATTTAATATATTCATCTACTACAGTTGAGAACTTTGACCTCAGAATATGAATCTTATGGAGCAGTTTTCGGCGTGAAACGTTTCAGATGCAAATTGATGTGGAATTTGTTAATAATACCTATATTTAGGTAAAAATTGTTTGTTGGTTGAGGAAAAAGGCATCAACGCCATTTCTACTGTTCAAAATAAGCGCAACAACCAAACTGTAGTCTGTTTCTGTCGATGTAGGAACATTCAAATTCAAATAATTAATCACGTTTTAGGGCATGTCGAAATTATACGCTCTTGAAATATTTTGTCGTATAAATTCGACACCCTTTCTCAAGTTGAAAATAAAACGGAGAGGTGCTTTTGATCAAATAATTTATGAAAATATATACATTTCCGGCATAGTATTGAAACATTTATCATATAAAAATGATTTTCATAATTTTTCAAATGTCTTTGTTTAGATCGACTTTCTTACAATAATCTGTAACGGTCATTTTTGCTCATCAGAAAATTCGACGACCTTTTTCTTCCGCGATTTTTTCGGGGAAAGGGTGGGTGTTTGGAGGACATGAAATATTTTTATACGTCAGTTATTGCCCCGACATAAGTTGTTCAATATTAGAATGCCATTATCACGATTTTTGTGTCATATATTGTAAAAATTGTAGAAGGGTGTCGAATTTTGACGACTGTCGAATTTACCCGACTTTACTCTATTTAATTATGGAAATGATGAGAGAAAAGGAGAAATTCCTGGTAATGAACATTTTCTTCTTTTTTTTCTCAAAAGTTTCAGACTTCATGTCTTCAAAACAAAGGTAAACTATTTATTTCCAATCAGGAAATAATACTTTGTTTATCTTAACCCTTTCCCAAAATTTTAGGATGTTCCAGTTTGAAAGCTGCTGAAACGACAAAACAGGTGTTCATTAAGATAGGATTTTTGTAGTATCTAGATCTATATGGGAAAAAACACACACAAACAAACCAAAAAAGAAAAATCAGATAAAGTACAAAAAATATTGTTGCAAAATGAGAAAATGCATGTAATTAGGCTAGCATTTTCTTCTTTTGTCTCAATGTTTTCCAAAACCTATTTTAATAGGGACACCAAAACCAGATTTCATGCTCAGCTGAGTACGTTTTCATGCTCAGAAGTTTTCTAAGACTGGATTCTTTGAGTCGGACTTAACGTCGTGTACGAAAACGAGGCTTGAGCACAAAATTGTGCTCAAGAAGTTTTATAAGACTGGGCCCTGGTTTTGGTGTCTTATCTAGGAAATGGTAAATTCTTCAATGCAATCCCAGGTTCAAACTTTCCTAACATCATATTTTTTTATGGAAAACATTTGAGAGTAGAGAAGGAAATGCATACAATCAGCATAATTTATCCTTTTCTCTAAATGTTTTCCATGTGATTGTGCTCATTTATTGTCTGCAATACCTTTAAACCTTTCCCAGACAAGACCTGGTTTTGATGCCTCCAGGAAACATTGGTTTGGGAAAATATTGAGACAAAATAAGAAAATGCTGATAACCAGCATTTTCTTTTTTTGCCTCAATATTTTCTTGGCTATAATGACACAACTGACTTCTTTTTCAAAATCCAATTTGTCGTCCACAGCAGATTTCAAATTGGTGAACCTGGAAATAAAATTAGCCTCTCCCGAAAAACCTGACCAATGCTTTTGATGTCCCAAACAAAAAAGACTTTAAAACATTTAGGTAAAAAACCAAAATGCTTATAACCAGTTTTTTCTCCTTTTGTCTCAATAGTTTTGTGCTAAATTGGGCATAAATCAAATCTTTATAAACTACCATTTTCTCACCTACTGTACAGCAGCTTTCAAATTTAATTTGAACATTTTTGACATTTTACTTTTTGGGAGACAGTTAAATCTTATATTCAGACCTGTCTAAAATATTTTAGAAAAAGTTAACAAAAATATTTATGGAGCTTGAAATATGAATATTGTATAGGTTTAATTGTATGTAATATCCTTTTAGTCTCAATTGAAAAATATTTTGGTTGTTATGTGCATACCACTTGAAAAGCTTATAAATTTGACAATTTGATAAAAACAATATTTGTTTGTTGAGCCTGATAGGCCAGACAACACAACTGATCAATTTTAGAATTTCAATTGGGTTTGAAGCAGAGAAGATTGGAAAAAGCCAGGGGTTTGTTAGATGTCATATGTCTTTTAAAAATTAGCTGATAAAATTTCACCAAAAACTTTTTAGTTGATGAATTATAACCCTTCCCCCATCTTCGCAAGCCAAGGGTTACTACCTCCACTTTGTTCCTTACGAACCCTTGGCCGCTCGCTTCTATTGAAATCGAAAGTACCACCATGCCACCTTTCGGCGATAAAGAGTCGCGGCCCTTTGCAGTTGCTATTTCTGGCCAATCAAAAGCCTCGTACTAAAACGTGATAGGCGATGCATCAAATACGGATATCGATATTTCACGTCAGCCGTGACGTTTTCGTTTTGACAAAGAGGGCTTGTTTAGTGTGTTTTGATTGGATAATGGGAAAGTTATCGCGTCCAATGAAATCGCACGGTGGTACTTTCGATTTCCATAGAGGCGAGCGGCCAAGGGTTCGTAAGGAACAAAGTGGAGGTAGTAACCCTTGGCTTGCGAAGATGCCCTTCCCCAAACAAGACCTGGTTTTGATGTCCCTAATAGAATTGGCTTGGGGAAACATTGAGAGAAAAGAAGAAACTGCTGATAACCAGCAGTTTCTCCTTTGTCTCAATATTTTCTGTGCTATATTATACACAAATTCTAGCTGAAACAAGGTACATTATTTTGTCGTCTGCAGCATGCAGCTTTTGAAATGGAATTTTTGAAAATTTGTCGTTTGGGAAAGGGCTAAAAGACCTTGCAAATCTAGCAAATCCCTGACATAATTATTATTTCTACCTTTTCTGCTCCAAACCATTTTCATATATGTCATGTATTAACCCTTTCCCAAACAAGACCTTGTTTTGACGACCCTAATAGAACAGGCTTGGGAAAACATTAATACAAAAGAAGAAACTGCTGATAACCAGCAGTTTCTCCTTTTGTCTCAATATTTTCTGTGCCATATTTTACACAGATAATATCTTTATTATCATCATCTTTGTCGTCTGCAACAGCTTTCAAATTAGATCACCCTAAAATTTTGTCGTTTGGGAAAGGGTTAACAGAGTTATAGAAGATTATGATCTGCAATTCTTGTGTTGCCTGATTGGCATGTGAAAGCTAGCCCAGATTATTTTCACTAAAATGTTAATCAATCATGAGAAAAATGACACCTTAGAGTTGACATATTTCAATGGACCTGCAGATGAAAATCAATGTGAAAATTATTATGAAATTATGGAGGTACAAAAGGATCGAAATGACTGGAATATTTGTCCATTTACAACTCTGTTTTGGCATGTTGTATGTTCATATTGTTATAACTGCATATTATTTTCAGGGAACTTAAAACGAAAACTTAACATGGGGGCATTAGTGCTTAACAGAATTAATACATCTTGTATAATTCACATCAGATCTAATTTGTAGCCTGCAGAATGTTTAACCTTTTTCACAAAAAGACAGTTCTTATTTGAAGGCTACTGCCTACGGCAATATGGACATTATTAAAAATCAGAGCTTTGAACAAATAGAACAAAAACTTTAGAAAAGGGAAGAAAATGCTGATTAGCAGCATTTTCTGGTTTTGTCTCAATGTATGTTGTCATTAAGCAATGCCTTTAATGAAGGATGTCAAATCCTGGTCTTGTTTGGGAAAGATTTAATTTGAACAAGTCTGTAATTTTGTCATCTGGTTTAACCCATTACCAAACAAGACCTGGTTTTGACGTCCCTGACAGAAATGGATTGGGAAAACATTGAGACAAAAGAAGAAACTGCTGATAACCAGCAGTTTCTCCTTTTGTCTCAATATTTTCTGTGCCATATTTTACAGAAATCCTATCTTTAATAACATCATTTGTGGCAGTTTTTGAAGTGGATCACCCTAAAATTTTGTCGTTTGGGAAAGGGTTAATTAAAACAGGAGAGTTCCAAGATATCATTATCTCACATTGTTCAACCCTTTCCCAAAATTACAAATACAGTCGACACTCGTTGTGTCTTAGTCGGAGGAGCCGTCAAAATACCTCGACATATCCAGAGTTCGACTCATCCGATTTTGTTTGGCTTTGAAATATTTGATATTTGACCGTTTTTGAAACTTATCAAGTACGGAATATTATTGAAATATAGTAGGAAAAGGAAAGAAATTGCTCGTGTCGAGCAATTTCTGTCCTTTTCCTACTATATTTCAATGGCTATATTCTGTTCGAAATTATTTTGTTTTGAAAAAAATATGTCAATAGATGAGGACGGGGCCAGATTTGAACTTCGACTTAAGCGAAAGTTTGACTTATCCGATGTCGACATAACGAGTGTCAACTGTATTAGGAGGGACCACATTCAACTGGGTTGTATATAACAAAATTATGTGTTCCAAGAAGCTAAATGATGGATTTTTTATGGAGAATAAAAAATGAAGGAAAAGAAGAAAATACTAGCAGTGAACATTTTCTGTTCTTTCACTTTTTATGCCCCTGTATTGAAAGATCGGACACATATTGTTTTATCACTGTCTGTTCGTCTGTTGGAAAATTTAACATGAAAATTTAAAGCGGGGCATTGATGTTTAAGAAACACATCTTTATGAAAGTTTTCTTTAATTAACACGAAAATTTAAAGCATGGCATTGATGTTTAAAGCTACTATTTCCCAGATTTGTACCCAAAAATTGTCAAATACAAACGAAATGTACACTTTTTAAGCTTTATATGACCTGATTAAATGATTACGAGAAACTATTGAAGCAACGACTCATTTTTTTTCGCAATTTGATACCAAATTTATGAAGCGATGTCGAAAGTAGGTCAAAACAGTAGGACATGCGACTTTCTTAAATGACGTCACAACATACATGATGACGTCATATTGAAATTTAAGTATGAATCTCGTTTGAATCATGGTCCGCGCTGTATGCCCATGCGCAACAATTTAAAAATAATTCTAACCCCATCAGTGATGGGGTTGAATTTAGGCTTGGATTCTCCCTAAATTCAGCTATCTGTCTTGTAATTTCGGCTCATTCTCTGTCTGAATCGCATATTATTAACCATCCCGAGGTGGTCAACACAAAAGTTTTGCATATTTTTTCAAAAAATTTCATTTTTTGCAATTAGACCATCTGTTACCGTCGCCCTTTAAGAAACACGTCTTTATGAAAGTTTTCTTTAAGAGACTTCAAAATCAGGCATTGTTTCAATAAGGGTTCCTAAGATGCTCAACAAACAGACTTTGCCAATTAAGGACAGATCCTCCAGTTGTTACTGCGCAACTCACTGCGCATAGCCTAAATAACGAAATAAAGCTGTTTCAGTAATTGGCATTGTCAGCAAATGTATTTTTTACATTTAGTTAATGTTTGGTTGATAAATGACAAGACCCTTTTCGGTTATTTTACATTTTCACTGTTTGGTCAATTAAAGTGTAATAGTACTCGGATGGTACATTTCGCTTTCTGTTACGCGTTCAACATGTGGCGTTAGTGATAGGAAACGGAGCAACAAAAGCAAGGTGGTGTCTTTATGAGCTAGTCCGCTTCAGATGGACACAAAAGGCGACACTTTTTACCATTTATAGATGGTAATAAGGAAGAAAATGGATAAAAGTAGTGAAACAATTTCGGACAGAGCTGCAAAAAGTAATCCAAATTTTACTTATAACTAAGAAAAACGCTTGGTTTGATATATTTTTCTTTTTTCGTTTTTGTAGGTATAACCAAGCACTATGTCTATACAAAAAAAGAAAAAATTCTTACCGCTGAAATATTTTTTATTATCTGAAACGTAGCGAAAAAAGAGCAATTTCAGCTACTTTTGAAAGGATATTTTACTAAAAATTTCAAAATCATCACTAAATTTTCCCAAATTGATACTCATTTAGACAGAGTAAAACATATTGAACACAATAAAGACTAATTTATGTAATCCTAGTCATTTCGAACATCTTTTTTGTGGCTATTTAAGTGACGCCTCATTTTTGCAATTTTAGACAAGAGTAGTCTCCCTTGAAATCCAATAACTTTTTAATTCGCTTGGTGACCTATAGTTTTTAAGCCATTTTTTTACTTCTCATATATTTAAATATCAGTACAGAAAAAATGAAAAAAATCTTACCGTAGGAAATAAATGGAGGATCTGTCCTTAATATAAAGTGGTGGGTCAACTTTAACCTTTCCAAACAAGTAGGGATGACTATTGCAGGCCAAAATGACTATTGCGATAGTATTGCTATTGACCAAATTGCTATCACGATAGTATTGCTATTGTAGGTTGCTATTGCAATACTATTGCGATACTATTGTGTTATGCTTTTAGAGCTATAAATGGATATTTTTTCATTAAAAATCACATTTCGTGAATATTTTACATATGAATTAATTTGCAGAATCATTAAATAAATAATCTGAAGGAAGAGTGACATTTCATGATTTGAGTAGCCTGTCATTGATGTCTGATATTCAAGAGACAGATTTTTTGCTAAAATTAGACAATGTCATGTGACAAATTGCTATTTTTAGAACTATCAAAACTATTGCGATAGTGGAAACAACTATTGCGATACTATTGATATTGCCAGTTTCCTATCACGATAGCACTATTGCAGAGGTCACTATTGCGATATATCGATAGTCCGATGTATCGTTACATCCCTACAAACAAGACTTGGTTTTGACGTCCCTAATAGAAAAGACTTGGGAAAACATCGAAACAAAAGAAGAAACTGCTGATAACTAGCAGTTTCTCCTTTTGTCTCAATATTTTCCTTGCTAAATTATTCACTAATGTTATTTTCAACAACATCTATTTTGTCGTCTGATTCGCGGCTTTGTAATGGGACCACTCTAAAATTTTGTTATTTGGGAAAGGGTTAACCTTCTCATGCTGTTGAACAGTTCCGAATCATGTCATATTTCTGCTGTGACCAAAGTTTTGGCAGACTGTATAGATTAAGATCAGCTTAAATAGATGTGCAGTCTGATCTTAGCCTACACTCTCTGCTTTCTACTGAATTATTATGGCAAAGTACGAGATATATTTATTGAAATGACTCTCAACCCTTTCCTAAACAAGACAGCGTTTTGACGTCCCTAGTAGATATTGCTTGGAAAAACATTGAAACAAAAGAAGAAACTGCTGATAACCAGCAGTTTCTCCATTTGTCTCAATATTTTCTTGGCTAAAACATAAAGAAATTTACCTTTTGTGATCACTTTTTTTGTCGTCTGCAGTAGCTTTCATTTTGCAGGACGGCCCTAAAATTTTGCCATTTGGGAAAGGGTTAAGTTGGCAATTTAGATAAATATTGGTAAACAATCCATGTGCTTAGTAGATTCTGTTATTTGACCTCTGTTTGACCTGAGAGATATTATCAATGTTAGCTAGACAAAGTTACCTAGACTACATAATTGCACGGCCCTCAGGCCGTGCATATTTTGATGGTTTTGGGAATGTGACTGTGTGTCGGAAATGAACGAATATCATCCTTTCAGTTCTCAAAATATTGTCATCTTTATCATAAACGGTAATTTTCTTTTGGAAGTCAAAGATATTTCCATTTGTAAGAAGGTGTTTATCACAAAATTATTCTAAATGGTCATTCTGCTGAAATATTTTAGTTTGTATTCTGCATCTCGAAAATGAAAATCCTTTCAAGTGTGTACATAAATCACTTAGATTTGAGGGGCGGTCAGAATGTATCCCGTTTATGTTGTAACCTACTGGTTTTGTACTTCGTTTCGAAGGAATCGCCCATGAAGAATGAATTCAATAATTTTGTCTATTTAATTAACCCTTTCCCAAACAAGACCTGGTTTTGACGTCCTAAATAGAATAGACTTTGGAAAACATTGAAACAAAAGAAGAAACTGCTGATAACCAGCAGTTTCTACTTTTGTCTCAATATTTTCTGTGTCATATTTTAAACAAATCGCGACTTTATTATCATCATTTTTGTGGTCTGCAGCAGCTTTCAAATTGGATCACCCTAAAATTTTGGCGTTTGGGAAAGGGTTAATTAAATATTTTACCACCTAATCAAGTAGAAGCAGGTGTTACATAGGCTGAGATCAGATTGCATTGCAGTGTGGATTGATCTTAGTCTACACTGCAGTCTAACACAACTTTGGTCACACCATAAACTTCATGAGAAGCATTAAAGCTTTGTTTTTGTCGTCTGCATCAATTTTGGAATTGGAACAGTAAATAAAATTCCGTTGTCTTGGAAAGGTTAAAATAAAAGTGTTACCGTTTAACCAGGTGACCTAGGGTGAGACGGGGTCATTCCGTATCATTCTAGAATCGCTCGTGTGGGGCATGTGTTTTAACTCAAACAAAATCTAGTTTCCATGTCCCTATTAATCCTTTGACAAACAACAAAAATCTAGATTGCTCCATTTGCTGCAGATGACAAATAGGTATTAATATGTGTGTTTCTGGTTACCCAACTGTGCCTTACTTTTTACCCCCGACCCTAATTTTAGCAATTTTTTTTTTTTTTGGGGGGGGGGGTCTAGGGATTTCCCTGTTCCGCTTTTTTGTTTCCCTATCTGTCCCAAATAATAAATAAATAAAAACATCCCACCTACCGTCCCTATTTTGAAATTTCATGTTACCTGAAACACACATATTTTAGGCCTTGCCAAAGTGAAAGATGGGACTCATGTAGGCCTACTAAAGGAAAGAAAATATAGAGGCAAACGGAGAAAATGAGGACATTCTATATTTTCATCTTTTGTTGTAATGTTTTCTCAACCAATCCTTTTCTATCAGGAACCTCAAACTTAGGCATTGTTTGGGAAATGAAAATATTTCAAGAAAAGATTGATAGAAAAGAAAATTCATTTATTCACATCAGCTTTCCTAAAATTGAACCAGTCTAAAGATTCGCCTTTCCTTTCACATTTTTACCAGCAAAGATTGTGTTGTGACAACACACGAGCAAAAACAACCTCACTTAGAATCTTGCAGGAACAAGTACTTCAGAATAATTTCAATATGAATCACAATTTTTAAATCTTGAACTGGTTAATTAAGTAGAATTTAATGAGGAAAACAGTTAGTTTACGAATTCTTCAGCCCTTTAAATGAAACCGGGGTTCTAGACATTGAACGGAGATAGAGAGGACACATGAGTATCAATCACAATTTGATTTGCTTACAATCTTACCAAGAAAATATTGAGACAAAGGGGGAAAATCTGGTTGTCAGCAAATATCTTCTATTGTCTATTAAGAAGCTTTTTTCAATGATCTTGAATTGAATTTCGTCACGGGCAAATGGACCTTGATGCAAAAAGTGTTTTTTTTCTTTAATTTCTTTAAAAAGGGTCAAATATGCTAGACTTCAGGATTCATGGACAGTCAGAGTTTAAATAAGGTTCGATATTGTGAGTATATTGTACTAAAAATAGATCGTTGTATAAACACTTAGATAGGGGTTTATCATTGTGTTTGTACGAATCTACGTCATTGTTTACATTATAAAATCATTCCCTATTGATGTGCTTTGCATCGCAATATTTAGGGCACAAAGAATGATTTTAGCGACAACCTACGTTGTTTCGAAATGTGCGTCGATGTCCGACTGCACTATTTTGATTTGTACCTAGAATACTATTAAAACACGTTTTATCTTAAAACTGTCTGTCTGCTGTTAACAACAATGAAATAATAAAATTGGAATCTTTCTAGCCTGTTTTACAAAATTCCACTGTAAGGGGTTTTTCCTCTAATTTTGCCGACGCCCGACTGTATAGTTTTGACGCATACATTGTACCTAAACCATTTATATACTCGGCAAAACTGCTAACGCATCAATCAGATCTTTGTTAATATCTTTTTAACGAATCTACAGAATGCATTCAAAATTTGCACGTGCGGACTGCCACCACTTGATAAGAAGCCTATGAAATTTCATAACAAATGCTACAGTCTCTTTTGAAATATTGGACTTTTATTAAGGACACCCTTAATTCTAAAATTCATAAATACTGAAAATTGATTTAAATTGGAAATTCGTGCATAACTTTCAAACCTTTTGTATTGGCTGAAAGAGTTCCTTTGTAGAAAAGTTACCGTTCCTTAAAGAAACCTACGGCTTTAACACTTTTGTGGGCGCATACTTTACTCCCGCAGAGGTAATGTCACATCACTAGTGACGTTGGTTTCATTGTAAGCGTCGACGGCGACGTCGGTTACGTAGACAAAAACGTATCGGTCTATATTTTATGAACTGTATACGATGCACTCTTGATATTTCACACATGGACAGGTCCCACCAAGACCTTCCGCATGAGACCATGAAATTTGACCTTGTGACCTTGACCTTTAAAAATTGACCTTTCTTTTAAAAAGGTGCGTCTATGCGAGGTACGTTGCCCGCGAACAGCCCTTATTACGTTAGATAAGGTATTATTTTTTTTTCAGACTTCAATCCCACAATAAATCAGCTTTCAAAATCAATTCAAACAAAAATGATTGAAAAAAATCACACGTTACACGAGCCGAAAAACTGTTTTGGTCCCCTTTTCGTATGACGCGGCCACATAAAAGAGAAAACTTAAAAATAGTTTTATGGATGAATGCAGAAACTTGTGGGATAAACATATGCCAAATTATAAATCTAAATCTTCGACAATAAAGAAGTTATGCAATTTTAAAAAGTGGTGCGTTAGCTCTTTTGCTGAGTATATAATTATGTTATATGTTGAAAAAACGGTACTGTATTCACTTTTCAGATTTCTTGCTTAATGCGTTTATGATATCGTTATGCAACATGATAAAGGCAAACATTTTAGCCATTTGTACGAAATTCCGCTCTTCAGATGGATTTTTCCCGAAATGTGCAGGCGAAAGATGAGAGTTCGTCATCTATTTCTGCAATATTGTTCCGAAACACTTTTTTATATATATATTACATTTGGAAATCACTATCCATCGACGAATTTTTTTAATTGTTTTTAGCGTTTAAAATGTCTTATTAAAACGCCGTTTTGTGTATTCTAGGGCATCAGAAAATTAAATTTATAAACGTGCGAGGTGCCTATGTTGACGTCGTGGCTGTTACACATCACCTTGCGGTGTTACATCATGAACAACGAGATAAATACCAGATGTAATCCAGAAATGGCTTCTAGTTTTGAAAGATACAAAGTTTATGATTGTAGGTAAAAGTTGAAAAGCGTCTGGTTATACTTTAAGCAAAATAGGCCTATTAAAGTTTATGAGACCTTGGATCAACTCGATATTTAGCTCGATTGATATAATGTATGTCCGTTTTAATGTGGCATAATTGGTTTTTTTTATCTAGTTTACACTCAAACCCACAAATATTGACGAATGAATGCATTTCTATGTTAATGATCATGACATTTTCTTGGGTCTTTTTGCTTGCTCGTAATCAGAAGCTCAGTAATGTGTATTTGAATTTACTTTCAACTTTGTTATAATTCTAGTTTATAAAAGGTGTCAATGATAACTTTATACCATTGTGGTTCAGTAAGGTAAGGTTTACAATTTGAGACCATCATAGTCCCTTTTTCCTGAGACATGTAATATCATCCAAGTCCCATCACATCATGGTATATTGATTTTGTATTTTAAACATTATATCTCCAGTCCCGACATATATGTTTCGTTAAAGAAAATGCTTGAGTATTTCCATTTTGTCAAACATGTGTGTATAAGACTTACGGTATAAATTTCATTTTCCTGTTTGGACTTTCAACGAAGGACAAGTCTTTCCGATACTCTTTTCTACACCACATTGGGATGCCGACTTTAACCTTGCGATGTACTTCCCCATAGGTAACTGCGACATTTATGGACAGATTCGAAAAAAAATTAAAGAATGCTGCTAGTCATTTTACATTGTCCTCTCTTTCCATTCTATGTCAACTCATAACGACAATATCGAAAAATTAGGGACACGTCTTTTTTTAGGCCGTGCTTCATCTTTTGCTGCATCATGCAGCAATTTTGTACTTGTATGATACAGGTGTTGATTTTGTCTGTCTGATAGTGCTGAACTGACCAGGTTACTGGTAATACTGTTTGTTAGTGCTAAACTGATGAGGTAGCGTGGGAGGTGGGTGTGTTAGAGCTACGTAAAATATTTAGCTGAATCTTGCAAATGGACGTGTACAGCTATTTAGAAAATATTTTCAGATCAACCTGTGGACAAATGAAATCTAGAAAGGATGCATTTTGTCAATCCTTCCCCAAACTGTTTTGCAAGACCTGCTTTTGATGTCCCATAAGAAAAAAGCTTGGGAAAATATTTAGGCAAAAGACAAAAATGCTGATAATGTATTGTGACCCATCATGCTTAAAGGGACCTTATAGGAAGCGTGAAAAATATTGACCCTAGTCAGTCTGCGCAGTCCGCGCAGCCTGACTAGGATCTATACTTCTCACTTTAATATGATTTTCTGAATATAGAATGTCTTTTCCATCTTACTATAATAATGTTCATTTTTCGCATACAGTATCTGGTCGACCTGTGCTGAGTCTGACAAGATTTTCAGAATTATAATGGATATTTTTACTTCTGATAAGGTCCCTTTTAGCGTGACAGGTCTCATTTAACCTCAGTGAAGTCTGATCAGGATCAATCATTTTTGCTATCTGTAGGTTACATGAACAATTAAGCTATTAGAAAAAAAATGGATCTTGATTAGACTGGTCAAGGTTCATCTTGTTCTCATTAACCCATTCCCATACGGCAAAAAAATGTGGACTGTTCCAATTTGAAAGCTGATGCAGACGACAAAATGGATGTTGGGAAAGAAAGATTTTCCATACAATTAAGCAAGGGAAATATTGAGGCAAAAGGAGAAAATGCTGGTTTCTTCTTTTGTCTGAATATTTTTCAGTGTCCTTCCTTTTAAATAGGGATGTCAAAACAAGGCCCTGGTTTTTCAAAAAAACTTAAGTACATACTCATGAGTACATGCTCAACTTCAATGGAATACTCTCAAACTTTGAAGGGTATTCAATTGAAGTTCATGGTGATTTCTTGTAATTTGAGTATGGTGTTCAGTTTTGAGTCTGAGAACGTACATCAGTCTTTTAGAGAAACGGAGGCCAAATCTTGTTTTCGTATAAGGCCACAGGCTGTATGTGCCAGACTATGTAATTGAGTACAGGTGCGCTAGTCTATCAGACCAGGTTTTATCATTTTGCTTATTGACCTAATACTAAAGATAATATTGATTTTGTGATAAATATCAGGAATTACCCAGAAAAACAAGGAAAAACACTTTCTGATTGCTTGTTTATTAGCTCACCTGAGCACAAAGTGCTCAAGGTGAGCTATTGTGGTCGCTTTTTGTCCGTCGTCCGTCCGTCCATCTGTCCGTCCGTCCGTCCGTCCGTCCGTCCGTCCGTTCACAATTTCTTTCAACATCTTCTCCTCCTAAACCATTGGGCCAATTTTTACCAAACTTGGCAGGAATGTTCCTTGAGTGACCCTTCTCAAAACTTGTTCGCGGATTTTTGATTCGTTAAAAAATGTGGCTGTGGCAGGGAGAAAGGGGCTTATTAGACTTCAAGAAATCATAAGAAAATTCTTTAAAAATCAACCATTGGGCCAATTTGAACCAGACCTTGCATAAATGTGCCTTGAGTCATTCTTTTCAAAATTTGTTCACAATTTTTTTCATTTGCGAAAAAATGTGGCCGTGGCAGGGAGAAAGGGGCTTATTAGACTTAGAGAAATCATAAGAAAATTCTTTAAAAATCAACCATTGGGCCAATTTGAACCAGACCTTGCAGGAATGTGCCTTGAGTCATTCTTTTTAAAATTTGTTCACATTTTTTTTCATTTGTAAAAAATTGTGGCCGTGGCAGGGAAAAAGGGGCTTATCAGACTTGGAGAAATCATAAGAATATTCTTTAGAAATCAACCATTGGGCCAATTTGAACCATACTTGGCAGGAATGTGCCTTAAGTCATTCTTTTCAAAATTTGTTCACAATTTTTTGCATTTGAAAAAAAAAATGTGGCTGTGGCAGGGAAAAAGGGGCTTATTAGACTTAGAGAAATCATAAGAAAATTCTTTAAAAATCAACCATTGGGCCAATTTGAAGCAGACTTCGTATGAATGTTCTTTGAGTCATTCTTTTCAAAATTTGTTCACATTTTTTTTTCATTTGTAAAAAATTTTGGCCTTGGCAGGGAGAAAGGGGCTTATCAGACTTGGAGAAATCATAAGAAAATTCTTTAAAAATCAACCAATGGGCCAATTTGAAGCAGACTTTGCAGGAATGTTCTTTGAGTCTCTCTTTTCAAAATTTGTTCACATTTTTTTTTCATTTGTAAAAAATTTTGACTGTGGCAGGGAGAAAGGAGCTTATTAGACTTAGAGAAACCATAAGACTTAGAGAAACCATAAGAAAATTCTTTAAAAATCAACCATTGGGCCAAATTGAAGCAGACTTTGCAGGAATGTTCTTTGAGTCTTTCTTTTCAATATTTATTCACAATTATTTACATTTGTCAAAAAATGTTGGCGTGGCAAGGAGGAAGGGGCTTATCAGACTTAAAGAAATCATAAAAATTCTTTAAAAATCAACCATTGGTCCTAATTGAACCAGACTTTACTGGAATGTTCCTTGAGTTACTCTTTTCAAAATGTGTTCACAAATTTTTCCATTGGTCAAAAAATGTGGGCATGGCAGGGAGGAAGGGCTTATCAGACTTAGAGAAATCATAAGAAAATTCTTTAAAAATCAACCGTTGGGCCAATTTTCTATTTCCCTTATCTTTTGCTCTCAGGCTGGCCCCATATTTATCTTAGGTAAACAAATAAGGGATTAGCTTTAGCTTATCAGATGGTAATCTTTCACTATATTCTATCAATCACAGACAAAATCTTGTTAATTGAGCCTATCATAAATGATCAATCTCTAACAGGTCAGTATGCTTTGAAAATTAGCCCTATGTTGTATATTGCGAAATCATGAAATAATTGTTGAAAATAAACTAACTCAACAATTCTGCTAATTCATACCCAACCTTACAGGATCGATTGGAACAAAATAATTACTTAATTGTTTCCTATCAGAAAGTCCTATAAGTTTCATGCCTTTGAATTTGACAAAATTGCCATTATCACTCTTGTCATCTTGATTCAGGTGAGCGATTTAGGACCATCATGGTCCTCTTGTTTTTTTGTGCACCTGAACAGAAAAAATGCTCATTGTGAAAAAATATGTGACCCATTACACTATAACGGACTTTCTGGGAAGTGTGAACAGTATCAACCCCAGTCAGCCTGCGCAGTCTGTGTAGACTGACCAGGGTCTATGCTTCTCACTCTAAAATAATTTTCTGTGCGTTGAATGTTTTCCCTGTCTTACTCTTTGTCCATTTTCCAAAATAGAGATCTGATTGACCTTTACTGAGTGACAGTCTCTTGCTCTTTCTCGAAATTTTGTTTACAGACTTTCCTCAAGGCTCCTTTTAGTGTGACCGGTCACATAAATTGTATTCTTTTCCATTATGATTATCATACCCGCTACTTCGTAACTTACATAGAATACATGCCTTAATGGGAATCATTTCAATAAAATGCATCATTTCTTCAATGTGAACAAGTTATTTACATTGAAGTGCATGTTCTCAGTTGAGGGATTGTAACATTTACAAGTCAAAAATTGTGTTTCACAAACTATCTCTCATGTTTTGTTAGAAGAATAAAACCTCATGGTCCTCAAGGGATGTTGTGTTGCAGTGTAAAATGGGTGATAGGAGACAAGAAGTTTATTATCTTGAAAATATTGGTGCCTGAGAAAAACCTTACAGAATGACTTAATTAACCCTCTCCCAAACGGCAAAATATTAAGATGGTTTAATTTGACTGCTGCTGCAGACGACAAAACAGATCTATATGGTAGAATTTGTGAAAGTTATAGCATAGAAAACATTGAGACAAAAGGAGAAAATGCTGATCATCAGGATTTTCTTCTTTTGGGTCAATGTTTTCCCAAGCCAATTTTTATTAAGGACATTAAAGGGACATTTCATTCCAATTTCAATTTTTTAAAGTATGTCTTGATGCCAAGATTGGTTATTCTAATGAGTATAAATATTATTAGTTTTTTGAAGTTGTTGCCAATAAGCGAGAAACACGCAGTTAAAGTTGAGACAGAATCGATAAATTGCATATAAATCCCAACTGTTGTCCACAACAATTTGTTCAATTTTAACACAAAAATATAAATTTCTCGTAAACGGCGCAATATTTTGGCTTAAAATTTTCAGAATTTTCATAAGGAAATATGCTCTTTCAGATAAAAATAAAAGTAAAATTTATGACAAAAAATTCTGAAATGTCACTTTAAAACCAGGTCATGTTTGGGAATGGGCTAACCCTCTTCCAAACAAGACCTTGTTTTCATGTCCCTAATAGGTTAGTTTTGGGAAAACATTGAAGCAAACATAGAAAATGCTGATAACCAGCGTTTTCTCCTTTGCCTCATTATTTTCTATATTCTGTATTATGTGCTAAATCATTGTACATGTTCATTTTGTTGCCTTCAGCAGCTTTCAAATGAGACCACCCTTAAATCTTGCCATTCGCTATTTCAGAAATATACATCCTAAGTGTTCAAAATTTGCAGATAAACGATATAATAGCCACAGACAGAGGTATAGTGCTCCAGAATTAACATGCCGGACAACTTGATTTTTGTATGCAAAGTTTGTTGGTTGAGCGTTTTAACCCATTCCCACATATTGACACTTTTTGTCGCCCCACAAGATAAAGGCTTTGGAAAACATTATGGAAAATAAAGAAATTGCTTGTGACAAGCAATTTCTTCATTTCCCACAATGTTTTGTACCCTGAAACACAAAAAAAGTATAAATTTCATTCACTTGAATCTGTCATCTGCATCATCTTTGAATTTGGATTATCCCAAAACTTTGCCGTCTGGTAATGGGTTAAGAAAACACTGCTGAAGTGGGTTCATTTCATTTACAGACGTCCTGTGTCTGAATGATTGCGCAATATTTTTTATCCAGGTAATCAGTTCACAGCATTCCTATTTTGTTAGAAAACTCAAACCTTCAGCAGACAGGGACAGTTTGTGTTCTTGTGAAATTGATTGTCAGACTAGCATTAAATACCAGACAGGGGCTTTGGTGCTGAAGAATTGATTGGTTTTGTTTGTTGGGGTTTTATGTCGTTTTCAACTGCTATGGTCATATCATGGCAGCTGGAGCAGTGGAATCATGTTGTTTCTCAACAGTACTATCACAACACCCTAACCGAGCCTCCAGCTGCTCGCCCACATACATGTAGGTTAACGGTATCAAACCATTGGTGGGTGACATTTTTGTCAGATCGGATATTTGCCACAGGTGGGGATCAAACTCGGGACCTCAACTGAGAGGCAGATCGACAGTAAAAGAGTTTCAATATTTACAAGCCATTTAATTAATACCAGTGATGTTTAACAATCTTTCTGTTATGTTGAGTGGCATGTGCGCCTAATCATAACATTGTGTTCCTGAAATTTGTCCACCGGTCCGAGCCACAATCTGTAAATGCCATGTAGAATACATAAACAATTCAATTGTCAATTGGTGAGAGACAAGTGACTTGGAATGAATTTGAATCAGTTTGAGTTTATTGGGGTTTTACGCCGTTTTCAACTACCAGGGTCATATCGCGGCGGCTGGAGCACCTAACCGTGGGTTCCTGGTATTTCTCGCACCAGTACAACCACAATATCCAAACCCAGCCTCCAGCTGCTCTCTCACATAGATGATTCACACCCATTGGTGAGACACAAATGACTTTTGTCAAATGTCAGAATGGATACTGGCCGAGCCGGGGTTCGAACTCGAGACCCCTGGATTGACAGACTCCGACGTAACCGACTGAGCTATCCGGGCTCGGCGAATTTGAATCAATGTAAATTACTTTTACGGTTGTCAGTTCACAACAATTCTGTTTTGTTAGGAAAGTCAAACTTGTTTCTCTCGGGGGACATTGTGTTGCCATGTGAATTTGATTGTAAGAGACAAGATTTTCTGCTAAACAGGAATTTAATATATTCTTCCAACTAAATTACACTTATAGATCAGGCCCGTAGGAAGCAATTTCATGTTGGTGTGGCTGAAGCCCTTTGTCTGAATATGAGGGAAGGGGGAGGAAGGGGGGGGCTAAAATGGATCTTCCCTAAATTTTCAGTGTAAAATAAGGAAAATTTGGCATTTTGTCTACATTGGGGTGACTCACTGGGGCTTATAATAGCCCCCCCCCCCCCCCCCCCCATCCCTAGCCCCCTATTCCTATGGGCCTGTAGATTATTCCTTTTCTAAACAGCAAAATTTATTCAAATTCAAATAGGCTTTACAAAGATGTTGCAGTCGACAATTTCATATGAATAATATTTTATGCTTTGGGGTCTTTCTCTGTTGGAAGCAATGTTGGATATAGCTTACGATAATTGACCTTGCAGAGCATCTCTAGCTGATAGCCAGAGATGCTCTGCCAGGTCATCAATCACGGGCTATATATGAAGGAATTGTTTGTCACAAAATATTTTTTAATTCACAAAAATGTTTTTATAATGCTTTAACCCTTTCCCAAACAACAAAAAATTAGGTCTGTCCAATTTGAAAGTTGCTGCAGGCTATGAAAAAGAAATTGAAAAAGAAAGGATTTGTGTATGATATAGCTAAGAAAATATTGAGGCAAAAGGAGAAACTGCTGGTTATCAGCAGTTTCTTCTTTTGTCTCATTATTTTCTCCAGCTCTTTTTATTAGGGACGTCAAAACAAGGTCTTGTTTGGGAAAGGGTTAATCTATCTTGTTGAGCATCAAGAAGCATCATTTTGTTTGAATATAGGTATATAAAGAGATTTTAGCTAATCTTCCTGATAGGACAAAGGGGGATGTCGATGGTGAGGGGAGGATGTCCTCTTACGATGTTGAAATATTTTGAATGAAGTAGAACATCTGCTTGGATATTATGTCATCAAAAGAGAATCACGTTGGAAATGTGTTAAACAAAATAATGCCTTGTTGTGGAATAAACATCAATCTTGCGTCTCAAGGGACATGCTATTGCCATGTAAATTCGATTGTTAAACTGAATAAGAATTTATTTCTTAATCTTGCAGAATATCTCGAGGGGTTAGTGCAAAACTATTGTAACTACATTTTGTAAAATTTTACAGGAGAGGGAAAAAACTTCATAACTTTTTTAAAATTTAATGTAATTACTAAATATTTCTACAGGAAGTGTATTGGAACATAAGAATTTCAATCAATATATTTATTTCAACAAAACTTTTGAAAATTTGCATTTGTTGAACTTTTTTGACTTACAATAGTTTTGCACCAAAAAATATTAATAGTATGCACAAAATGTTGGTGCAAAACTATTGTGACATTCGATTTTAGCTATTTGCTGTAAATACATAAGTGCAAAACTGATGAAATACGATTTATATCTAACACCTTATTATGTGAAGCATAAAAAGGTGAAGAGAATATTGTTGTCTGTATGTCTGTTCATCTGTCTGTCTGTGGACTTAATCATAAAAACTTAACAAATTGTTTTTTCTTTGTCAATCTTTGAAAGTATTAAACTTGTAAAATTTTAATCTATATAGGGTAGTTTTTATGCTCCCTGAAAAAATCAGGGAGCATGTAGTGGTCACCCTGTCATTCAGTGCTGTCTGTCCGTCCGTCCGTCCTTCTGTTCATGCGTTCTTCCGTTAATTTGTCCATCCTTCTGCAACTAGATCTCTGCAACTCTTTGACCAAATTTGATGAAACTTCATTTATGAACTCCCTGGAATATTTTCAGGAAAGCATAAATTTTCATTTCTCAATTTAAAACTGCGCCATGGAAAAAAGGGCCTTAATGTAGAAATTAATTTTTCTCTAATTTCTTTCATTTAGTGATCGGAAGTCAATGGAAATTTGTATTTAAGTGACAAATGAGATGTTCTAGACCATACATTATTCTAATCTAAGGACAAAAAACTTTTCATGGGAAAAGGGGGCTCATGCAATGTATGAAAGTTTTGCATCTTTTTCTGTCAGTCTGCCCGAAGCAAATTCTCCACAACCCTTTGACCACATTGGATGAAACTGCAATATAGAATTCCTGGATACTGTCAAGAACCCCTTCTTTCTGATTCTGAATTTGAAACCGTGCCACGGGAATAAGGGCCTTAATGTAGAATTTAGTTTTTCTTTGATTTCTTTTAATCTGATAATTAGAAATAAATAAATTTCTATACTTTTCATTTCTATAATATTCTTTTCAAAGGCATTTGATAAGGTCAGCCATTCACTTCTAGTTCACAAATTGAAACACTACGGTATTAAAGGTAAAACAAACCGGTGGATAGAGAGTTTCCTATCTGGTAGAGGCCAGCAGGTAGTTGTTGAAGGAGAATCCTCGGATACTGTTCCTGTAGAGTCCGGGGTCCCCCAGGGGTCGGTACTGGGACCGAGTCTATTTTTATTTTATATTAACGACATGCCATGTAGTCTGACATCTAGAGTCAGGCTATTTGCGGATGACACCATCGCATACCTAACCATCTCATCTGACGCAGACAGGGAAACACTTCAAGGAGACATCAACAGACTGGCAACCTGGGAAGAAACATGGCTAATGAATTTTCATCCTGACAAATGTAATATCCTGTCCATCACCAAAAATAGAAACATGATAAAAAGAAGCTACACCCTCCGAGACCACATACTAGAACATGTGCCATCCGCAAAATATCTGGGCGTAACAATCACCAGCGACCTAAAATGGACTCCTCATATAAATCAGATATGTGGCAAAGCTAACAATACCATAAGTTTTCTAAAAAGAAATCTCAACATAAGTAACAGATCTATCAAAGAGAATGCGTATAATTCACTTGTTAGACCATCCCTGGAATATGCCAGTACAGTCTGGGATCCACATTTGAAAACAGACATTGACAAACTAGATAAGGTTCAAAGACGGGCAGCCAGGTACGTAATGAATAGATACCACAACACTTCTTCGGTGACGGAAATGATCGAGCATCTTGAGTGGGGTTCTCTCTCAGACAGGAGGAAAAATGCGAGACTGACAATGATGTACAAGATAGTGAATGGAAAAGTATACATAGACACTAGTGACAAACTGACCCCAGTACAGAGGAAATCAAGGACATTTAATAACCAAGCCTTCCAGATACCCAGTTGTCGAACCAACATTAGGAAGGAGTCTTTTTACCCGCGTACTATAACGCAGTGGAATACCTTGCCCACCAGCACTGTGTCTGCAACGAGTCTTGAGGCATTCAAGGCCCGCCTCACAGTGTAATTATTGGACTATGGCCGTTTTTATCTTCACTGTAAAAATCTGTATAGCACATGCAAAGCTGTTTTTAAGATTGAGATGGACTCTTTTTGATTAATATTTCATTGCGCACACCCAAACGCGGCAGAATTGTCAGCATGTTGACAGCGGCCGTTATGCGGTAGAAGTAGAAGTACTTGAGTATAGCTCATGATAAATGACCTGGCAGAGCATCTCTAGTTAACCCCCCGGTCCCACTGGCCCCGATTTCATCCCGATTGCAAAAATTTCAAAATCGGCACGAAATCGGATTACTTCGGGAGACTCGTAGTACATCCTGATTCAAATCGGCACTAAATCAGGATCAAAAATAAATCGGTACAAAAATTTCAACATGCGCAAATTTTTCTCCCAATTTTGAAAATCGCGGTAAAATCGGTGCACCTCATACTAAGTCGTAGTTGTTCGGGTTAGTTAATCAGTGTTATTCGGCGAAAGATTTGGCCTATTTGGCTATACATATTTCGGCGATTAACAACGAATAACGGCGATGTACTATGCACATTTCTCGTCGACGAATTACGGCGATGGAACAAACTGGTGTTATAGGAAAATACGCCCCATTTTGGATGGGCGGAAAAAAGTCGGCTCTAATTCGTAGTAAATCGTTGACACCCCGCTCTCCCGAGGCACTGCGAATATTTTGGAAATCGGGCTCAGTGGGACCGGGGGGATAATAGTTGCAATGCTCTGCTAGGTCATTTATTGTAAGCTATAATGCATCAGATTGTATACGCCACACACTAAAATATATGTAGGCCTACAAAAAAAGTGTCATAGAAAAAGGGAATTATGTATGATAGTTTATTCTGATTTTGAAGGTCAAGTGAATTTTTTATGTGACAAACATTTATTCGGGGAGCATAACCTGCCTAAATGTCTGCTTTTGTAATTGATGTGCATCTTTTGATTCTAAGTCAAGGACATATTTCATTAAATTCAAGGTCATTTCAAAGTATTTTTTTTTTTTTATAGAAAACCAACAAATGACATTTCTGAATATTATCCTTTATACACCCTTTTCAACACTTAACCTACAACTTTTAATAACTGAACTTCCCAGAAAATACTTATGTTTTCCTCTAAATTTAATTTTATATATTTAATGCAGACTAGGGCTGAAACAAGCACCTGAGTACCTGCGGGTAGGGTACAAAATTGCCACTACACGGTCACAGATTTATTATCCATTACCCAATGGTTAATTTTTTCTTTAATTTTGTAATGATAATTTCATATATCTAGACAGTCAATAACTGAAGGAATTACAAAAATAGCGCACATTGTGTTGCCAAGGGTCACATTAGATAGGGGCCGGGACTCATTCTGAAATCCACCAATGGGAACATGCAGGTGAGTTGACTCAGCCAATGTGAATTGTTCTTTTCCTTTAAAGGGATTCAGCTATCAAAATTCATGAATTATACATTTGTGCAGGTACTCGCAGTTATTAGAATAATTATGATCTAAAAAAGCAATTTATGGAATTGCTTGAGTTTTACGAACATAGTAACAAACATTTTATGCTTGCACAGCGACATAGAAATTATTCCAATGCTGTAATTAATTATCTATTTTGTTCCTGATTTTCAAACACTTTGGCTGATTAAAGTATGATATACTTTGATTTCTTTTTCAACTTTTATGCCATTGAAATGGAATGCTGATATAATCTTAATGCCTGAAAACTTTAAAACTATAAAGCTGTCTTTCCAGGGACAATTGATGGAACACTTTCAAATATTTTCTAAAAATGCTATGACATTGGCAAGTTGATAAGTTACATTGGCTTAATTTGATTTCAAAAGCTGCAAACTGATGATATGTAGGCTGACATACATGTACAATGTACCATTTCATATTACAAGAAGACCATGCTGGATCTTAATCGTTCACCTGAACCAAGATGATATAATCCAGTTTCGGAACAATAAATATTTTTGACATTAAGACTGAAACAAACTTATGGTCACCACTCACCAACATTGTTTCTAAGTTTTTTCTTTATTGGTCACTATTTTTGATTATTTTAGTAAAAACAACAAAGTCGAAAACAGCAAATGTGTTAAATTCAAGAGCAGATAACGCAGTATGTTTTCGTCCAATTATGCTGAAATTCTGATCTCTTCAAGATATTGTAGTCTTCAACACTTTGTCCAAGTTTTGTCTTGATTTGTCAATATATAATCTGGTTGATAATGGTGGAGTGAATAAAAGTCAAAAACGACAATTTTGTCAAATTCAAGGGCATATTGCTGAGCAACTTCTTGTGCTGTTATGCTGAAAATCATATTCATCCAGAATCATTGTGATAATCATTATTATTTATTGTGGTTAGACTTAAAACAAAGTGGAAAACAGCAAATTTGTCAAATTCAAGGGCACATAACTCGAGACTTTCTGGCTGGATCGAGCTGAAAATCAATTTTATACTATAACCTAGCTATAGTCATCAAGATTGTAAAGAAGTTTTGTCTTGATTGGTCTATAATTGTAGATGTTACAGTGTAAATAAAGTCAAAAACAGTCAAATACGGCCATCTATCAAATTCAAGGGCTCATAACTCATGACTTCCTTTTTTGATCAGTATGAAAATCAAATTCATATGAGTTCTTATAGTCACATACATTTTGTCCAAGTTTTGTCTTGATTGGTCAAAAATTGTAGAAACTAGAGTGTAAACAAAGAATAAAACAGTCAAAAGCGGCGTTTTGTCAAATTCAAGGGCACATAACTCACAACTTTTTGTTTTGATCAGACTGAAAATTAAAATCATTCCAGATCTTAAGGTTCCCATTATAGTGTTCAAGTTTTGTCCTGATTGGTTGATAATTGTAGATGCTAGAGTGTAAACAAAGTCGAAAACAGTTGAGTTACAATAGTTTTGCACAAACAAATTTCTTTCAATTGAGATACAATATTTTTGAAATTCTAAATATCTTTTTAATTATACAGAATTGAAACCCAATGTTAGAACATATGATGTATTCCTTCCTAAAGATTCAGAAAATGCAAAAAAGTGAATTTCTCAAAAATAGGTAGTTACAATAGTTTTGCACTGGGCCCTCGATCTGTTCACCAGTAAATAGATATGAAATTTCTTAAGCAAACTGCCGAGTCCGGATAGCTCGGTGGGTAGCTTCAGAGTCTGTGAGTTTGAAACCTTGCTCGTTGAAATATCCATTCTGATATTTGACAGGTCATTTAGCTCTCGATCTTCAATGGATGAGAGTCATCTTTGTGAGAGAGCAGCTGGAGGCTCGGATTGGATATTGTGGTTGTACTGGTGTGAGTATACAGTAATAGTGAGAGAAATACCAGGAACTAATGGTTAGGTGCTCCAGCCGCTGAAATATGACCGTAGAAGTTGAAAGATGCTTTAACCCATTACTGCACAGTGACGCCTTTGGACTCCTTCAAAAGAAAAGACTTGAGAAAAAATCGTTGAAAATGAAGAAATTGCCTGTGACAAGCAATTTCTTCATTTCCCACAATTTTTTTCTACCAAAAAGGACCAAAAGATTTTAGATTTCCTTAACTTGAAATTGTCGTCTGCAGGATATTTGAATTTGGACCACTCCAAAATTTTGTTGTTTGGGAAAGGGTTAAACCCAAACAATCAATCAATCTTTCTTTAGTAAATTAGGTCATTTTACTTTTAACCCTTTCCCAACTGGTAAAAACCCATCTGACTTTCAATTTAAATGATAGGATTTGTGTGCAACATTGTACAGTTAATTTAATAACCTCTTTCCAAATGGCAGAATTAAATAGAATGGAATGTTTCAATTGGAAAGCTGCATGCTGCAGCCAATAAAATGAATGAATTGAATTTTGATAAAGAAGAAAAGAGATTTTACAGTGGTTAATATTTATAAATATTGCACAGAATAAATTGAGGCAAAAGGCGAAAGTGTTGTCTCAAGCAGTTTCATTAGGGACAATCAATAGTTGTTTTCAAAAAGGTTAATTACTTATGATCAAATAAGCCTTCATCATAAAAATGACCTGCAGCACAGCACATGTGTATAAAGAGTTGAAAGGAATGCTTTGTTACCTGTTTTGATTCAAACTTTAATAGAATTATCTCTCTCATGGAAGCATTTTATCTTGCATGCAGCATTACAGCCTTTATGAGGCAATACATGGATTTGAAGTTCCAAATTGAAAAAGCGTAGGAAAACTTCAAGGCAAAAGAAGAAGAAGAAAAGAAAAGATAATGGACCAGTACTTTCTCACTTTATATCAGTGAGATGCTAAAAATGCAAGTTGTAGTATATAGTGAGTATTAAAAATAATCTTGTTGTCTGCAACTTCTTTCAAATTAGATTTTAAATTTGGTTACTTTGGAAAGGGTTATCTCTTTCTGAGGAATATTTATCTAAAAATGCAAGCACCATTAACCTTTTCCCAAACAAGACCAGGTTTTGAAATTCGTGAAGGAGAGACTGTCTCAAAATATTGAATGAAAAGAAGAAAATGCTGATGATCAGCATTTTCTTCTTTTCACTCAATATTTTCTGTAAAATACTGTACACAGATTGAAAAAAAAAAAAAAGAATGCAGCAAGTTTCAAATTGAGACAAGTAAAACAAATTGTTGATTAGGAAAGGATTAACATTGCATAGTTGATATGGATCTCTGTTTGAATCTTCTTGATTTCTGGTTCTTAGAGGCTGAATTTTCTGGGGGAAAATTAGTGTCAAATAAAATATTTAAGTTACACACAATGTTAACATGGAAGAGGGAAAATTGAATTCATTAAATAATCAAGATCTCATGCCGTTAGACATCGATTTTTCTGCTAGGAGAAAAATAATGAATTAGCTGTATGAGTTTTTAAAAAAGTTGTGCAAGTTTAATACCAGGTATAACTTGTGGTTTTGCTTGTTCCATCTTGCAATAATATGGTGGGTCGACTATAACAGCAGCCTGGGCAAGATACAATATGGACACAGTTTCAATTTTTGGAAATTAATTTATTAATCTATTATAATTCAGGTTTCGGATATTTTAGTAGTACTGGTGAGAGAAATTCCAGGAATTATATATCCATGCTTATGGTGCTCCAGCTGCCATGCTATGACCAAAGTAGTTGATTGGATCAAATGGAGTTTTACGTCCCATTCAACAGCTAATGTCATATGGAGACCGGACCTCGGTTTAAAGTCTCATCCCAAAGACTGGAGAGGCGGGGGAGCGAACCAGCAACCCCTGTGTTTCAAGTCCACCGCATTACCACTGCACCACCTCCAAAAGTAGTTGAAAGAGGTGTTAAACCACATTCAATATTCCATTTATTCCTGTCAACTTGTTCTGAAAAAGTGTTCCAGAGTTAGGGTTAATAAGAAAATATCTAGATTTTGAAAAATTAAGGAAAAAGAAGAGAGTGCTGGTAATCAACAGCATTTTCTTTTTTCCTCAATGTTTTCCATGTCATTAAATACATCAACATCAGCTTTTTCATTTCCATAGAAACAATCCACTGTATTTTTGTCTTCTGATAATTCTCCACAATGTCTGTGAGGGACCAAAACTGGATAACTCCAGATTTTACAAGCTGTTGTTATACTTAGGTTTTGATCACTCTCTTGCACATGGTTCATTCATTACATTCCTGCATGGTGAGAGTAACAAATGACAACTCTGCTCGGAGATTGGGTTTTGAAAAAGTTAGAATGTCTTTACCCCCCTCTTATCTGTCGTTCTAATACAAGACCATAAGGTAATTTTGTCTTGTAGTTACTACATTAGTTACATTAGTCCTCATAGTTTTATGTGCCTGTTTCATCAGAACATTTAAGACATGTTCTTGACTTACCAACGACTTAAATATTGCTTATAACAACAATTGCATTACATAGCTTTCGGTTGATTGGGGATACGTGATTCTTCCTCTAAACGTGTGGTAAGACATTGGTAAGTCAAAAATATGTCTTAAATCTTTTGATGAAACTGGCCCCTGACTGGTATATACGCATAGTCCATACAGTAATTTTGTCTTGTAGTTACTAAATTAGTTACATTAGCTAGATTTCGCCATTACTGCAGTCCTGGTCACAATATCATGAGTACCCACAAAATAGGGTTTGAACAATGATAAAGAATCCTCTTTCCTATTGTATACTTGTAAATGTTAAATTTGTAGACCATAATGTTAATTTCGTCGTATAGAAAAATACAAGACCATAAGGTAATTTTGTCTTGTAGTGTACTAAATTAGTTACATTAGCGAGATTTCTCCATTACTGGGAGATTTCTCAATAATCCAGTAATATTCGTCAACAAAAGTGTAAACAAGTTCTATCGATTTATTTCTTGTACTGTCACTGTAACACTGTCACTGTCAACTAAATAATTCCCTTGCGAAAAAGCTTATTTAAGTTCAAGAACTGTTCTAGAATGTTAAATGGCACTTCTAGAACTGTTCTAGAACAGTTCTAGACATGTAATTTAACGTTCTAGAACAGGTCTAGAATTAGACTTTTTTCGCAGGGTTTGTCCTAAAACATTTCTATAAGATTTGATAGAATATAATGATAGCAGAAGTTAAAGAAAACAAATTGGTGCTCATAATTTTTGTAAATTTTGTACAAAGAACATCAAAATATGCACAGTGATGCATTATTTAACCCATTCCCACAAATTGACACTTTTTATGCCCTATAATGAGCTCTACACCATTGTATAAAGGTTGTCAAAAACAGGCTATTTGGTGAATAAGGAACAATCTTATCAAGTAAACATAATTAGCATTTCGTATGTGTTGTTATAAAATCTCGTAACTACGGCTTGATTCAAGCCGTAGTTGCAAAATTTATAACGACACCAACAATTTATCAAAAACATAACGGTCAAGGCGGTCTATTATAGCACAACAATTCTTTGCTGTTTAGGATTATTTCGCAATGGCAGTACATGAGATAAACTCATCTTTCAATATCAGGTTTCTAGTCTATAATGGATTACATTCACTTTGTTCCAACTACATTTCTCAATATTAACCCTTGTCTTGATGACTTTGAATTTTGTTTCAAACAAACTACCAATTTTAGAGACATTTCAATAAGATTAGCTCAAGTTTTTGCCACAATAATGGAGTAGACAGCAGGCAGTGTAGGCTAAGATCAGACTGCACGTCTGTGCAGGCAGATCTTTGTCTATACTGACTGTGAAAGATGTGGTTATAACAGGAATATGAAACAAAATGTCATAAGAACTGTTATACTTTGTTCGAAGCTTATTTCGCAATATAAACCCTTTCACAAACACCAAAAATTTGAATTTTCCCGATTTTGATACTCAGCTGCAGTCGATTACAAAATTTCTGTTAATGAATATTAGATTTGGGTACATTGTAGCCAAGCACAGAAAATCTTAAGGCAAAAGGAGAAATTACTTGTTAATAAGAACATTTTCTTCTTTTGTCTTAAGGTTTTCCCAAGGTTTTGTTATTAGGGACTTAAAAATCGTAGGTCTTGTTTGCGAAAGGTCTATAACCATTTATCAACCATTAGCGAATTAAATCAGGGCTTCGCTTTGATTCATTTATTGCAATTTGATAATTTTTCACTGGCATTATTCTCATACAAAAGAGAGAAAGCTTTAGAAAATTATGAGGGAAAAGGAGAAAATGCTGAGAAATTGCAATGTTTGACAATATTTCCTTCTTTCATCAATTTATTTTATCATTCGCAACACCTTACAATGTAAATCAGTCTTATATAAGTCTTTACAAAAGCATATTGACCCCCCCCCCCCCCCCCCCCACACACACACACACACACACAAGATAAAGGCTTTAGACAACACTTTGGGAAATGAAGAAATAGGAATAAATTTTGTGCTAAAAAAAGAACAGTTTTACAATTATGTTTCGATAAACCGTTGATGTTGTTATAAAATCTAGTAAAAACGGCTTGACTCAGGCCATAGTTACGAGATTTCATAACAACATTACGAATTACCATTGTATGTCTGAAATTATGTCACGATTAACTGGATAAATTTGTTCCCTATTGCCTGTGTCTTATTCTGGAAAGTGTCTAACACTGTATTACAAAACAAGATTCCTCAATAGGGAACAATTTTATCCAGTTAACCATGACATAATTTCGGAGAAACAAATAGTATTTCGTGGGTGTTGTTATAAAATCTCGTAACTTATACGGCTTGATTCAAGCCGTAGTTACGAGATTGTATAACAACACCAACCGGTTTATCAAAACATGACAGTAAACCCAGTCTATTTTTAGCACAAAATTCGTTGCCATTGCGCGGCCATGGCGCAGTTGGTAGCGCATCTGTCCCGGGCTCGATACCCGGCCGCAGCAAATACCCGTACTGTCGCCCATCAATGGTTTGATATCGTGAACCTATGTGGGGGAGCAGCTGGAGGCTCGGTAATGGTGTTGTGGTAGTTCTAGTATGAGAAACGACAGGAATCCATGGTTAGATGCTCCAACCGCTGCGATATGACCTTAGTAGTTGAAAAAGGCATAAAACCCCAATTAATCAAATCGTTGCCATTGCTTAAATTGTCGTGTTCTGGAAAGTGTGTAACACTGTATTATAAAACAAGATTCCTCCATATCAAAGCCTATAATCATTTGTCAACCATTAGTGAAATCAAATCAGGTGGTTTATTGATTCATTTCTTTGGATTTCCGTTCTAAACAAATTTTTATGGGAAAGTAATGATAGGAAGTAATGAGGCCATTTAATATGTTACTGAGAGGCTTTCGAATCCCTGTGAAAAGTTCGTTTAAGTTCAAGAACTGTTCTAGAACGTTTTAAAAAATGGCCCTTCTAGAATTTGGGTGCTGGTTGTGAGTTTGAAAACCTGCTGGGCCAACTGACATTTGACAAAAGTAATTCTTCTGTCACCAATGGCTTTGCGATGTGACTCCATAACAGATTCCTGGTGTATTTCTCATAGTACTTCCAAAATTTTCAATCTGAGCCCACAGCTGCTCTGAATCACGTTGCAAATCCATTGGTGACAGAAATCTACTATACAGACGCTATCTGACGCAGTCTTTGCAAGCGGTTCATTGGAGACAAGGGCGTGGCTATGTATAGATGTCACATAAACTGGCTGGCAGTCTCGTTTATGCGAAATATAGCGGCGAAATTTTACAATATTCTGTAATTTCATTGGTCCAAAAAGTAGGTCGAGCACTAATGTTTGATCACCCCCTCTCCAGTCTTGTGGACAAGGTATGGTCTCCGTTATTGACCTTGTCTCTTGAGTGAGAGGTAGAACTCCGTTCATTGATTCAATTATTATGAATTGTCACTGATTCGATGTCATTCATCTATTTTGGGTGAAATATACCCTCGAGATTTAATTAAAGCTTTTGTACAAACCAGTGCCACCAAAATAAATTTTGTTCGGTCATCAAAACTTAATCAAAAACTTTTTAAAAAATCCATCAAATGCAATAACTGCTGACATTTTCAGACCTCCTGCTTCAAGCCAAACTCGTCTGGGTCTCATATTAGCCCTTTCCCAAACTAGACCTGGTTTTGACGTCCTGATAGAAAATGCTTTGAAAAACATTGAGACAAAGCAAGAAACTGCTGATAACCAGCAGTTTCTCCTTTTGCCTCAATATTTTCTGTGCCATCTTGTACACAAATCCTTTCCTTTTTAACATGAATTTTGTCTTTTACAGCCTCTTTTAAATTGTACCAACCTGAAATTTTGTTGTTTAAGAAAGGGTTAAACAAAATTATTCCAGACTCTGCAGTTGTTGTAGTTGTTGTGGATCTTGTAATTTCCCGCTGCTATGTAATATTAATGATAATGGACATTTATAAAGGGCTACATCCCGAAAATTCAGGCTCTTTAAGCGCTGTACAAGTTGAAATAGTTACATAGAACATAATGTATGAGAATAACTAACAAAGCCATTATTTTTCATACACCTCAGTTATATAATGGATGATAGATATTGGTTACTATTGATTTTGGATCAAATTTTCATCCTTGTTCTGTTACAATTGTTCCCACAAGAGTGAGACAGTGCTTAATTTATCATTCTTAATATACAAGATTCTTTAACCCTTTTTCTAAACAAGATAATGATTGTCTACGACATTACCATTGTACTGCTAGCATGGTTAGGATTCCTAACAAAGCCTGTATTTTCCATATACCTCACTTACATAATGGATGATAGAGGTTTGTTACTATTGATTTTGGATCAAATTTTCATTCTTGTTCTGTTACAGTAATTGCTCCCACAAGTTACAATTGTCTGAGTGAGACAGTGCTTAATTCATCATTCTTAATAAACAAGATTCTTAACCCTTTCAGCGAGCCGGGATAGCTCAGTTGGGAAGCACAAAATTCATTGCCATTACTAACAAAGCCTGTATTTTCCACACCTCAGTTATATAATGGATGATAGAGGTTGGTAACTATTGATTTTGGATCAAATTTTCATCCTTGTTCTGTTACATTAATTGTTCCCACAAGTTACAATTGTCTGAGTGAGACAGTGCTTAATTCATCATTCTTAATAAACAAGATTCTTAACCCTTTCAGCGAGCCGGGATAGCTCAGTTGGGAAGCACAAAATTCATTGCCATTACTAACAAAGCCTGTATTTTCCACACCTCAGTTATATAATGGATGATAGAGGTTGGTAACTATTGATTTTGGATCAAATTTTCATCCTTGTTCTGTTACATTAATTGTTCCCACAAGTTACAATTGTCTGAGTGAGACAGTGCTTAATTCATCATTCTTAATAAACAAGATTCTTAACCCTTTCAGCGAGCCGGGATAGCTCAGTTGGGAAGCACAAAATTCATTGCCATTACTAACAAAGCCTGTATTTTCCACACCTCAGTTATATAATGGATGATAGAGGTTGGTAACTATTGATTTTGGATCAAATTTTCATCCTTGTTCTGTTACATTAATTGTTCCCACAAGTTACAATTGTCTGAGTGAGACAGTGCTTAATTCATCATTCTTAATAAACAAGATTCTTAACCCTTTCAGCGAGCCGGGATAGCTCAGTTGGGAAGCACAAAATTCATTGCCATTACTAACAAAGCCTGTATTTTCCACACCTCAGTTATATAATGGATGATAGAGGTTCAGTAACTATTGATTTTGGATCAAATTTTCATCCTTGTTCTGTTACATTAATTGTTCCCACAAGTTACAATTGTCTGAGTGAGACAGTGCTTAATTCATCATTCATAATAAACAAGATTCTTTAAGACAGCAGTGCTTAATTCATCATTGTAAATAAACAAGATTCTTTAACCCTTTCAGCGAGCCCGGATAGCTGAATTGGTTATGTCTGAGTCTGTCAATCCAGGGGTCGCGAGTTTGAACCCCATCTCGGCCAACATCCATTCTGAGATTTGACAAAAGTCATTTGTCTCTCACCAATTGGTGTGAATCATTGATGTAAGACAGAAGCTGGAGGCTTGGATATTGTGGTGGCACTGTTGAGAGAAATACTAGGAATTCATGGTTAGGTGCTCCTGCCTCCGCCATATGACCATAGCAGTTGAGAACGGCGCCAAACTCCCAATAGATAAAATCCTATCTTTAATCGTTTCACAAAGAGCTTAAATCCTTATCCAAACAAGATTGATTTGGACATCTCCAGAAGAGAAGGCTTAGAAAAACATCGAGACAATAGAAGAAAATGCTGATAATCAGCATTTTCCTCTTTTGCCTCAATATTTTCTAAGCTGTAATATATTCATTTTCTTCCTGTGATATCAATTAATTTGGCGTCTGAAAATCCTTTTAAATGAATGGACTGTTCCAAAAGTTTGGCTCTAAGGTAATTGGTGAAGAAAAATGTTTTCATTCTTAAGGCACAGTCACATATGATTCCATGTTCATATTGCGTCCACATCAAGTCCAAAAATATACTGCATTGGTCTCCCATTTTAGATGTACTCCGGCTGTGGTGTGGACGTGGAATGGTGTATCATGTAACCAGGCCTTTACCAGATATTGATTTTAACCCTTTCCCAAAAAAGACCGGGTTTTGACGTCCCTATTAGAAAAGTTTTGGAAAAACATTGAGACAAAAGAAGAAACTGCTGATAAACAGCAGTTTCTCCTTTTGTCTAAATATTTTCCATGCTTTATTGTACACAAATCCAATGTTTATCAACACTATTTTTGTCATCTGGAGCAGCTTTTGAATTGGATCACCCTAAAATTCTGCAGTTTGGGAAAGGGTTAATGTGCCCCCATGCCATAAAGAACAAGTTTACTAAACCACAGAGTTGATCTTGATCAGACTACATATACATATATAATGCACGGTCTTATCTGGATCCATGTTTGTCTTTTACACCACAAGGGCCATTGTCATGTAAGCGAGCTTGTTGACAAATATATGACATTTCCGAAATATTTGGAATACATAATTGCCCAGCAGATCAGAGTAATATTCCCTGTTTATGCCATTTATATGCAATTAGGCATATTTGCATTTGATCCTATACTTAACCCTTTCCCAAATGATTCCTAGTTTTGATGCTATCAGAGCAATTTTCACAAAGCAATTTCAGGGAAAAGGTGAAAATGATGGCTGGAAGTATTTTCCTCTTTTCCGTCAGTGCTTTCAGTCTTACTTGACGCTATTTTTAGCTCACCTGAGCACGAATGTGCTCATGGTGAGCTATTGTGATACCGCTGTGTCCGGCGTCCGTCGTCCGGCGTCCGGTGTCCGTCGTCCGTCAAACTTTGCCTTGTGTGCACTCTAGAGGCCACATTTTTTGCCCAATCAACCTGAAATTTGCTCAGAATGATTGTCTTGATGAAATCTCGGACAAGTTCGAAATTGGGTCATCTGGGGTCAAAAACTAGGTCACGGGGTCAAATCTTAGAAAAACCTTGTGTGCACTCTAGAGGCCACATTTTTTGCCCAATCAACCTGAAATTTGCTCAGAATGATTGTCTTGATAAAATCTCGGACAAGTTTGAAATTGGGTCATCTGGGGTCAAAAACTAGGTCACGGGGTCAAATCTTAGAAAAACCTTGTGTGCACTATAGAGGTCACATTTTTTGCCCAATCAACCTGAAATTTGCTCAGAATGATTGTCTTGATGAAATCTCGACAAGTTCGAAATTGGGTCATCTGGGGTCAAAAACTAGGTCACGGGGTCAAATCTTAGAAAAACCTTGTGTGCACTCTAGAGGCCACATTTTTTGCCCAATCAACTTAAAATTCGCTCAGAATAATTGTCTTGATAAAATCTCGGACAAGTTTGAAATTGGGTCATCTTGGGTCAAAAACTAGGTCACTGGGTCAAATCTTAGAAAAACCTTGTGTGCACTCTAGAGGCCACATTTGTCGCCCAATCAACCTGAAAATTGATCAGAATTATTGTCTTGGTGAAATCTCGGACAAGTTTGAAATTGGGTCATCTGGAGTCAAAAACTAGGTCACGGGGTCAAATCTTAGAAAAACCTTGTGTGCACTCTAGAGGCCACATTTTTTACCCAATCACCCTGAAAATTGATCAGAATGATTGTCTTGATCAATTTTCAGACAAGATTGAAATTGGGTCATCTGGGGTCATAAACTAGGTCATGAGGTAAAATCTTTGTAAAACCTTGTGTGCGCTCTAGAGGCCACATTTTTTGCCCAATCAACCTGAAAATTGATCAGAATGATTGTCTTGATCAATTCTAGGTCACGAGGTCAAATCTTAGATAAACCTTGTGTGCACCCTAGAGGTCACATTCTTTGTCCAATCAACCTGAAAATTGGTTTACAAAAAAAAGTTATTATATCAGGTGAGCGCTTCAGGGCCAATGGCCCTCTTGTTTAAATTATACGGAGAAGTTGTCTAAAAGTTTGCTTTTGGGAGAGAACATGGATCATGTGTTCTTTTAACCCATTACCACACAGTGACTCTTTTTGACTCCTCACGAGAAGTGTGCTATAGAAAATGTTGTGGAAAATGAAGAAATTGCTTGTGACAAGCAATTTCTTCATTTCTCACAATGTTTTCTCAATAAAAATACCAAAAAATGAAAAAATCCATTCACTTTAAATTGTCGTCTGCAACATCTTTGAATTTTGACAAGTCAAAAATTTTGCCGGTTGTAATGGGTTAAATTTAAATTGGCCATTCTTTTTAAGTCTTTGTCAAATGAGAAAAAATTTAGAGTGGACACATTTTTTAAAAAGCCTGTTCTAGACGACAATATAATTGTTGTACAAGATAGAATGTTTGTACCATGTAGCAGAGAAAACATTGAAGCAAAAGGAGAAAATACTGGTTATCAAAGCTTTTTCTAGTTGAATCATTAAAGTCAGTACTGTGCAGACTGATTTTAGTCTGTAATGTCTGCCAAAGCTTAACCCTTTCCCAAACAAGACCTGGTTTTGACATCTCTAACTGAAATGGCTTTGGAAAACATTGAGACAAAAGAAGAAACTGCTGATAACCAGCAGTTTCTCCTTTTGCCTCAATATTTTCTCTGCTTTGTTCTACACAAATTCTGTCTTCAAAAACATGCATTTTATTGCCTGCAGCAGCTTTCAAATTGGACTACCCCAAAATTTTGTTGTTTGGGAAAGGGTTAATGGTCACAACAGGAAAAATGATGTGAACAGCATGAGAAGGGTTTCTGTTCTGGATGTGGCCTATTGATAGACTACTATTGAATTATCTCCCTTTCATTAGTGCATTATGTCTGTACTAGTTACCCCCCTTTGATCATTTCCTATAGACCTTTCCCAAACGGCAAAATTTTAGGGTAATCCACTTCAAAAACTGCAAAAAATGACAAAATGGAAGTTATTTAAGATAGAATTTGTTTAAAATCTGGCATAGAAAATATTGAGACAAAAGGAGAAACTGCTGGTTATCAGCAGTTTCTTCTTTTGTCTCAATGTTTTCCCAAGCTATTTCTATTAATTAAGGACGTCAAAACCAGGTCTTGTTTGGGAAAGGGTTAACTGAAAGAAGTTGCAGATGATTATTATTATTATAGCTTAGAAAATATTGAAGCATAATTATTATCTTGCCTTTTGATTTGAATACATTCTTTCTAGATCTAATTCAAATATAGATTTACTTTTTTCAGAACCATTTATTTTGTCATAATTACAAGGGTTTTCAGTTTGAACTGGTCTAAACATGTAATTTTCTTGTCTGGGAAAAGTTAAGTCCATTCAACTAAGCTGTTGCGGATGACAAAATGGATGTTGATAAAGACAGGATTTGTTCACAATAGAGCCCAGATAATATTTAGGCAAACATAGTAAATGCTGGTTTTCAGCATTTTCTTTTGCATCAATGATTATGTTCTACAAGGCCTTTTCTTCTACAGTTATCAAATGAGATCTTGTCGTGAAAGGGTTTAGAGACGTTTATTTCATACAGCCAAAGGTATCAATTAATTAATTGGGGAACAGTTTTCTCCCCTGAATACTTTTCAGAGATAAGCCGTTTCTAATAATTGGTCTCCTTGGGTTTCACCCTATAGTTGTCTTTGCACTTTAAAATTATATTTTCCAAACAAGACCTTGTTTTGATATCCTTGTCACAAGGTTTGGGAAAAAAATTTGGACAAAAGAAGAAAATGCTGATATAAATCAGCATTTTCTTCTTTTGTCCTAATCTTTTTTGTGCTATATTGAATACATATCCCATGTTTATCAACTCTTTGTTATCTCGGCAACTTTCATATTGGACTGTCCGAAAATGTCAGTGTTTTGGAAAGAGTCAACACAATAGACCATAGATCAAAGAAACTTTTATTTATTTCTAGGTAGAATTTGAATTACATGTTTCATTATTTTTTGCCCATGGGAATTTTGACTATAAGTGTTCATTCTATTAGCAAAATTTAATGTATCCTTCAAAATAAAAGTCTAAAATCCCTATCAAATAATGTTATCCCACGGATGCTGGCTAAATCCAGATTTTGAAAGTTTCAAAGTCAGCACGAAATAGGCTAGTTGCAGTAGAGACTTAGTTCATCCTGATTTAATTCATTGCGAACACCGGCGGCCTACACCGAAAAAAATACAAACTGCATTATATTATCATCGTGTAAATTACTTACAAAGTAGCCCAAATTCCTAAGTCTGACCAAGGCATAGTAAATGGTTTCAAATTGTTGCATTCTCATATCTCCTTTGGAAAAATCTGATGTTTATTAGAAAATATGCTTCATCCGTGGAGAAAAAAAGTCTCAAATTAATCGTAGTCAATGTGTTCGCCTGATTCACTGCAAATGTATTTTGGAAATCAGGGTAATTGGGATGGGGGGAGGAATGTTTTTAGGAAAAAGTATTCAAAGTATTTCATTTTGTTTGTGGTTCAGAATCCCAAGCAGTTGGGTGCAAATGTTGCTTTAACCCATTCTCACATGATGACACTTTTTGATGCCTCACAAGATAAATAAAGGGTTTGGAAAACATTGTGGAAAATGAAGGAATTGCTTGTGACAAGCAATTTTTTTCATTTTCTACATTGTTTTTCTACACAGAAAGACAAAAAAAATAGAATTTAATTTTCATTCACTTGCAATACTTTTGAATATCGAACGCCTGAAATATTGCCGCCTGGTAATGGTTAATGGGTTAAAAGTATGGAGTTGTGAACAGGTTGTTGGGTTATACACCTTTCTCAAACAATAACAAACTTTTACACCTTACAAGAAAAACCTGAAAAAATGTTGCAAGAGAATGGAAGAAAATGTTGAGTTACTTCACTTTCTCCATATACAGTTTTCCATCTGGTTACATACAATTTACTCTCAACATTATATTTCGGTGTCCAGAGAACTAGAAAGGCTTATACTCAGTTTGCACCAGTATAAAATTTTATTGCTTGGGAAAGGGTTATTCATTCATTATATTTTTTTTCTCGCAACATGGACATCTGTTACAAATTGATTTTTATCGAAGCCTATTGAAGGCAGATACAACAGGTCTCTATAGGCTGAATTTTCTGTGCAGCCACTACTAGCAAATTATGGACTACTGATAGGCTTATAATTGTGTGACTTTGTTATAGGGTTAATAGCAAAATTAGTAAATGAAAATAAAGATTTTTATCGAAGCCTATTGAAGGCAGATACAACAGGTCTCTGTAGGCTTAATTTTCTGTGCAGCCACGAGCAAATCATGGACTACTGATAGGCTTATAATTGTGTGACTTTGTTATTGTTTGATATTGGGTTATTTACTTAATTTGTAAAAAAAAAACAACAACAACAAAAGAAATATAAAAATATAATAAAAAAAAGAAAAAAATTATCGAAGCGTACAACAGGTCTCTATAGGCTTATTTTTCTGTGCAGCCACTGGCAAATCATGGACTACTGATAGGCTTATAATTGTGTGACTTTAATTGTTTGATATTGGGTTATTAGCTAGGTTTTAATTGTGAATAAATGAAAGATGTTTTGTAAAATGATGTTTTGTGAAAAAACATTGAAGAAAAAGAAGAAAATGCTAAAGACCAGCATTTTCTTCTTTTTCATCAATGTTTTTCTCAACATTAATTGAGATAGAATTTCCTCTGCAGCAACAAGCAATGGCGAGCATTAATTCAGGCTCATAATTGTGTGACTTTATTATTGGGTTATTAGCTAAAGTAAATAAAAAAAAAAATCATCGAAGCTTATTGAAGATATGTAGAACTGGTTTCAATAGGCTGAATTTGCTCTGCAGCCAGCTAGAAGCAATCAGTGATAAGGTTTATAATTGTTTGACAATATTAATGGGTTATTAGCCATGATTGTTAATAAACTAAATAGAAAACATTGGTGGAAAAGTTGATTGAATGGATTGCAATAGTTTCTTTGGATTATAATTCTTAGTGATCCAGCAACAAGCAATCAGGACTGTCCATCAGTTTTAAATTTGTGCTACTGTGTAATTTTGCGATGTATAGGGATGTGAATAAATGTTAGTTGTTTTATTGAAAACATTGAGGTAAAGAAGAAAGCACTGGTTTTCAGCATTTCTTCTTCTGCTATATTTTTCTCTCAAATTTAAATAAAACTTTTAATTATTTGTAGAGCAACAAACATGCAAAAAATGTTCAAGATCTCATCTAAGTTCAAGAACTGTTCTAAAATGTTCTGGGATGTTAAATGGCAGTTCAAGTTCAAGAACACATTAAAGTTCAAAATCTGTTCTAGAATAATCTAGAAAATTGAATGGCAGTTCTAGAACAGTTCTAGAACTTAAATATGTTCTTGAACTTTTTTCGCAGGGGTTGTAAACAAGATCAGTTGAAGAAATTTGATATATGTGATATGGAATGGAAAGTGATAGAATTAACCCATAACTATGGAAACATCATTGAAAATGAAGAAATTGCTTCGTTGTCTGAAGCAATTAATTTCTACATTTCCCACAATGTTTTCTACCCAGAAAGACAAAAAACTGTAAAAAAAATTCATTCACTTGAAATTGTCGTCTACATCATCTTTGAGTTTTAATAGGTCTAAAATTTTGCTGTTTGATAATGGGTAGGCATGTGGAAGATATTGCGGACAAAACAAAATCCTAAAATAATTCTTAAGTTATCGCAAATTGATGATTTTTTTTTTGGAAATTTAACCTTGGAAAAATATATTTAGTGAAATCAAGAAAATGCTTATAAACAGTATTTTCTCCTTTTGACTCAGTATTTTCTGTGCTTTAAAGGGCGACGGTAACAGATGGTCTAATTGCAAAAAATGAAATTTTTTGAAAAAATATGCAAAACTTTTGTGTTGACCACCTCGGGATGGTTAATAATATGCGATTCAGACAGAGAATGAGCCGAAATTACAAGACAGATAGCTGAATTTAGGGAGAATCCAAGCCTAAATTCAACCCCATCACTGATGGGGTTAGAATTATTTTCAAATTGTTGCGCATGCGCATACAGCGCGGACCATGATTCAAACGAGATTCATACTTAAATTTCAATTTGACGTCATCATGTATGTTGTGACGTCATTTAAGAAAGTCGCATGTCCTACTGTTTTGACCTACTTTCGACATCGCTTCATGAATTTGGTATCAAATTGTGAAAAAATGAGTCGTTGCTTCAATAGTTTCTCGTAATCATTTAATCAGGTCATATAAAGCTTAAAAAGTGTACATTTCGTTTGTATTTGACAATTTTTGGGTCCAAATCTGGGAAATAGTAGCTTTAATGTACACAGTTGATATTGTTATCAACATTCATTTTGTCATCTGCAGCAGCTTTCAAGGTTTTTGCCGTTTAGGGGTAAAGGTTAAATTTCCCCCCAAGAATATGCAATAGCATTGTTCTGTAGACATTTTAATACTGTCAGGAATTTACCCATTCCTACATGATGACGTCTTTGATGCCCCACAAGATAAACACTTTGGAAAACATTGTGGAAAAGAAAGAAACTGCTTGTGACAAGCAATTTCTTTATTTCCCACAAATGTTTTCTACCCATAAAGACCAAAAAATGTAAATTTTCATTCAACTGTAATTCGTCTTCGGCAACATTTTTCCTTCAATATGGAATATTTCAAAATTTTAATGTCTGAGAAAGAATTAAATTAATTTGTTTTGTCTGCGAAATAGACAAAATTTGATTCTGACATTGTGTGCAGTTGTCAAAGTGTGTTATAGACGCTACATACTAAATGTGACATTTAGCGTCTGGATTATGTCTTATGTGTTTTTTCATCATAATGGACATCGACCAAAAACCAACAAAAATGGACTCGTATCGGCACGAAACGGACATGCCATGAGGGAGCGGTCCTATCGTCAGTTTCCACACCATCGGAACAGCGGTGTCCGCGGAATTAGTAAAGGTTTCGATAATTTGCCGCCGCCACCTCCGTATGTGTGAATTTTAATAATAGTTAATTAGTAAAACTGTGACTTTAACCCTGTCCCAAACAAGACCTGGTTTTGGAGTGCCTAATAGAAAAGGCTTAGGAAAACATCGAGACAAAAGAAGAAACTGCTGATAACCAGCAGTTTCTCCTTTTGTCTCAATATTTTCTAGGCCATATTTTACACAAATCCTATCTTTAAAAACATCCATTTTGTCATCTGCAGCCGCTTTCAAATTGGACCAACCTAAAATTTTGTCGTTTGGGAAAGGGTTAATTAGTATAATTGTGACTGTAAACCAACCTTTTGATAACTATGAATAACTAATTAACCCTTTCCCAAACGACAAAATTTTAGGGTAATCCACGTCAAAAACTGCCACAAATTACAACATAGATGTTATTAAAGATAAGATTTATGCAAAGTATAGCTCAGTAAATATTGAGGCAAAAGGATAAATTGCTGATAACCAGCAATTTCTCCTTTTGCCTCAATGTTTTCCCCAAGCCTTTTCTGTTAGGGACATCAAAAGCAGGTCTTGTTTGGGTAAGGGTTAATAATATCACAAATAACAATGAATGAATAGAGATTTCTTTTATTGGTCCACACCTAATTTTATTCTTTCACAAATAATGATGCTATTTCACACACCTGATAGAAAAAGAAAACATTGTGACAAAAGAAAAAAATGCCAATTAGCTTTCAACTCAATATTTTCTATACTATACTGTTAATGAATCCAACTGGCAACATCCTTTTCATTGTCTGCTGCAGCTCTCCAAGTTGTATTTAGTGCAAGTTTTGCTTATTATAATACTCCTGCAAAGAAAGTTTATACTAGTGGAATCAGCCTGTCAGTCCAGTGGTTGGTTGGTTTGTTTGTTGGTCTGTCTCCAAAACTTTGTCTGGACAACAGTTACTCCTCCTACACTTAACGACCGATTTCTTTCAGATGTGCAAGACGCAAATTTCATGAAAATCAGACTGTTACTTTCTGAGTTATATGGCCCCTGATTTTACCAAAAAATGGTTGTCTGCACAACTTCTCCTACAGTTACTGTCAGATTTGCTTCATACTTGGCACAAGTGTGCATTATGACGGGTAGATGTGCTAGATGCAAATTTAAAAAAAAAATCCAGTCGTTAATTTATGAGTTATGGCCCCTTATTCGACAAAAACACTAGTCTGAACAAATGGGATGGGGGGGGGGGGAGGTATTTTTATCACCTGTAGAGATAGATTTTTAGTTTTGGCTGTTTTGAAAAGGCTTGATATTAATAGTTGGTAGCCGGTCAGAATTTCAACTGTTTGGGATTCCTGTATGAAGTAAATGTTCTTTCCATTAATATTTATCTCCTACCATAATAGTAAACCTAAATGGGATGTGTAGAAATCTTTAAGGTAGAATACCCGTAATGTGGTCATTTTGAGATTCATAATTAACATCAGATTTTTTCGAGGGTCATCGTAACGTATCCGGACTAATTCGGGCACGGCCGTAAACATTAGAACTTTCCACAGGCGAATGTTTTCGATGTCGCCCGAATCGTTCTGACATCACGCGAATCTCATTAGGGGTAGACTACCTTAAGAAAGGATGTGAAAGTAATACTGGTGCAGGAAATGCCAAAAATATATGGTTAGGTACTCAGCTGTCGTTTTATGTCCGAAACATGTTTAAACAGGTCTGGTTTTAAACCCCATTCAAATCAAATGGCTCATACAGATTCCAGGGTTCTCCACAGAATATTTGAAGCCGCAGTGGCATTGGTTAAACCTTGAAACTCATTGTGGTTATGTGAATAATTGTGTGAATAAAAACATAATGGGAAAAGAAGAAATTGCTTAATTTGAGCAATTTCTTCTTTTCTCATAATGTTTTTATAGCCAACTATTATATCTACTATTATAAAAGTGCATTTTTATCAGTTTTTGGCATGAAATGCTTAAAAATCCTCTTATTTGTTGACCATTTCGAAGAAATTAAGCTGTGTGGTACTTTTGAAGCTGTAGTGGCATTGCACTTATTTACATGAAGCTGTAGTGGGGCTGATACAGGTTATTGGGCTGGGGAAATCTCTGTGATTTTTAGCTCGACTTTTCGAAGAAAATGAGAGCTTATACTGTCACCCGGGCGTTGGCGTTGGCGTCGGCGTTGCAACCAAGGTTAAAGTTTTTTCAAACATCAATAACTTCCATACTATCAAAGGGATTCAACCCAAACTTGGAATACTTATTTACCATCACACCCTCTACCTTACTACCAGGGCCCATAACCCTGGCTCCACTATATTTGGAGTTATGCCCCCTTTATACTAAGCAACTTAGAAAGTCGAGCGCGCTGTCTTCGGAC